>VZTA01009230.1:35016-70739 GCA_013398855.1 Mohoua ochrocephala | reverse complement strand
CATAGTTTAAGACTTGAAAAACAGAATAAATCAGATAGTGGTAATTACTCCCTAATATTATAGATGATAGAGTTACAAGCCACTCTATGAGTCTATGATTTCCAGAAAAAAATGCTGTGCAAAAAAAAATCTGATAAAACCATCTACATTGTGGGCATGCATCCACAAGTAATCAAACGCCCACCTCAAAACACTGGTGCAATGTTTGGTCTTAACTGCTCGTAGCTAATCAGACAATATTTGCGGAAGAGCAATCCAAAGTTTTCCTATACAGAACAGTTTCTCCCTGCCCGATGCCTTTTTCAGGATTAAATCCTGCCTGGCCCTGTAACACTTCCCCTGTTAACCTACATTTTAAAGCTATGTTTCTATAAAACTTCAACCCCAGAAGGTGGGTGCTAACTCATCTGCCCATATATTCACCTTTAACTACACCTATATGGCACCTATATGAGAGACTGTCTCACGCTCCACTCATCACTGCCTTTAATCTGATCTCCTTTTTAACCACACAAAGGTTCAATCTACTTTTTTTTAGCTATCAGTAGCCAATTCACACAGTATCAAGACAGACAGGAGTCCTAGATGATTTATTTCACTCCTCTTTCAGAGTATGAGTTCCTGATGGCATCTTACTGTTCTGGGCAAGAGTCTTAGTATTCCACACGGAAACTGGCACACAAGCCAGCCACCATCTCATGCTGAGTCTCCACATAATTACATAATAAACAAAGTTGATCAGATCCTTCAAGACAATGTTTTTCTAGAAATATAGAAAAGATTGCAGGAAGGGAAAGTATAATACTACAATAAAAAAACAGGGAAGAAATGAACAGAGGAGCAAGGGAACATAGGTACTCAAGGCAGGTAAGCATTTCACAGGTATTTTGGCTGGATAGCGACTTCAAGCAATATAGTTTTATAAGTGTTTATTAAAAAAAAGAAAGGAAAGAAAAAAGCTTCAGGAAAATAAATACAGTAGGGACTCTGAGTGAGGCAAATCAGAATGCTGCTTGGGGTCTTTGCTTCAAGTCCAAAGGGTCTTTTTTTTATTTTCTGTATGAAAAGCAGAAAAGAAAAGAAAGTGAAATAAATAAATAAAACCTTCCAGTTTCAAGCACACAAACAATTGTCTTTCACACACACAATTTCAGAAGGGACTGAACTTCAGTCTACAGTTATTAATCCTGCAGTCTCACTGCGAGTCTGTATCACAGCTGTTTTACTTAGCTCCCCATATATTCTTCTTTGTTGCAAAAAAAAAGCTCAAAAGGTTCTCTCATTGCTGAGCATGCCTATAACAACATATTTTATGACAAAATCTTCTAAAGATGCCAACTGAAATTTTTATTGTATTCAATATGTTTTGAGTAGGGAATTTCAAATTTCTCTTTTCATATAAACATCCAAATCTATTAACTATTTCACAGACTCTTGGCTGGAATTTGTTTTTTTAATCAATATGCTTCGTACAACAATAATGACAAAAGGCACACTTCATGTTTCTGGACAAAGTCAGCATAGGAGACCAACGAGTAATGACTGCAGGAATGACTTTGCCAGTGTGCAGGTAAAAAAAATTAATACAAAAATATAAATTCATCAAAAATAGTATTTAGAAAAAGAACAAACCAGACAAAAGTGGTAATTTCTAAAAATAAGACTGAAAAATTTCAGAAATTATAAAAAATTTTCAGATAAGACAAACATCTATGACATCTTTATTGACATGATTGAGAGTGCAAGGTAATGAAAATGCATATACTCAGTGTTTAAAACTTAAGTAACTTAACAAAAGTTCCTTCCAATATATGTGCATATATATGAAATGGAGGCCTGGGACACTCAGCTCCTTAATTCTTCAGAGGAAGTTTATTCCTTTGAAGAATGTTGCAGGAGTGCAGCAGCACAGCCACTAAATGACTAAGGCAAAAAAAGGAAGAACTGCCAGTACTGAAATCCAAGAGCACCCAGCTGGTAGGTTTTAAGCCACATGGATGAGAAAGAACATTTCCTGAGCTTCAAAAGGCATGCTGCATGCCACCGAAACCAAACATGGATATAGTCAGGAGGGGGTTACTTTATAAAATGTACCTAATCTGTAATTTTTAGAGAAAGACAGTTCTTCATGTGAGGGAAGCACACTTTCCAGATACAGAAAAATACATTTAATAGCCATTTTGACAAAATACTTTAAAACTATTATCAAACAATAATAATATGTTATTACCACATATTGGCTTGTCACAAAAATAACTGAGAACCAGATGGGCGAACACATGATAGAATTCTCAACATTTAACCTCTGACCACAGCCAAATTTAGAATCAGCAAATGTCCGAAAGCTCTACTCAGTTCATGAGCATGTGACAACCTCCACGAAATACGCAGATTGTATTTCCACTTGCACCAGGCAGATGTTTGCAATAGGCAATGTGCAAGTTACACGGAAGTATCTTGACCCTGAACGTATCCAAATGCATTCATTTAGATGATGTGCTTACACACCACACAACACCGAAGGGCAAAACCAGCCTGATACTGCCCAGTAATCGTCCCAAGCACTGCTCTGCATTGTCTTCACTGGCCTTGCCCAAGCCAGCACCATGCTACCGGGTCCTTCTGCCCCTCTGCCTCCAGCCCTTTGTCCTCTCCTTTCCACTTCAGTCCATGCCTGCATTACCTTCCTGGCTCCAGACACTTCAAAAGGAAAAAAACTAGGGTCCCAACCCCCACAAGGCCTGCAGATGTCTCTGTCTCCCCAGAAAAATGATGAAGCAGCACGGGACAGCCATGAACTGCAAGGGCTAGGTCTTCACTGAGTGCACAGCACAGCATTTTGTGCTGAGAAACAAGATCCAACAAAGTGAGTGATAGAAGTCTTGTCTGGACAGATTCTGGTCCTCAGTAACATCAACTCGGCTGGGGAGAAGATGGAAGTTTTAAGAAAGGAGAGAGAGGTTCAACTCAATCACAGTCCCAAAAGTCTTCTGTACCATAAAACCCGATACTATAATCTTACAAAAAACGTAGTGCCATTGTCTATCACTGCTGGATTCAATACAATCAGCACAATACAGTTACCCATCAGCTGGGGACCTAATGAGAGACAGATTCTCCCTTTTTGTGGAATAATTCTCTAGACAACATAGAGAAAACAGTGCCAATTATTATGGTAATAGGATGACAGGGAAGTTGAAAGTGTTGCATGGCAGCAGAGTAACATTGAAGAGAAGGCAGCTTTCCCACTCTTCAAAATTCTTTAAAAGCAGAGAGCAAGTTTTAGTCAGTCAAAAAAATTTGAAGAAGAATTGCCTATGACATACGCTCAATTAAACAAAACTCCACAAAGTTAAAAAGCCATGTTTTGAAAATATTCAGAATTATTCTGAGAAGGTAAAGGGACCATTTCAGTACTTCTATCTAACCTAAGGACAGGAAAGTGTAGTAAAGGCAGATATGAGCATAGGTAGACACATCGCTCTTGGACAGCATTATGTGTTTTAAGGACAAAGAAATCTCGAGTATGCCTTTTCTGCAGCATCTTGCAGATGGTGAAAGCAAATCAAGGTATCATCATACAAATAACAGAATAATCTATAATTACTAGGAAGCTTCAGCCTTAAAAGAGATGCCTCAAACTACCTGGTAATGGATTAATTATTTTGTCTTTTTACTTAACACCTGATTGGAAATCTTTGCGCGTATCTGCAGCAAGCAAATGAAGAATATAAAAGTCCTATGATAAGAACATGTACAAATGCATGAAAAATATTACTAAAATAAAAATAAGTGAAGTTGAGAATTTGGTATCGGAAGCATATAACATGTCTGAAAAGTCAGAAATATCGTTTCATCTATGTCCACAGGTAGTTTTGTTACTTCTCACACTCCGGACAGGATGTGATATTTTAAAAAACTGAATTAAATCCATACTATTTTTATTTTATTTTACCGATTTTGCAAATCTTTGTTTATTGCTGGAGAGAATACTGAATATCACCATCCTCAGGACTCGTCTCTGTTACACCTCTGTAGTTTCACTCCAACTGTGCTAGAAATTATTTTCAGCTGGCCCAGAGGCATTGTCGAGTGCTCTGCGCTGCCACGGGCAAGACCAATATTTGATAGCTAACTTAGGATTCCTGCTGCCTGAACTGGTAGAGAACAAGCATGTGGTAGAAGTGATGAGCTTGCTCTCCTGAGGGTAGGGTGCCAGCTGCACTATAAAAGAGAGATAGTGTGGAATTAATAGTGGCCTCACAGGCAGGCTGTATATTTTACCTTTCAACAGAAAAATTCATGCCTTAATGGAAGCTAGAATGGAAGACTCAGAATGCAGAAAAAGGCAACTACTAGCTTGCAAAATGAATTTATTTCAGCTTTGTGGACTTCAGCCTCACCATTGCAGGATGCTTTTCAGATGCTTTTAAAGGATAGTCTGTGCCTAAATAAATGTATTATCTAATGACAAACCACTACAGAATTGCTACAGAAAAATAAAGAATAGAAGCAAATTCTGTATGTGGAAACTCTGGGTTGATGTATGCAAGAAGGCAGAAGTGGGCTTATAAAAAGGATGCATAAGCAAATGCAGCACAAGCTTTTTTGATGAGCTCACGAGGTTCCCTCATGGGTACAGAGCTGTAGAAAACAAAATACAGCTGTGAGAGAAACTGTCTTCAAATATGTAGACAAGTCTGGAAGTAGAAGGAGGCACCTACAAGTGCAAGTGGAATGAACAGGCATGACATAACATTTGATTATATGAAAAAACACACACAAAAGACAACGTGCAGAGATTTATTTCCTAAGCTTTTGGACCTAACAAACAAACTTTCTCAAAAATAATCTGTGTAGCACTTATATTTCATTTGAATCCACCGACGTTTTCCACCCCCTCTCAATCTATTGCTGGACTGCTCAACACATTTAGAAAGCACACATGTAAAGCTTAGTGAGTATCTCAAATTTGAGGCAAGAGGCCTTGAGAATGTAAAACAGGAAGGGATATGAAAACGCAAGTAGACTAAAAGAAGGAATTCACTGACTAAAATTTGCTTTAAGGGAGGCAACATTTGATTTGAAAACAAACAAAAAAAAAAAGAACGAAATTGTGAAAGTTAGGAACAGAGGCAAGAAGGTCTGAGTAAGAAATTTTAACACAAGGATCAAAAGAAAAAAATGGATCTGAACAATAACAAAAATAAAAAGGTGCAGGATCTGGTCCTGGTCAGGATGCATGAAGGATGAGGAAAGTAAGAGTAAAAAATAACCCTGAGTCACTGAATCTGAGTGACAAGAAGGATAATGTTCTTGTCATTTGTGATAGAAAAGGAGAGAAGTGGATAGAGTTCTGTTTTGGAATGATAAGATAATTAAAAGACATCATGTTAGAGATCCAGCCTGAGACACAAGACTAGATGGAAGGAGCAGTAACACTGGTGGAAAGACAGATTTACAAGTCATCAGTTTAACCATGACAATAAAGGCAGCGCAAGTGGCTAACTCACCTGGGAACAGCATAAAATAGAAAAGAAAAAAGTCCAAGGACACATCTTGGCAAATCCTGGGATGAATTATGGAAGAGAGAAAGCAGATACACTGAAAAAGGCATGGAAGAAGTCATAGGTAAGAGAAGAAGATTATCTCAAAGTGACCGTGAAGGTATTAAAATACAATTAAATTACACAAAACTAGGAACATGACATGTCAGAGACTAGAACTGAACATGAGTAAAGCCATTGAGACTACCGCCAGTTTTTCCATGACGCAGTAAAGCAGTACACACAAATGTAGATGAACAACCATCAAACGTCATCCAAGTGCAACTCCATTGTGCGCAAGCAGCCGAGCCATGACCAGGAAGGAGACAGCAGCTGTAACACTGATGGGGGTGATTCTTCCCTCGGCTCAAATGCTGCACTAAGCACCAGTATCAATAGAAAACAATCAAAGATTGTTTCTGCTCCTTCCGTTTTTGTTTTGTTTTATGATGAAATTTGCATAAAGCAGAATCTGTATGCTGGAGTTTGGAGTTGTCCCACTTGCTATTCAACTGAATTACTGATTCTAGATTCACTGCCATAACCAGAGGATAGTACAGGCAATATTGCTGCTGGTGATACCTTAAGCCATGAATGTCTCCCAAAGCTTCTTTTTATCTCATCTGCCTTTCAAACCAAATGGTAGGAAAAGCTGGATATTCTGCTACTCACAGTGTACAGCTAGGCTCCTCAATGTTTAACACCCTCCCACACCAGTTCAGCGGAATTAGTCTTAGTTTTGTCTCATGAATCAAGTTCTTGCACAATGCGATTGATTCATCGAACACTAAAATATGGAAAATATCCCAGCAGTTATTACCCTGGATAGCACTTGGTTTATTAAAGTGCTCAGTACATAAGGAGTCACAGTAGGTTGTTGAAGTCTGTCACTGGGCTTCGTACCAGCGTTACTTCTTACGGAGGAAGTTCTAACTGAGGAGCCAGGCTGACAGCATTAAAAGGTTTAAGATATACCATGCACAGAAGAGGCTGACCAGTGGACCTCCCCCCAGGTGGGTAAGAGCAGTTCATGATTACTAGCAAAGCACCACAGGGGCGAAAGGGACTGCAGAAGGTCCCACGGTTCACTTGTGCTGTTCCAGAATGGAATCAGCAGACTGTGCCAGGGAGTTCTTAAAGGCTTACAGTTATGAAGTGCTCACAGTCTCACCAGAGCATCTATTCCAATGTTTTGCTATCCTCCCACTCCAAAGTATTCCCAATGTCTAATCTTAATCTATTTCACCGTACTTTAGATCCACTATTTCTGCTTTTAGCCACCTGGAGTAAGGTGAACAACATTGCAGCAGCTTTCTAATGCATTTAAAGATTTATCTTGCCTCTCTCATTCTCCTCTTCTTTACGCTATCAATTTTTCTAAACTTTCTATAATTGCCATTGCTTTTATACAGACTCTTTAGTTCATCCTCATCTTTTCTGAAGTGCCCAGAACTGAATATATTAAACCTGAGCAGTGTTGAAATAAAGTTTCGTACATCCTCTATACCATACTTAATTTTCCAATGTTTGCACTTTTTGGAATTGTATCACATCGGTTTCTCATCTTTGGTTGGGAACGCCTACAATCCTAAAACCTTTTTCTAAGGAGCTGCTATCCAGATAATTATTCCCTACTCCGTATTTCTTCTGTGGATTAGTCTTGACTAATGCTAAGCGCATAGCATTTCTGGATGTACACAGCCCTGTTTTAGTCCTTCAATTCAAGGCTGCAGTAAGGTGGCACTAAGAGGATGCTGTCTTATGTCTGTCTTGTTGGTATGTTGAGTGAAGCCACTAATCATTACTAAATTCATTTTCTATTGGTTATAACACATGTTTTTTGCCATATTTACAGCACGTTGAAAAGTATTAAAAATTGGAAGCTCTTCCCATCTGAGCAATCTCTGATGCAGACCAATATATTTCACAGAGATTATTTTTGGTATGAATAACAAGTGGGATGCTGGGTAATCCAAGTTCATCCAGGTATGCTGAAGAGAGAAAGACCTGCCAAGCCACACTATGAACGGAAATATTTCATAGTTGCTTTCAATTCTCCAGCACCTCTACAATACTTTTACTGAACAAACTGAACTTCAGACAAACTGTTCTCAGTCTTTCAGTATGAGTTTGAAGTAAAATCAGTCAGTTTCATATAGTTTCCCATGCCATACTTAGCATAAACTTCTCAAAAAGTGCCTGAGAAGGACTATTTTCAATATTCAAATTACTGTATGTGTACAGTTGTAGCATTCATAGCTTCAAGGAGATGTGGCAGAACTTCCATTAATATAAAAATATGTGATAGTTCCTCTGACATTTTGCTTAGATTTTAATTTTTCCAGTTTTAAAGACCATTATTAAAGTGTATTTATTCTTCACTTATTTTTAATCATAATATTCAATTGAAGTTCGGGTCAAAATAAATAACCTGGCCCAAGGGCCTAATTTGCAGTGAGGTCCTATTTAAGAGTTTGCTGATAAGCTCACAAAGAAATAATTAGAACACTTAAAGTGACAAATTAAAGCCCATGCAATTAGCAAAAACCCTCATGATTACTTAATATTTTCTAAGTGGTTTTGAAAAAGCAATGACAGGATTTTATGCTACAAGATAAAGATGCTAGTCATGCAGAGAAGTGAATTACATATGTTTACCATATTGAAGAGTGTGAGAAAAAATCAAATGCAGTAAAAGGATATTAATAAATTAACACTAAAGAGTATTACTAAAGTAAAATATTCACCCTGTCACTTAGTTCTGTCATGGTGGTCTGTGAGTCCTGAATTTATGCTGTCAATGCCTAGCCAAAATATATCTCAATTTCCATGTTAAAAAGTAGTGTATGATCATTTGAACCAATTTATATTATAGCATCTGATCAAAGAAACACATTTTAAAAATTAGTTTCCATGCAGAATTCTGAGTAAAGCTTTTTTCTGTAGAACAGAATAAAACTACAAGGGACCCATGCAAAGTCTGGCCTTTGTCCTGAAAACAAGCATGTCCCAAAATTCTCTGAATTTTTTTCATTTATCTAACACAGTATCATTCTTGATTCTTTGCTGTTCTCAGAATACCTTAGAGCACAGTGAGAAATGTTTCAGGTATTAAAGTTGCATACTACATGCTCACAAACATGTACACCTGCATCTACATATATAAGACTCCACTGAAAGAACTCAAATCACCAATAAACCTACAATTTTTAGTCATCCTTTGGTTTTCTTTTTAATTCTACTAATTAAAAATAGTTTCAGAATGGGAAATTAAATTCTCTAAGAGTTAGTGCTACAGTGCTGCTTGGAGGAAAAAAAAAACCTCTTGAAATCTGTGAAAAGATTTCGCATCAACCTCCAGGTCTGGAAACAAGAATAAACTCATTAAATCCAAATAGACTATTGCTCAACTGAGAAACAACTCACTTCAGAAAAAGATATATCTGTTCAGCTGGTTAGAGACAGGAAACATTTTCTTTTTCTCACCAATAATCAGTACTAATAAATAACTCAAATAATGTCAGCACATGAAAATTCACTAAAAGATTTGGAGCAGCAAGCCAATTGGCACTTTATGCAGTATTATTTATATGGAGCCTGTGAAATGAAGTGCAAGTTCTATGCCTCTATGGAAAAATACAAAAAAGTCCCCAAAACCTAAGATCTTCCATCATAAATGCCTGGCATGTTTACAGTGCAAATTTATATAAAAGACTACCCTTCCTAAACATTTTACGCTATGAGATGTAGTGTCCAGTTTCATATGTGGACTACAGGCTTTCTGACATATTTTGATTCAGCAAGCAGTGTACTTTTTACTCAAGCACAGACAGCACTAGAGAAAAATGTATAAACGGGGACATTTCCTAACACAGAGCAGAGCATACTCCTTTCCCCAATGCTCCATTCTCCCTGCTCTTCTCCCTCCATATCAGACTCCAGACCTGAGAGGAACCATTTCTTCCCCTCTCCATTGGCACGAAAGGCCATTGTTGGTTCATATCCAACCATCCAGTCCCCATTCTCATCTGCTATTGAAACCCATTCTCTTAACACCTAGGAAAGATTTTCTTCACATAGGGTAGAATACTGCACAGGAAAACCATCTTCAAGAAAAATTCTGATGCACTGCTCAAAAGAAACTAAAATAGTTAAATGCTGGGGAATTTGATGACTTTCTCTTTTGAGCAATGAAGTTTTTATGGTGATTTGCTTCTGTTAATCAGGCTACAAATGTAAAATAAGCAGCGCTGACTATTGACTCGGTCGGGCTGGTGGAACCAACTCTCCAAAGAATTGAGGTGCAGCCTCCATTTGCATGCAGCTCAGGGCAGACACCTCTGTGTGCTCACACGTCTAGTGCTGTGGAATGCCAGGTTCTTCTCTCTTGCCTGTACATAATCTTTTTCAAGTGTCTGAATGCTGATGATGGAGAATGTCTCAATCTGCTAGTTAGTACGTATCACCAGGCAGTACTGACGGCTTTTTAAATCATTTGCAACTGAAATTTTACTCATAAAAACCTTTTGCTTACAGTCACTACCATTCCTGTTTTCTTAAAAATATTAGCAATAACAGGTTTAAGGCAAAACAAAATCGTGCTTTGTTGCGTAGGGACCCATTATATAAAGACTTTCACTCTCTTTCAAATTATTTTAGAAGGGTTGACCCATTCTCCAGATAAAAAATTCTGGGTAAAAAGTCAGCAACAAACACTACATTCCTCTAAAATAAGTTTTCATTATTTTCCACTGAAGAAGAAGCAACAGAATCTTTGCAGATTCTGTAGTGTTCTCAACAACTGGAAAAATGATTGTAGCAGTCACAACCCAGACAGGAAAAATACCCAAAAGTAGTCAACAAATTTCAAGAACTTTCATGAGCAGACCTTTATCATCTCTGCTTCCTTCTTCATTATTTCATGCAATGTTTTAAAATCAGCTAGGATGACACAATCCCAGGGATGGAAATACTTTCATACCAAAACCGGTCACTCTCGATTCAATGCACCCACTAGTGAATTCGAGTCAAATGTCATTTAGCCTGGATGATAACCTTGTGTCCAAGGACACAGGCACCACTGCCAGAGACACTCTCTGTAGTTCTCTCCCGTGGTGGCTGGAAGCAGAGCCCTGCGCACACAGACACTGCACCACGCCACACCAACAGCTCTGGTGGCTTGGCAGTACTTCAGAAGTGTCAGAAACGCAGCCCATTGTTAGATGATGATATCCTACAGGTAGTTCAGTGATCAGGGAAAGCACATAGACTCTGATGCCAGCCCCAGCCAGCCAACTATCCCACCATGGGCTTTCCAGCTGCCCTGTCAGTGCAAGAGTATTGAAAGTTTAACATCTCCAAAAAATTTCCGTTTTGATTGGATTTTTATTTGAAACTCACAATCTTCTTTTTGGAATACCTTATTTTCTGATTGGCCATATTTTATTAAAGACAGAGAAAACCCCCAAATGCACTTGCATAGCCCTTTCTGTGACACAGAGCTGGCTTCTTGTTCTCGGTGGCTTTCACAAACTTCTGATGAAATCCAAATTTCTTTTACATTGATATTTAAATTCATTTTCATTGCCCAAGTACTCACAGATCTACAGGGTGGCTCATAGGCACACAAATTTAGGACACTGGAGAGAAATAGAGACAGTAGTTAAACCTACTCTTTGGCAAATTGCTCCTGTTCAACATAACAATTTTATTTAGAAACTTATATAATCCTGACACTGCCATCTTCATGTAATAATCTATACAAAGACCTGCATAGGAGAATATTGCAAATATATATTTAAACTGCAATGTAGTATATTCTGCAGTACTTAATTTCTCCAGATTCTCATCATGTTTCTACATACAGGCTTCATTCTCCAGTCATGTTACAGGTAATTCAGAGTAAATTAAAAATTAAACATTAAAAAAAAAAAAAAATTGTAACAGACCTGGGGAAGACTATTGTTACGTACATCAAATGAAAAGTGTCCTTCTTAAAAATGCATGAGTTATTAAGTAGCTACTAAGGAACTACAGAGTAAATAAATTAATTACATATTTACTGGTTACTCTGAAGTATGTCTACATTAGTCTTTCAACTTGATTGAAATGAATGCTTGTATTCAGCTATTAAATCTTTATTTTCTCTAATGTAATCAATTTTTAAAAAATCCATAAAAGACTACAGAGAGATCTGCTGTTTACTAAATAATGCATTCAAAAAATTCCAGATTCAAAGATGCATTGTAAAGCACAAGACAGAGCTTGTGGAGACTTCTATGCAAGAAAGGCATCTGTCAGGATGAAGAAAGTAAGAAAAAAAAATCTAGCAGCATAGTACCATGAAATACTGAAATGATAATTGCTTTCAGTT
Organism: Mohoua ochrocephala; assembly: GCA_013398855.1. Classification (NCBI taxonomy): domain Eukaryota; kingdom Metazoa; phylum Chordata; class Aves; order Passeriformes; family Acanthizidae; genus Mohoua; species Mohoua ochrocephala. The sequence goes on along the minus strand of VZTA01009230.1, from coordinate 58,820 downwards.
TGAAACACAGGATGTGGTATCAGGGAAAAAAGACTCAGGTAAAAATGTTTCAATGCCCACTAAAAAGCAAATAGGGTTTTTCTTTTCAGTAAACAGAGAAATGTTTCATCTTTTCCTTGAACATTCCTGCTTTCTGTGTTTATTTGTTTCTAGTTCCACTAGTAGCATTTGTATCCATTTTTCCTTGTGTGATGGCATACTAAAGAACAACTTCAGAAAAATTTTAAAAGGACAAAAAACAAAAAGAAAGAAAAATCAATGAAAGAACACAATGTTAAGAAGCAGTAATGTTTAAAAGAGAATCAAAGGAGAGGAGAGGAAAGGAGAGGAGAGCAGCTAAAAAGACTGAAAAAAGATAAAGGGCAAAGGATTTAAAAATTAAACAGAAGGAAAAAGATTAAAGAAAGAATGGCAAAAGGCAATGCAAAAGGATTTAAGAAGCCAGTATAAAGAAAAGACATTCAGTTACGAGAAAGGAATAGCAACTACTAGGGGAAAAATAGTTGAATACAATGAATCAAAAAAACAGAAAGAAGAAGTTAGAAATTAATTTTAAAAAGATAGAAAGTTAGAAGACTTTTTTTTTTCTCCACGAAATACATACACAAGATTCAGTGAAATTTTAGAAGTCTGTTTCTATTATATACAACATCATTCAACAATTTTCCAGGTTTAGTAATTTTAATTACATGAAAATAAATACAAAGCTATGCAATGCCAAGTATTTCCTAAGCAGGTGTTTATGCATCACGTGCAAAGCTGAGAATAAAATGCGTTCCTATTTAAAATATCAAATCCTTTTATTTTTATTAGCGATTGTATTAAAATTCAAAGAATTTGTCTGTCCATATAGGGTTTGAACATCATTGTGAAGACCTTTAATAGTTTCTGAAGAGTTAATAAAAGCTTACAGCTGCTTATTTTGCAGCCAAAAGCAGTGTCTTGCAAGCAGTTAAAAACAAAACTAGAGCAACCAACAGATTGACTGGACTTCACAAAACACAATTAATTTATTATTAATGTAATCCTCTCATTAAAAACTTCTAATAAATGCGCTCTTGCCATAATGAAAATATTTTTGTCAGTAAAAAATGACAGGATACAGAAAAAACGGAAGAACTGTAAGTTGGAATATAGGAAGCACAAAGAGTAAGAGTAGCATTCTCTTTTGAACATTACATATTAGGTACATTCTGATGCTTTTCATTATTATTATTATTATTTCTATCACCTAATTTAGGGGATTAATAGCTATTCATTTCAATATTTACTCCATGTACCTCAGTTTTTTCTCTAAACAAGTAACATCCCAAAGCCAGAAAAAGTTTTGTGCCATACACAGCCTGCATTTAAAGGTACTGATTTTATTCCATCCCTGTTTTATTCATTTATTTATTTATTTGACGATCTCCCGCTCCCTGGTTCCTTAGAAAAAGTAAAGAGATTTTCAAACTTCAGCTCCCTATACTATTTATCTTTTCCTATACCACTTACCTCTATACTATTTAACATTTTATATACCTCTTACCTCTTTTTTATCCGCTTTCAATACTAATCTTTTTCATCTCTACCCATATGAAATAATTTCCATACCTCCAATCATTTTCAGTGGCCTTTGCTGGACATTTTTTGTTCCTAAAATATTTTTCATGAGATGAAGTAACCGGACTACAAAAGCTACTCAAACTGAAGGTATAACATCACTTTATTTAAGTGTGTTCTAATGCTTGTGGGAATATTCTCCAAAACATCCGCAATCTTTTCTTTGTTTTTCTTTTTTTTTTCCTTTTCTTTTTTCTTTTTGGACATTACAATATATATTGAACAAACATTCTATGTGAACAGAACAAAAAAACACCTTCGTGTCATTACTCGGTAGGCAGAATTTTAACGCACAGAAGTAGCCCAAGCTCCCTCTCAGCATGTGTTGCCATTTTGCACCACCCATTGTTACTTGCCTACTGTGCTGGAAACTGATCATTAATGCGACTTTTTGTTTATGCATTCCATAGGACTCGGTAAACCAGGCAGGTAATAGAGCCTCTTCCACTAATTATAAAATTTCCTTTTCAAATCTGAACATGTAAGATCAACCAGTTGTCCTTGTTTTACTGAAATGATGCAATCTGAAAGGCTCGATGAGCACAGTAATTATTTACACAAAACACACCGGATTTCCTCAGCCATATTTTTTCAAGCTTTTTAATTTGTAAGAATTAATGACACTTTCAAAAAAATTACCAATAAAATAAGGCTTCAATTTATTTATTCAATGCAGTAATTTCCAGTTTTGCTCATTTCCCTCTTATTACTTAAAGATTTATTTCGAAGTTGCACACATTGCCTTGGTCAGGTTTTTTCAGTGTTATGAAAATGAGGACAAAGAAACCATTCCACATTATCAATTAAAAATAATTTAAAAACCCCAAAAATAACAACCACAATACAAATCCTCAAGCTGAAAATCACACCTATTAACATCTGTGCCATTCAGAGACTCCTCTGAATGTTTTTTGTTTTAAAACTTACAGCCCCATTTACCTCTCCTTAGACAGAAGACTTTGCAAACAAGGACATTCCCAACAGATAATAGCACAGCTTTCAATTTGGTTGACACCTTGTCCATAAACAGTAACTTTGAACTTAAAACTTCAGCCTTGATAGAAAGAAAAGTGATGTAAAATGTGCAATTTAATCACATGAACCCATGAGAAAACAGAGATGTCTCACATGGTGCAATCAACAGTCCAGTGTAGAACGTTATTTGCACACATACAGTAATTCTGGGCTGCAATGTCCTGGGAGATTTTTTTTTTCCAAGCCTAATGAACAAGTGTTTTTCATTTCAGGTGACTGGGGAGATTAATTCAACTATGGCACATGAATGACTTCATCAGCTATACAGAAATTAATTCTCATTCTTCACATAGCTGATCTCGCATGCTCCATTTCTTGGACCCCAAAATAAAACAAAGCCCAGGAAGAGATGCGTTTACAGTGAAACAGTATGTGAAGTGTACTCCTGACAGGATTCCTTCTGAAGAAGTGATTCTATTTTTAAGACCAGCATAATTTCATATAATATCCTTAGGATGGATTGCCTTGCATCAGGGAGACAGCATGCTAAGTCAGTGCAACAAGCAAGAAGATTTTTAGGACTTTAATTCAGCATGCTTTTGTCAACTAATACAGCAAATATTACCGAACCATGCTTCCGGATTGCATATGCTAGGACTGTGAACTTAAAACTGATACAGGATAGGAAATTAGTGTTTCACATACATCTAGCTAGGCCACTGGTACGAGCATGTTGTATCCTACCAAGTAGCCTTCCAATAACAGCTATATATTATTCTGGTTTTAAGTTCCTGAAGTGTTCTCAATGTATGTATTCTCTGTATATATGAAACCAAACTTATATTTTACTAGCATGCAACATCATAATGTTGCAATATCACAATACTGTCGCTTTTGCAAACAAGTAAGTCAGAAAGAAGGTTTTTTTCCTCACATTTTGCAGTTCTTTTGCTAACAATTTACAAGTTCTATACACAGCATTTACTGAAGGACTTTACCGAAATCCCTAAATGAACACTTTTATATTGATTAAAAGCAATGAAAGATGCACCAAAGAGATGCTGAACACAATAAAATGCTGGAAAATGCTCTGGAACAGTGTAAAATGTCACAAAACAAAATGGGACAAAATTTAGAGAGGGTGCCCAATATGAGTATTAATAGAAACACGTGGTTTGGAGTCTTATTTTTAAAACACCCTAACTGCAGCTGAGAAAAAGGAATGCAGCAAAATATCTGTGATAGCTCTGTAAGAAGGAAACTCAAGAGTAGCTGTGCCCTCAGAAATGCTGAGTTTAGATGTAAAGGGAAGAAATGCAAGAGTAACTGCAGCAGCAGGTACAGCCCAGGACAGCTTCTGTGAATGTAGGCTGTGCACAAAACAAACTGAAGAGGAATGGCATGTTGAGGGAAAATGTGAGAAAGTGGAAACATGAGACTAGAAAGCAAGCAAGCAGATATGCATAATGGGATAGCTTCAAGGTTCAGAGGCACCACACAAATCCGTGATGGTGGAAATGTGACTGTCTTTAGCAAGCCCATTTAGATAGCCCTACAATTTTTTTCACATTACATATTTCTAAGGTTTTGTGTACCTAAGGAAAAGAAAGCAAAACAAATTTATTTTCTAAATGGAAAGACTGCATCCTACAGAAGCTAATGCAAATTGCCAGAAGCAGGCTGGAGAAATGAGAAACACCAGCCCAGGGAAGGAGAGAGCAGAGCCATGCTTGTCTTTCCAGTTGGGAGCCAGATAAAAGTAGGAGAAGGATGGAGGAGGAGAGAACTTAGGACAGCCTGCTTCTCAGGTACAGCAAACAAGAAATGAGAAGAACAAGTGAGCAATGAGGAGTTGAAGACAACAACATAGAAACAGCTAAAAATTGAAAGAAAAGGGCTGTTAAAATTATTTGAAGAGATGCTATATTATACATATTATTATTTTTATTAGTATTTATCTATTTGTTTGCCCCAAGACAAAAGCAAAGCATGAGAGAGGCCAGGAACTGATATTTACATAAGAAAAAGCAATTAGTGCTTGCACAAGGGAATCTCTTATTGTCCTACCTTCTTATTCCAAGTTCCAGTAGTATTTACACTGCATGACCTCAAACAGCTTTTACAAGGGAAACCCTCTGCTCCTAACATTTGTGCAAGAAGTCCTGCTCAGATGCTGGTTTCACGAAACATCCTACCTGACTAAACACTTGTGGCAGCTACACATCCTCACTTCAAAAAACACTTTGCTAAGGACCTGCTACTTCTTTTTTCTCAAAAAGAAAATAATGACCTTGAGTTTAGAAGAGGAAGTATTGATCACACCCTTTTTTTTTTAAATCATTCTTATTTTATTGATTTTGATTACTTGACGTCGAGAGATGCTCATGAGAGCATACTTTTGAATAAGAAAGCATTAATTAAAACAGCCGTATTACAAAGACTAAGGGGTTTCTTAATAATGAAATAGCAGCCATTTCTCTCTTTAGAGATAACCAACTGCTTCACTTTTCTTCTGTAAATACAATTATTTACTGTGTAAACTACCTCTCATTTAAAAGAACATTATAAAGTCATTCTTAGTCTACCGATTTCAGCCCACTTCTTGATTTCGCAAACGTATTTTCACTCTTGCGGAGCTGAGGACAGACTACAGGGATTTGTGTAGTTATTTCCATGTGGTGATAGTGCCCTACAGTGCTCTTAAGATCTCAGCTGTCTGGAATAAAGGATTCTACGTTGGGTAGGTGTTATTCTAGGAGCTGGAGCTTTGACACCCAATCACATTTCACAGGGCAAATGGAGGCTACATTCCCACGGTGTAGCATCTACCTCAAAACTTCAGTGGCCACCTCCATTTGTGAATCCAACAGTTTACATATTACAGGGCTGTTAAGATGATCAAGTCCCTTCTGCCTTTTTGTTCTTTCAACTTCATTACAAGACTATTCTTCATTCTTTAGAGCAAGTAAGATCTATGCTTGACATCAAAACAAAGCCATTCTTACCGAGAATCGACATGCAATAGCGACATGCAGTATCCCATAATGACAAAAAAATTCACCGTCATATTGTAGGGAAGAATCAGAAGTTTTCAGCATAGTCATTTTACCCCAAACTTGCTCACTGATTTCCAGTAAGATCTATTATTGCTTAAGAAAACATGATATACCAATTATTTAAGAAAACAACCAAATCAACAACTGAGATACTTCCATTCAAACACAGGGGACAGAAATGTCATAACAAGGCTTTTTAATTTTACTTCACATCACTTCTTAATAACACACGACATGAAACCATTCCACCAAGAATTGCCTATGATGGCTATCATAATGCAACAGTGCGCAAGTAACAGCACTACATACAAGATAGAGCTTAATTTCTTAGAGTTGAAATGATCATTTTAAGGATTTGAACTATTAAAAAACTAACCAAAGTGGCACCAACTACTAAGTGATCTTGAAGAGCTATACGGTTTTCAGGTGAGGCACATCAGCAGGAGGGCACCAAGCCTGAGGAGGTTCACCCTATCCAAGCTTCCATCAGGTCATGGACTACAGCTCAAGGCACTGAGCTTTGTAAGGAGGGAGGAGAGAGAGATTTCAGCAATACAAACCATGCAACTGGCACAAATGATGGGACGAAAGCTATCTATCTTCAAAGCAAGGCTTCTTAGCTTCAAAATTGTCTCTGTACATGACGGAAACCAGAAGGACTGGAGTTTTGGAGCTATGCAACAATCTACAGCCAAAACTAATAAACACCTAGCAACAGCAAAAAATCTCTCTGAGAAAGACCATGGAATACTTCATCAAAAATCCTATTAGGGCACATAGCGTAAAAATATTCACATCACCTCCTGTTAGATAAGCAGAAGCTTTAGACAGACACACAGTGACAGTCAACACATTTCTGGAAAGTGACAGAGCTGCAATGCAATGTAGGAGCTGGCAAGTTGTCCAGGTTTGGCACACCAGACAAGAGAGTTCACCTTTGCAACCAGGGTTCTCCTACAGCAAAGTAACACAGAGTATCTTGTACAATTTACAGTTTGGCTAAGGCAATAAGCTTACAAATAACTACAGGATCCAAACATGTAAAGGGATTTCCCTTTGCTGTTATTTATTCTCACCATTCTCATGTGCTTGAACAACGCTATTCATCATTTTTTATCTTATTTCTCATATTAATCTCTAGATTAATAAGGAAGAACCAGAAGCAATGAAATTCGACACAAGGTCTTTTAACTGACATTAAGATGTGCCACATTTGTATACGGCTTATTTCTGGGTAACATTTCATACAGGTGAAATTTAAAAAGAGAGGGCTGAGAGTATATAACCAAATGGTCTGGGCATTACTCTGATGCTTTTTTTCCTTGAAAATTCAAATGATCCCTGCAGGCAGCCGACAACTGCTAGAACTGTGGAATGTGCTCTTTGAACTGTACAAAACCCTTCAGCCTTTCGTGCATTGCTGCAAACAAAAACTGCCAAGTGCAATTATTTCTCAAATTTAATGTTATGGAAGTGTTGCACCATTTTTTTCACAGCTTTGAAAACAGCTGTAGAAAAGGAATATTTACAGGACTATTTCCCCACAGAAGTTATTGCATTTACCACTTTTTGTAAACAACTGATACAAATGAACCAGTCAAATCCCAAAGAGTGCCACTCTTTCTTTGGTGCAATTACAATTATATTTCTATGGAAAGAAACAAAGGAGTAAGTGGAAGGAGTCCTCCCAAGCATTGTTTTTCATCCTTTAGCCTTTTTAAAAGGATAAAAAAGAACCCACCAAAACATACCGCAAAACAAACCACAACTCAGAAGCAGCAAACCACACTGAGAGAAAGACAGAAGCTTGAAAATTCATATTTCACTTCCTCTTTTTTTTCTTAACCTACACTGCTGTATCTAGAGTTCCTACAAACACCCACATACTAAAAGTTAATTTGGTAAAAACAAGCACAGTGATCCAGATAATCTTGCATGCGTTTGTAGTTCCAGTAAGAACTGCCTAGGTTTTGAACAGAGTTGTATTCGACATGTTAAACCAAAGGCAGATGACCCTTACTCATTGAGTACAGACTTACTCTGCAATAGGACTTTTACTACTGACTTCAGCTATATCTGAGATTCTTAAGCTAAAGACAACATTGAGGTATAACCAACCGCTCTTAAATAAAAGTTTCCACATCTGAAATAAATGTTACACAACCATGAAGACACTCAAAATTAAAACAGTCATTTTTGTTTGGATTGCAGTTGGGCCTTGCTTTAGAAAGCAAGCTGTTTAGTTCCAGAGTAAACTTCATGACAATTTAGACTTGAGGTGGAGAACTGTCTACATACCAACTAAGTCTCAAAGCACACCTAAACTCCTAGGTCTTGTCCAAGATCCATCGCCCACATCCACACATTAAGTTAGCCACAATATCCTGTTTCACAGCAGGAGAAAGGACCTGCAAACAGCCAGATTCAAGCTGTGAAACAGTCCGTATGAATCTAAAATCCAAACACAATCCCTGACTGATCCAAAATGAAGATGAGCCATTGCCCACTGCATGGCAAAAATGAACCAAAAATAAAACAAAACAAAACAAATAAAAATACAAAGAAAATAAAAAAGAAAAAGGAGCTTGACTCTTTAGCTTGATCATGCGGCCAGAATGGACCAAATGAAGGCATTTAATACACTTACCAGCTTCTTCAGATTTAGTGAGGGCCAAGAATAAGAATCAAAATGTGTCTAGCATCTCCTGTTGGCTGCTACATCTACGTGGAATCAAGGCACGAGTCAGTGACAGGCAGCAGCCCCCCTCTCACTGCATTCTTGCAGGTGACAGGACAGACACTCACTCTGCAATTGCAAGATACACCTCCTCAGCAGCAGAACATGCTGTGCTGTAACCCGGTGACTGATTCACCAAGGAGGCTGTTCAGGGGTGCAGTGTGTGACACGGTGTCACTAAATTCTACAGATGCTGTAAAAGGGGTGTCCAAAACTGTGACACCTTACTTTCATTTCAGAATTAGAAGAGAGGCAGAGTACTGCTTCAGTATAGGTAACACCCTATCGAACACCTCAGAATCACAGACTATCTCAAGCTGGAACCTTGCCACCTCCTGGATGCTAGTCGCATGTTTGCATCAAAGACAAACATGTCTGCTATTTCAAAAATAAAACATTAGTTTTGGTGGGGCTTTTTTAGGATGTCTTTGTGGTAACGAATCTTGGTCAAGCTTCAGTGTTAACATGACTTACACAAACACCAAAGAGCAGACCACAGAACTGCCAGTGATGAACATAATTGCATTAAGAAGGATGTGGCCTTCAAGATCATGGTAAACCAAGCCAATGCAAGCAAAACTTGTAATGGAGAAATTGCAATGAATTTTAAATTAAAGAGGGCAATGGTACTGTTTCTCTTTGTTGCTCTTTCCACCAGGGCGGGAAAAAGCATAATAAGCAGCATGTTCATAGGGTTTTAAAAGCATTCCATGTAAAAAGCAACAAAACATAAAGTACATTCATTGCAGCCTGAGAGAGAAGACTGTCCTGAGGGAGGCACAAGAGCAAGGCAGCTGATGCAAGACACACAGTTGTTCTTTCTAAAAAGTTACAAAGTAAAGTTAAAAAAAAAAGTCTGGCATCACAGCAACGCCTTACAACCACTACAAAAGAAACAAAATGTCACGAAGCTGTGTCGGGGGATATTTAAGTTAGATATCTGGAATTAGGTCCTTCATCCAAAGGGTTTTTGGGCACTGAAACAGGATCCCCAGGAAGTGATAACAGCACCAAGCCTGACAGAGTTCAAGAAGTGTTTGGACAATGCTCTCCGGCACATGGTGTGACTCTTGGGGATGTCCTGTGCAGAGCCAGGAGTTGGGTTTCAATCAACCTTGTAGATCCCTTCCAGCTCAGAAGTGTTCTATGATTCTATGAAAAACATACTATTTTGGTGTGAGTTTCCAACATCTGTTAAAAAATAAAAACTAATAAAGAAAAATCATTACTTTACCTTTGATTTTTTAAGCTTTTTTCAAACAAACAAAGTGGAACATCTCAAAGTCTTACCATTCTTTTACCAATAAGGCAAGAAAATATTGGGATTTACAAGAGGAAAATCAGTAGAAGGGCTTGCTGAAAATCATCTTAAAATAGGTATGATGAAATCAATTGCTGTGAAGAAAAACACTTTAGTAATGATTTGCATAAGATCAGTGATGTCTCATTTTCAAGATGTAACGAGATTGTTTCTAGATTTCTTAAATGCATCTCATTGCTGACATCACTCTAAATACCCAGATGCCACAATGACAGAAATTGTTTACATCTAAAGGTGCTTTCATATATTGCTTATGTGGGAAGAATCAGAAAGGTATGTGGGAAGCAAACATGGGATAATCTATTCCTCATGACTGTTTCCCCAAACTTAATAGAAATTTGCCTAATACCAATCGTTCCTCTCTTGACACAAAAATTTCAAACTCGTCGATCCGCATGGAAGCATCAGCGTAATGCTGTCTACCTTTTGCACTTCCTAAAACATGATTGATTAAAAGAAATCTGAAAACAAAAATTTGCCCTTGGTTTGAGGAGTTCAATGCCAAACTTTAGCCTAAGGCACATTTCAAAGCCAAAATGTTAATCCTTGGGTGGGGGGTGCTGGTACTATGTTTTTGATGGTTTCCCATTTAGAACAGTCATGACACAAGTGCCTGTAATCTCCTAACAAGAATATTTCCTTGCTTCAAATTCTAGGAGGAATGACCTGTGGCGGTGTCTGCTCCTGCAAGTAAATAAAATTAACAATATGTAGCCCATAACTGCACTGCACTGCACTGCACTGGATAAAAGGTAGTAGCTATAGTTCTGACTGAAGTGAGTTAACATCTTAATACTGCAAAAGACAATAACCAGAAAAAGAGAACTCCAAACTTTTACTATGACCTATGATAAAAGAATTCACTAATGGTCTCTGCATTCCAGATATCAAGTCTTGTATCATCTTTCTGAATTTTTCCCAAACAAAAAAGCCAGCAAAGTCCACTAGAAGCTGGCCAAATGAGCAATGTATCTCATCTAGAGGGCAGTTAGCTGTAAAATCAAAGAATGTATGAACTACCAAGAGTAACTATTTCTTGCAGGGGCCCTCCACCCAAAATAAGAAAATAGAAACCGGTCACAAATTTAGAAAATGCCTTCAGATCCCCCGATAACAAACCGTAGTTATTTCAAAAGGAATTACCCCTCTCCCTTGCTTTGTTTTATCTTATCCTACAAGCCCCTCCCAGTCCAAGTGTATTTCTCTTCTGTGGGCTGTCAAGGTTGTCAAGAAGAGGGCCATGTGTTTTGCAGAGTTGCTGAAGTTCAGAAGATTCATGAATTAGAGAGAGTTTAAGGTCAGAAAGGACCATTAGATCATCAAGTCTGACTTCTTATAATATCACAGACTATAAAATTTCAGACAGTTACCTTATTATTGAACCCAAACACTTAAAGCTGATTGAAGAATAAATTCTGTTTTAGCTAAAACAATTGTTTCATGACATACTTTCTTTTCCTGTACTAGATTAAAGAGCTCTCTAGAGCACTAGATATTTTCTCTCTGTGAAGGTATGCTGTAATTAAGTAATTTCTCAAACATCTTTCTGATAAGGTAAACAGACTGATCTTAAATATTTCACTGCAAGGCAATTTTCAAGCTCTTAAATCATTTTCATAATTGTTTCTGGCACCATCTCTAATTTTCAAAAAGGTTTTTTCTTTTAGATGGGGCCAGAAGAAACATAAGCTGAAATTCAGTCTGTTTACCAATGCAGTATAAAAAGATAAATTCACATATTTGCTGACATTTGGTTGCTTGTACATCTAGCACAGTCCTTTATCTGTTGAATAGTACACTGAGTTTTCTCCTCTCAGGAAAAAAATCATTAAAATTATAGGGAGGGGTTGTGACCAAGTAGTGCAAGCAAATATCAGCAGAACTTGGCAATAACAGTGAGCCTTAACTATCTGGTCATCTTTTTGGAAAGGAGACAGCAAGATACAGGCTATCCAAATATGTGTGAGCAACCACTTTTAGTACAGAAACTGAGGAAAACACTCAAAGCAGAAAATGTTTTAGATTATACTTCAACTCACTGGAAATGTGAAAATTGAGGGCACCTTGGTTGAAAGAAACCATAACATGAGAGAATTCCCATTTCTAAGGATGGGAAGGAAAAGGGAGACTAGGAGAATAAAGTCAATGAAGATTACAGAAAAGGACTTGGATAAATTAATTGGTGGCCAGGATTCTGTGAAAGGTAACTCGAAGGGAAGAAGAAAGAGTTCAAGAGAGATCACAGTTCCATCAAGGAGTAACATTTACAGCCTAAGAGCAAACTAAGTAAATGTGGAAAAAGGCTACATCATAAGCTCTTCAAGGGCCTCCCAACTTAAGGAAAGTAGAGGTCCATGAACACAAGCAGGTGAGAGAGAAAAACATGACAGTACAGGAACAAAGTCAGAAGGGCAAAAACATAAATTGAGCTGTAACTTTAAAAAAAAAAAAAAAGAATTAGTAGCAAAAAAGCATTTTTTACGTTCCTTAACAGTAATAGGAAAATTCAAGAAAGAGTTGATTAGGCTATTTGCAGAAGAATCAAAGACACATATTTTGCTTAGTCTGTAACATAAGAGACAAACACAATCTGATCACAAACTAGTGACAAAAATGGACAAAAAATTAAGAGTAAAACAGGGAAACCAGATGACGAGACACTGCAGTAAGTTAGATGCTGTCAGATGAGTTCAGCCTAACCAAGCTTACTTAGGTTAGGTAAAAACATGATGTCGGCCTCTGCTGTGAAGCCAGCAGAATACCAAACTCCAATATTTCCAATGCCTGACTGCACTGAAATTTTGCTTATCTGTCATCTCTATCTACTCAAAAGCAAATCAGTGACATTTTAAGAGTTTAAATTATCTTTAGTTTTGAAATTTATTCCTAACTCCAATCAAACCAGTGACTAAGGTCTCTGCCCCTTATTACCACAAACAACTGCATTACCTCAATAGGTAGAACATTTAACTACAGTGCAAGGGACTCTACAAGAATTAATTGAAATCCCCTCACTGGCATTAGCAACTTTCCAGAGCTTTAGAGAATGGATGGAGCTCCAGAAAAATGAAGAGGGAAAAATACAGTCCCTATCATAAAAAGCTGAAAAAATGAGGTAAGAAATGATAAATTTTTCAATGAGTTTCAGCTTCTGAAATATTTTCTGGAAAAACCAAGACCAACAAGACTTTATTTTTTTTCTTTACAACAAGAAAATAAATACCTGTCAATATAGTTTTGTCATGACCAAAATTTGGCAAGGCAATTAAATTTCTCCTTCAGTAGAAAAAATAGTTTTTTAATGGGAAAGAAGCAGTGGATGACACATAAAAAGAAGGGGATGACTCATACAAAGAAGCAAAGGAAACAAAGACTAAATTAAACTATTTTAAGGCTAATACAAAATGTGTTCAAAAATTTGATGTAGAGACTAGGAATAAAAGAAGGATGCTATGAATGGGGCTCAACAGGGGTCCATCCTGGTCCGGTGCACTGCGTGTTTTCTTTCATAACTTGGATGGTGAAATGTCATTCATATAGAAACTGTACTTTTCAAATTTCCAGATCATGCTAAGTTTGAGAAAGACAGAGAAACACTGGTCTTTCCTCCATGGGATAAACCAAAAGTAATAGGAAGTACATTTAAAGATGTACGCACATGAAAATATATTCTAACAATTTTGAGGAGCTATTAGGAACCGTGAGTCAGTTCTGAAGTAGCTGAACTCACAATTACACCAAACCCGTTTTAAAACACATAATCACTTGACTGCGTGGCATCACAGAGCAACAATAGCTCATTCAGTGCACTGTGCTTACGTTTCAAAATATATCCCATTCTCTCCTTAACTGTCTTTCTCTTTTCAACTCTTCACTGAGAGAGACATAACAGAGAGCCACAGACAGAGCCTGAAAGGTGTCAGCCGCTCAGTTCCGACCACCCCACCCTTTGAACACGTTGTACTACCAACGGTTGGTGACTCTTGGTCATAACTGCTAGGACAGAGCCAGCCAGCACTAACACCAGTATATTTCAGTACTCTTGGCATAACTGAGAGGATATTTTAACTTGCTGGGATATTATCTGTGAACTTTCTTGGAACATATGGACATCTCACTCATCCCACCCATGGAGATGAATGCAGGCTTTATGAAAGCACGCCCAGACATGAGGGCTTCAGGTTACCCTCACCTTCTCCTCCTGTTACTAAAGGCCCTGGGAAAAAGTCTGTCCCCATCTTTATTGCAGGCCCCCCTTAAGAACTGAAAGGCCACAATGAGGCCTCTCCAGAACCTTCCTTCTCCAGGCTGAACAACCCCAGCTCCCTCAGCCTTTCCTTACAGCAGAGGTGTTCCACTCCTCTGATCATTTTTGTGCCCCTCTTCTGGACAGGTCCACGTCTTTCCTGTGTTAAGGACCCTAGCGCTGGATGCAGTACTCCAGGTGGTGTCTTACGTGTTCCCCACGAAGCCACCAGACACGGCCCAGATGGCTGGTGCTGTGTGCTGTGCCAGGACAGCCTGCAAGAGTAGGTACAGCTACTGTAATTGTGCAGAAACCACCGAGCAAAATCACTGGTGTATTAGAGGACCAGGAGAAAAATGTTTGGACTGATGGACTAATGCCCATTTAATTGAGAATACGTTGAATGAATGCTGACTACTTGCTTTTTATGCAATGAGAAGTGTATGTATTTGGCTAAGAAAATAAAAAATAGAAAATACACTTTTCGAGAATGTAAAAGAATAAAAAATTTTAAAAATATGTTATGCAAATACACTAGTGAAGAATTTAGGCAAGGCATCTCAAGACAAGAATAAATACATAAATTGATCAATGTAAAAAAAAATAAGCCACTGAGACCTAGACGTACAATACTCGTTATTCCTTTTCACTGGAGTAAAATATCAGCAAAACTATAAAGTGAAACTAAATGGCTTCCTATTTTCTTGCATATTGAATTATAGATGCTCTTTATCTTCTAAGGTGAAATTGCTTCTTTATATTTCCATAATCTGATCCTATCCTGATCATCTATTTGATCTTTACCAGATCATGCAAAACAAGCAGAAGAAAAAAACATTTCCCAACTCATAGGCTGTCAAAGGTATTAAAAACTACTGCTTCTGGATTCCATAACCAGAGGTTTCCTAGACACTCTCCATTATTCTGTCCATCTTTGATGCGTATGTAGTGTGGTCAACTTAATGCTGCTATTGAAACCAGAATTTTGCATTTCTCAAATGAAAACAAAAACGCAAAAACGCCCAAATATTGCATCTACAGGAGGTTTTTTGCATTTAATTTCTGAGGTTCCTTTTAGGGAAAAAAAAGGGAAAAAGTCCTTAAGGCAATATAAGCACTTAATCCAACTCAAATACTAAAGAGGACATAACCTTTTAAATCATCTTAAATATTTACGATGCCATAAGCTCTTAAACTTCCTGGAATACTTAGCCTTCCTTAAAACCTCACAGTACTCAAAGTCCCTTGAGCAACGTAAGCACCTAAACTGCTTCAAATCCTTTCAAAGGACACAACCTTTAAACCAACATTGTGTCTAATTTTTAGAAATATTTTTGTTTCTTCAGGCACAATTCTGCCTGGTTTTGTCCACAAATCATGTAACTATTCAAGTACTATTCACATGCTTCCCTTGACACAATACTTCCATCTGATGGAAGGCCTATGCATGGAAGAGATAAAGCACCCTGCCAACACTGGAAAAGTCAATGCAAGTAATGGAGAAGATTCCCTTGGTCCAAAACCTGGCCAGCTTCAGCTTCACTGAAAGGGAAGTAGTAGAAACACGAGACCGTCACCAAAGCCTTCACAGTATCTTGTTCATATCTTTACACAATGGCTGGCAACGAATCAAACTAGGTTCATAATATTTCCCCATGAGCTTATGACAGCAATCAAGAAATTGCAAAATTGACATCTTCAACAACAGCAACAAATGTGATCTCTGGGTGGGAATCCAGCAGTAAGTACTAAGAACAGAGCCAGAATACAAGCCACATTTAAGAAGTGCTCAGCTAACATGTTACAACCACACACTGCTTCAGGACTTTAATCCTTCAGGATGATGTCATGTCCCCATTCATTTTCTAACCTGATTTATCTTTTTAACAACTGTTCGGTGAACTTAAGTCACTCTGTTTCCTTCCTCCATAAGCCCTTTAGATAGGCCTGCAGTAAGCGGAAAAACGTTTCAGAGTAAAGCAACCTCACACACACAAGCTTGAGAGGTAAAAAGCCCTCTTTCCAGAATTTCCCAGTTCAGGCTTTCAGTGTTTCCTATAGCCCAGGAAGGGAATCATCTGTGTTTACGCTGATCCTGGTGAGCAACTACAACGTTGTGCAAAACACTATAAAGTCCACTTTACCAATTTTTTTAATTTACTTGGTAACGTTATCAGTTGGTGTTAAATATTTGATTGCCACATCCTGTAGTGGCTGGTCTAACACTACTGAGAGTTAATGGGTATTTCACAACTAATGCCTTCCTGACACTCAATTAGTCTCAAACTGGTTTCCCTAAATTGTTACCAACTCCTCTTTTTCTCCTTTTCCTGAGTATCTTTTACATATATTTACAAATTGCCTATTTCCTTACATCCCATGTTACCCAGTTCCATCCATGAGAACAAAAAATGTACAGAATTTTCAGCTATTTGCGTAAGCACAACCGTTTAAAAAATAATGCTAAAATGAGTGGAAGTTTAAATTGTTAAACAGCGGGCTACAACGGAAACCTGTCGGCTTTTCATAAACATAGTAACATAGTATTTGGATTTTTAGCTTTGGCACCTGTGGCACTTCAGAAGCATCATCTTACTAATTCACAGTGTGCTACCAAAGTAACTATCTACTGGCTCAGTCTGAAGAGCACAGGAACAGGTAAGTCATTGTCTCAGTGCCATCCGTAGTGCCATCGGAACAGAATATTGGCTGATGGGCCAAAAGCAAAGACTCTGATAGCCAACAGTTAATAAATCATGTTTAAATGTCCAACGAAGACCTACAGGTACCAGCAAGTAGCAATCTCCCTGACAAAGACTGACTAGGACAGAAAAACACTAGAAATGCACACAAAATCATAAACCTGGGCACAAAGCAGTGAGACTTAATGCATCATCTTTCAGACAACAAGGAGAGTAGTGTGCACTACAACTGATGCCTTGTCCAACGAAGTGCTTCTTCAAAATTGCTGCTATCAGCAATACCCCTCACCATGTGCTGTACTAAACACAGCACACCATGCATATACTTTTGTGTGTGTGTATATACACACACACACCCCCACACACAACTTACTACAACACAGAAAAATATAGAAGATTACAACGGAAAGATTATCAAATTTGGCTTTCAGTATTAACTTCCTTTTTTTCCTAACTACTGATAAACAAGGTGTAACTTCACCATTGATTTTTTTATCATATGACCACAGAAAAGGGAGTTGAAAATTACAGCCCTCCACTGGTCATCTAGGTCTCTTCTTTAAGGTATCTGTCCAAAGTCTCCCTTAGAAATGTGGATAAAGAAGGCGAGATCGAAAATTCGTAAGAACACCCTTTAAATGATAGTTTCAATAGAAACAGACTAGGTAAAAAACAATTTCTCCTTCAGCACAGTTTTAAACATACAAAATGAAAATACCCCACTGGTCACAGAAGTACATGTGATTATGAGAAAACATTTCAATTACAGAAGTGACCTCTACAATTACAGACCCTAATCTATTATCTGAGCAAAAAATGGAAATATTACATTACTCAGAGACATGAAAGGGTGGGTTTTTTTACAGACTTCTCTATGAGGAGGATCCCCATGGTCTTACATGACTAAGAAAGCATCAGCATTAGGAAATAGTAGAGCCCAACAAAAATGGCCTTGCACGATAGAACAGCTGGAGCTGAACACCTTACACGCATGTGGCATGTGCTTCAAGATATTTTACTTTGTACTAGTGTATAGGTTTGGCACATTTTTCAAGCACTTGCCCTTGTTTAGCTTCATCAGCAAGCTCCAATGGGAGGCTAGTCTACTCTGATACTTCTCAAGTGCAGTCCTGATTTAACTAAAATATTAAGAGATGCTGCAGAAGACAAATAATACTAAGATGGTAATCATTCTTGTTCTAGGTATAAGACCACATTATTTTTTGTTTTCCATGGCAAATTTCTTTTCCAGTGGCAGATTTATATCTTTTCTCTCTTTAAGACAACCGAGTATTTACAGCCATATGCAGGAACTCAGCTTCCTAAGCCAACTCCAGAACAGGAGCAGCACATTTGCAGACAATGAAGAGCATTGTAATTTAGCTGTAGGGCTTCAAAATGAATTTCTCCAAAGACACGGGAGGTCTCAACTTCAAAATACCCAAAGGCTTCTATTTCATCATGAATCGTAGAGGACTTTACAGTAATGTATGCATGTTAGGGGATTTAGAACGATAAACTTCAACATGTATGCATTGAATTATTGCAAAATCAATTAAAATTTATCTAGAAAAATTTGATCAGCCACTGATTTTTGCAGGTGAAAAATTAGAAGTACATGCTTTACTAACATATGGCTGGGGATTGCTCATATGAGTGCGCAGTTTCAGACAGTTCATCTGGAGCCCATCTTCCCCCATGTTCAACATTTTCATCAGAAACAAGAACTGAGAGATAATGACCCCTTGGGGGAAGGTTGATGACCTTGATTCTGCTCTCAATAACTGTCTCAGAAACCATTTATCGTATCTTGCAAAAATACAGGTATAAGATGCACCCTGAGAATCAAAATACCATTTAACTGCTCTACTGAAGAGCTCTTTCTCCCTAAAAGACCTGATGACAGACCATTTTTTCCCCTGGGCTAAGATACCAGCTAAAACTGTGATTCTTTCTCTGTCAGAGTAAAATTAGGGGAAGGAGGTGGAGAGAAAGGGGATCACATTTTAGTTTTATTCCACTGATGCTGCCGCCTGTCAGTAAAAGATGAAGGGCTGAAATCCCATCAGTCTGGATTTGCAGATCCGAGGATGAAGAATTAGTATTTTTCTGTTTTTGCAGAAAACTCCTTGATGTATGGCTCCATTATTGAATGTTAACAGCTTCGGTTTAAATTACAAATGAGGTTCTATTAGCATAACCCGTACTCGGTTTCTATTTAAAACTATGATTTTCACCAAAATTGTGTCAGTTGAGAACCTACATGTTTTCATTTGTGGCTACAGATAAAGGAGAGAAGCAATTTTATATTTCACTAACTCAAAATATGAGGTCTAGAATGGCAAAATATTAAAAAACACTTTTAAGATACAACTGGTATCTCCTTCAACAGGAGGGACGAGAGGTGAATGAATGGTCCTCAGGAATGATGTACCAAAGGCAGCCATAAACAGGCAGCAGTGCTGAAGGGGCAAAACTCAAAGTGTCTTTCACAATTGTCTCTCCAAAACAATTTTCTAAATAAGATTATTTTAAAAACCCCAAGTTGCATCGTGGAATAACTGTTTAATTAGCTTTGGTTTCCACCATGTATGTTTTCATCAAAATACACTACATAGCAGATGGTTTCTGCTCTTCTACTTTTCAACTATAGTGTTTGTGTCTTGCCCTTGAAAAGTTGTTTTTGTCCAATGTATCTCCTACTGAAGGTTTTAACACATAAAAATATGCTGGTTTTCTGATGTATACATGCATCAGCATATCAGAACTCATGAAATTGTTACTCTAAATGGCCAGGTTCCAACTGCACTGTTTGCACAGTGTTATCTTCCGTAATATAACATAGCGCTTCAAGCTGTACAACAGCAAAGAGATCCAGCAGCCTGAGCCAACTATCACTGCAAACAGCCAGGCTGCTTGGGACGATTTTGGTGTTGGAATGCTTATGCTGGAGTTACTGTCTGCCCAGACCAAGCCAATCTGTTTCTCTATGCCTTATGATCTCCACGTGGAAAATACGGATACTTCCTGAACTACCTGTGTGCAACAAAGGTACAGTAACCAACACACCATAAAAATGAGATGGTATTTCTGCATTCAACCCACCCAAGTCTTAGCAGTGCTCCACAGGGGGTTAAGGTGATACTTAATTCATTGATGTTTTCTATAAAGTTCTTTGAAATCCTTAGACGAAATGCAGGGTATTATTAATATTATTACATGTTATGACTTATGCCCCAAAGGATCTCACCATGCTTTGTTAGCTGTATACAAGAACCCCTTCATTACCATCCAAATGCTTTTACCTCTGAAGCATAACAGCGCAGCTGTCTGCCAGCAGACAGTAATTCTTTATAAACATTTACTGATCTTACATGAAGAATATTCTGTTCCATTAAAAATGTATGCTTCACACCATTTCCAGTTCCTGAACAGCTCAATGCCAGGGAACTGTAACTGCACGCAGGACACCAGACTCTATAAAAACGTCCTTTTAGCAAAAGGCATCTGCTTAGCTGGCATCCTTATTTAGCCTATCACGCAGCTTTCACTCACTTATACCACAGGAAAGATCTCTCAAATCAAAGTAATACGACTCTACGTCTCACAAAGTAGAAAATGAATGAAATTGAGTCAGAATGGCATAAGGTCCAATTAATCGATGCTCTCAACCAACTCAGGAATCTAATCCAAAATCCTCTAGAGAAAAGAGGCCTTATATGGGCTGAAGAAATTAAGATATGCTGGCAAAAAGTTTCCTTTTCTCTCTTGTTTGTTTGCAACTTGAGACAAGATGCATAGCACATAGGTAGCTTTAGAACAACTATCAATACATATTTATACTTCCTAAAAATGCCTGCAGTAATCAAAACATCTTTCCCTTTTCCCTATTTGAAACTTCAGGTTGCTTTTAAATTTTGAGTCAGAATAACAGTGTGATAGGAACTTGATTCACTTTCTAAATGGAATGGGATCGAGCCCATGTGAAATTTTCTATTATTAAAAAGCCCCTGCTGACTTAGATGCCTATGCTGTGGAAAATACTTGTTCTGTTAACTTTGATGCAGTCATTAATGTGTTTCTTGAACAGATACTCCTCAGGTCTCTATACTCAGATTCATTCACTGAACCCAGATATTCTCAGCCTGTTGGATCTCCTCAGTTTAACCCTCAAACAGGGTCAGGACAAAGTGTCATAAAATTTATAGTTCAATAAAAATAGGCACAGCTCTTCAGTACTCAAACATCCTCTGTTTAGTGGCACCTTGGCTGAACTGCCCTTTTCATTTTCTCAGAACTAGGGTATTTTGGGTTTTTTGTGGTAATGCATAAAATTCCATTCACAACTAAACATTCTTAAAGTCGCAGAAGGATGGGAATAATACACACCCAATCCAAATAAAGTCAGACAATCTTATAGGCTTGAAAAAAATAAAGCCTATAAAACTTGCTTCAACTACAGAAAGAGACAGCTTGCCAGCTTCGGTGAAGCTTTGCGTATTTACCAGTGAGAATCTTGGCCAGCAAGTACTGATGTAACAGTGTTTCTAAGGGAAATATTTTGTTCTTGTTTAGAACGCATAACTTAGTGATACTGAGATACAAACATTGGTGCATGTTGTTTTCTGCAAATATTAGAAGGAGCAGACAGAGAAAGAGAAGATAACCAGAAATTATTACCATGAGGTTGTCTCCATTCTCTAAGCGCTTTCTTTAGGCCAATTTGCAAGCACTCTAAAAAAAACCAAATCACTTCCTCAGCCAAATGTAGATTCCAGGAGTCGGTATTTGCTGTAGTTTTACGCCATAATACATGCATGCTGCTACTACGCAATACTGAACGAAATGCACCACTTTCAATAACAGTGAAAAGATGGAAACAAAATGAAAGATACACCTCAGGTACAAAATGTAATATTCAAAGCAAAATTATAACTGAAAGAAAAATTTTATACACCCCAATAAGGGTTAACCAGTCAACCATGAGCGGAAGTACAGAAACGGTGCTTACCATGAGCAGTCCTGTGCATTTCTGAACAAGAGGACAATTATAACTGAGACCATCTTTGAAGCATATTCAACTCTTGTTCGTAGTTTCATCACAGTGATGTTAAAAACAAGTATGAAGTAAGTCTAGGTAAGTCTAGCCCTTCAAGGTAATAATTCAAATACATGGCAATTAGACACAAAAAGACATCTAATAATAAATTACACCACAATTTCTATGTCATGTGCCTACATTTTAGCTAAAAAGCAAATAGAGCCAGCACACATTAATTCTAATGCCTTTTAGACACATTCAACTATTCCATGGCAAGAATGTGCTGCTCCCCACACACAGCCCTTACCCAAGAAAAGTGGGACTGAAGAAGGTGTTATGCTATTATCCTGGGTTAGCCAATGTAGTTGCCATTACTCAAGTATAGACAACAGTTTATAATACTAAGGAAATCTAAAATACTTCAATACAAATGGAAAACAGCATTTCATCACAATCTCATTTAATAGAACACATTATCAATTAGGCAACAGTAGAGCAAATTGTTTCAAATTGGAAAGCCACCTAAATTCTTGCTCTTAAATTAACTAAAAGTGCATTTCTGTCTGTTATATTAGCACCAGATTTTTTCAATCTTCTGCTGCAAGCTAAAAGGCAACAATGCCAGAATCTCATGATACATCCCTTTTACTACCTTACTAGAAATTAAGTAATGACATAGAGTTAAAACACTTGCATTTCTTAACCTAGAACCCAAATATAAAAAAACACCCAAAATCTATTGATACTTCATAGTTAATATTAAAATGGCACTTGAAGTGCATTGTTTTAATGGTTACATATAATATCTAAGAGATATTGAAAATGTCCTTTTAATAAACTTGTACGTATCACCATAACCATAATAGTTTTTAAAATCTTTGTTTACTAGTGTGAAAGCAGGATGGTTTTGTCAATGTCAGTGATAACATTTCTGCCTCTTAAGTCTCAAATTATGTCACGTGAGATGGAATTTATCTGTCTTAATGTTTAATAGAAAAATTAAAAGTCTAAATTCGTGCCAGTCACCTTAGGTTGCTTTTATTGCCAGTGACAAGAAACAGGCATCTCTGAAGAAAGAATTGTCTCATCTAAAGACAGAAATAAAAAGAGTCCATGGGAATTCTCCCCTGGAAGTCTCCATCTCTCTTCACTGACTAAAGAAGCCTATGGTGACCAGCTCAGATTTATACTACCTATATTTTTAGATGGCTAACATCATGGGAAATTAATCCCACTCCTGACACCCTTCTCAAATAGCATTTGGGAAAAGTAAGCATAAAATGCAGAAAACCAGAATTACCAACAAGTGTAAGAATCAAAATACACTGTCCCAGAAAAATTCAAAAAACAAGACCCTCTTGTGAAAATAGCAGGGGATCTGTAAATTTGAAATGTCATACAGCGTTTGATCTCCAAGCCAGGACAGACTCAGTCATTTCTAGAAGATTAAGAATATACAGGGAATATTTTCAGAATATGCTGACAAAGTAATATGCCTCTTCTGAGTATGAGTAAGCAGCAGTTTTCAAAAGCTTATAATTCAGCGCAATAAGGACAGACATTCAGAGGCATGGCAAAAGACACATCTTATAACCCATTAAAGCTTCCCTTTCAAATTCCAAGTCCATGCTCACAAGCAAAGAAGAGGTCACAGACCTTTTTTTAGACCATTTTTTTTCCATTTTCAGGAATGATACACACATCTCACAGAAACTTTTGCAAAGACACTCAGGCTACAGCAAAACTGGGGGCAGAAAATGTCTGCCAAATTAATCGAAGTTAAAATCCAAGAAAGCCGACATTTGAAGAGAGAGTCCCTTTCTCCTAAGTATTTCAAAACACAAGGAAGCCCCTCAATCACACATTCATAGAAGACAGAAGGCTACGTTGCGAAGTCTCACTGTACATTTGCCCAGGTTCTACATGTTTACGTTGGCATCCTATTCATATGGGCGGTCCCAGAATGGCCATTTGCAAGTAACAGAAAACAGAGCTTATAATGAAATTCTTAAGTCACTTTATAGGTCTCATTGACCTCTAAAAAAGCTTCAGGAAGGCAGCTATTTCTATTGTGGATTAATGGAGCTCGCCTGCAAGGCTTTGTTCCTAGTTATGTCTTTTTTT
>VZTA01009230.1:0-35009 GCA_013398855.1 Mohoua ochrocephala | reverse complement strand
TTCCCAAGCACAAAATGATACTAAAAATATATCTTTCTTGCCATGGATCAAGTGAAAAAGACTCTATTTTTAAACATCTAAAATCCCCATCATGTGACTGTTCCCATCACGTGAAACCTGGTGCTAATTCAAAGCTAAAAGATAATTTCACAGACTTCAATGTGATTTTCATAGTTATAATCACAAGTCTTTAAATATAATTTAACACATTTTAGAAAGCTTGCAAATTTTGCCATGTCTCATTTTAGCCAAAACTTAAGTAAAATACTAAACCGAATAACTAAATACTTCAAAATAGAAAAAAAAATTTTTAAAAATTAATGTCATAAAATAAAATAGCAGAACATTTCTGATTTTGCTTACCTATAAATATCCCCCAAATCATAGAACAGCTGAGGTTGGAAGGGACCTCAGAAGCTCATCGAATCTAAACCCCGATCAAGCCGGGTCAGATGCAGCAGGCTGCTTGTCCCTTTGGGTTTTGAGTATCTCCATGGATGGGGATTCTACAGCCTCTGTGGGCAAGCCTCTCCAGTGTTTGACCATCCTCAAGATCAGGAAGTCTTTTCTATTATGTTTCAATGGAAACATAATTTAATAACCTGTATGCAGCTTGTACCCACTGCCTCTCATCCCGTCACCAGGTGTCAATGAGAGAAGTCTAGCTCGGTCTTCTTCACACCCTCCCATCAGGTATTTACTGTGAGAATGAAATGTTACTCAGTATTCCACTGCTCAGGAGACAAGGATCTTGTGCCTAAATTAGTCCAACCACTAACCATTCAATATCACCCGACCTACACACCATGTTTGGTGCTATACAAAATCAGGCTAGCATCTTCAGAATTCAGAAATTATGTACGTATACAGGAATTATACAGTATCCTACCTGCACTATAAATCACAATATGACACTTGCCTACTTGCTAGCCACTTATGACGGTTTACTGGTTTTGGAGACCTGAATTTTAACTTACAAAGGATACAAAGGACTGCTCTATCACAGTATGAAATGCACAACAAAACAGTAGTTTCCCATTAGATAACAAGTAAGGGTGCCTCACACACATTTTTTAACTCCTATAAATGGCAAAGCACTAAAAATATCTATAAGGTCTGAGACTATAGCTCACCAAGGAATTTAAGCTGCAAAAACTAGCACAGCTGCCATCATGTACTCCCCCACACTTTTGGCTGCTAATTCCCACCCCCATCACCCTTTGTACCAGTGAGTCCTTGGACTGCCATATGGGAGAAGGCTGGGATAAACCCAACTGAAAACAAAACCAAACAAATAATTGGCTATTTTCAGTCTGATCCATTCTCCAAATTTATGAACAGCTACAGTGCTGAGTGAGGGAGAATGACAATATGGGGAGGAGGAAAGAAGCTGGCACTGCATCTTACACAGACGTGCCAGGTTAGAGCGTTCACTGAACACTTAGGCTAAAGCGAAGCAGTCAACACAAGCTACTCAGCGAGTAATACTGCATTCCTTAGTCATTGCTTTCAGAATGAGCTGGATTGGCCTTTGGAGACGCCTGCTTCTCTCTGGAGGGTAAGCAGAATCTAGAATGACTGAGATAGAGCTGCTTAGTTTCTATGTATCTAAATTAACCAATATCGAGATGAGTAGAAAATAGTAGAAAAACAGGGTTTTTATCTTACAGCACTTCATTCCCATTAACAACTGCCATTTGGAACAAAATAATTGTAACATAGTTTCACATCACACTAACATCAAAAGGGTAGGTATTTTTTGCATGGTCCACAAATTTTTTTCCTAAACCATATTTTACATCCATAAGCAATACGTTTCAGTGATGGGTACTGTATTCCTCCCACAGGGCGTATAAATCCACAGCAGAAACACAGCCACAGTTCAGCTATAAATCACTTACATTTCTTCAGAGTCACTTTGTCACTTTGCTGTGCTGTGGGAAGGGATGGTCTTTTCCTTTTTGCTCAAACTGGTCCTCCTTCCAAAAGTGTCTGTCACGTCTATGGCAGATAAGGACAAAAGGTCCTTCACTCGAAGTTATCTAAGGGAAAAAAGGGAAAGGAATACAGTAAGTGCAAGCATCCATATTGTGTTTTATAGCAAGGTATTACAACCATCTCTTTAAAACACACTTCAGTGTCATCCTTACACATATGTACCGCACACCGAGGAATAAATCCCACACATTTCACACCTTTCTTTCTTTGTATAAGACATGTGAAGTAGTCACTACTCCTAGAGCAGTCACCTGCTTCACTTCTGAGATTCATAATAACAAGACTGTACCACTTTGAAAAAGCAAGTGTACAAGTTAAAAGACGATTTCACATTATTGATTATTTATTTTGTACCACAAAGACACTGTGAACACTTCCGGCTGGGTTAAAGCAGGCAATCACAATTCATTGAGCACAGGCTCACTGGAAACCATCTTGGCTAGCCATTATTGATAAACATTCTAATCTGAATCTTCTGTTAAACAAAACAGCTCTCTATTGCACTACATCTCACTGCTCAGAAAGTGAGGCCTGGGATTTACGATAGATAGCTCTCATTGAAATTTCTTCATGAAAACTTAAAACTCACCACTCCATCAGAGTCAAATCTATAAATTGAATGCTAAAAATTACTGAGAAAGGAATAAAGGACAAAGTGTAACAAGTCATTTCCCACTGTATTAATATCCCTGTCTTGAAAAGCGTGTTCCACTCTCGTCCAGCACAGAACACAGAACTAATTAGCAAAGGTTCAGAGAAGAAATCATACATGATCAAAGGCTTAAAATAGTTTCCATATATGAAAAAGAATTCAGTATGCCACCAATATCCAGAATGGAAAAAAGCTGACTTAAGGAAGGGCATGATAGAAAACAACAGAAGTCTGAAGAAGATGGAAAGACTGCACAGACATTGTATGTTCCCTATCCTTTGAACTCAAGAAAACCTAATAGAAGCCAAGTTCAAAAGAAAAGCAGGAGTTTCTTCTCCACAAATTGTGTGACAGAACTGTGAACTTCTTCCCAAGGATGCTGCTTATGCGAGGTTTCGTAAGTCAAGAGGAAGACAGAGGTATCCTTGGAAGACAGCCACCACTGGAGAGAGATGACGGCTTAAGTGAACCACTGGTCTGAACCAGGATGACCAGTCCTATCTCCTTGTATATTCACTCATGTTAGTGCTAATTCAGATTTTATATCCATTTTACACGGATCTATTCGCCACTCAAGAACGAGAAGTACTGCATTAGGTACACAGGGAGTCTAGTCTTAGCTGCATTTGAAGTACAGGCTAGACCCTTTTGAACACCAAAGTAAAATCCCATGGTTCTCTGTACTTTACTATATGTTTAATAAATTTGATTGATTTTTCCAAAACACCATCACCACTGAAAAAATAAAATAAAATCAAATGAGGTAGCAAAGCCTTACTGTAAAGCGGCAGTAGCCTTCCTCTCCCCAGTCCGCAGTCCCAAAGCAGCCAGGGCAGAGGGCTACAAAGCAAGGTTCTGCTTCTCAAGTTGTTCGCTGGTCTCATGGGTTTGAGTCTAACTTCTTCCATGTGTTCCCACTCAGTTCAACACTTATATAAATGCAGGTCAGCATCTCCATTTCCCAAGTTTCATCTCAAAGTAAACCTTAAAAATCATATACTCTGTATTCCAATATCTTCTCTTTTGCTTTAATCTCTAGGATACAGCAGTGTTTCTGATTTATTTTGGGTAAGTGCAGATCAATTAAAATTCCTTCAGGGAAGCCTTCTGAACCAGCAGAAAGTGAATGACTGTCATCAGGAACAAACACTTTTTGCTGTCATGGACTGGCATGTCACACTTTTGAGCAAAAACTATGTTAATTAATTCTATCCATACCTACCAGGTGTACCAAAGGACTATAACCAGTCCTTTCCGCTGCCTTTCTAGATACAGATCTTTGTGTCTGTGAACCAAGTATCCCTATATGTAGAGTTGTGCATTGGCACATTATATGAAGAAGCAGCCTGTACTAGCACAAAAAAACATAGCAGGACAGAAATAACTTTGTTCAGACATCAGTATGCAACCAAAATCCCTTCTGCAAGATGCATGAATTAATACCCTCAAATTTCACCCAAAACCCAGACATTTTCCAGTATATCTACACACATACCTATTCATTAACACTCTTTTTAGACCCTACAGTGAGGAATTTGAATAACTGACACTTTTTTTGGTCAGTTTGAAATATTGGATCAAAGTATGTTTACTGTTCAATCTATTCCCCTCTCTGAAAAAGAAGAGGCTGCTACAATGTTTGCTGTTCTATTTGCCTCTGCAGTTTAAAGGGCTGCACTGAGGATGAAAGGAAATTCACTGTACAGCATGCTAATGATCAAAGACTCATGTACCACTGGCCTATAGCAACATTTTAGGCCACCTCTCCCTTCTATTATTTGTCCAGCTTTTCTGTTTAGAATGTTAAGGGTAGGAATATAACCAGACAGCTCAAAAGGTATTCAAGGTCTTTTTGATATCCTTCACATCACTTTGATACTAACTATAAATAAGAGCAAGCGGTACCAAACAAGAACCAAATGTCCTAGCATTGATACGTGAGCAAAGACAAGCGTCTTGAAAAATGGCAAAATTTAGAGACATGGGTTCCAGGTGTACTACAGAAGGTAAAATACAACTGCAGGATAAACCTATTGAAAACAATTCGATAGTAGCAATAACAATTCAGAATTGTCATCATGACTACCTAAACACTGAGAAAGAACCACATGAGAACAAGTGGGTAGCTACTGGTTGTCAAATAAAAGCCTTGATTTTTACTTTCCACATACGGCTTCAAGCTACTATTAACAAGTTTACAAAATCTTCCCATGAATATCCTCTTGACTCTCTCAAACAAGTGCACATAAAGGGGGAAAAGTTGATACGCATTTATCTCATTTGCAAGCATTAGAAATCAACAGCAACCTCCAAAAATCATGTAAACTAAGAATGCATTATTTTCAACCATTTGTTACATAATTTCACTTGAAGGTTAAATAAGCATTCATGCCTGCTTTAAAAATTTATTCCATATATTTCTTAATTCAATTATACCCCGGTAGAAATCCACTTATAACAAAGATACATGAAGAAGTTTTACATGAAGAATTTCTTAGCTTATTTTTTTTTATTTCTGAAACAGCACAGTGATACAAGTAATCTTCAAAGATATTAATATAATTCAGAGTACACACATAATAATTTGGGATGTTAAAAGCTACACTTCTGAGCAAGCTCACACCTTTCCCATAAATTACCTAAGACACGAAGTAAAAGCTATGCATCATAACATGATCTTATTAGCATAACAGTTACGAGACTTTTTTGGCAATTCATAAATATACAGCTGCACTACAAAGCTATCCCAAATAAGCAATGATAAAATATTTTATCTCTTGACTGTCGCGTGTTTTTAGAGTTTGCTAAAGAAAAATGCATTAGAGAAAAAGTATTCGAGGACTACACAAGGAAGTTTCTTAACTCTTTTGGGATTATTATGATATAAAATTCCTTTTTTGTAGATAAGCATCTGTCCTGGGGTGACTGTATGATACTGTATTCCCTATTGTCTGCCCTACGCCAGACATGAATCCGGTGCCTTCCTGCGTCTTTAAGCTGGGTCCGAGAGAAAGGAAAAAAACCCGAGCGGTTTTGTGTTCAAGGACACAGATATACGCTCCCCTGCGTTCCTGCTGCTGTGGAGCAGAGGAAGCACCTTCCTGCTTTTAGCCAGCTCTCGGTTCCTTTTCTCAGGAGAGAGATGGAGAGTTGAGCTCCTTTGCTTTTATGCTAGTCTGCTAGCTGAGGCAAGACAGTTTTTCCCTGGGACTTTGGCTTCTTCTTCTTCTCTTCTGGACTGTTCAGCAACACCAGAACATCACCGAGAGGCCCTACACCATGGCCCAGAGGGGCCCACATCAAACCCCAGCTCTGGAGAGGAGAGAGCCACACCCACAAAGGACTCTGAAATCTACCCACGTTCTCTCCGCAGCGACAGGTTTTATTATTTAGCATTATTCTTTTTTTTTTTCCGTGCCTGCGTGCACTCTTCTCGTTAAATAAATAACTTTTTTTTCACTTTCCCCTGAGGAATTTCTTCCTGAACCTGTGGGGGAGCGACGGCTGAGACCGGCCTTCTTTGGAGGGGACGTTCCTTCCAGAGCGTTTCCCTTAATTTGTCTCAAACCCATCCTATTAATTTTACTTTCAATACCTGTAGCCTATTCAGTGTAACTAAGTAAAAAACTAGAGTAGAATGTGGCCTGATATCATAGCATATAAAGTCAAGAACTGGATTAGAGTTCTGAGTTTGGTTTGGTTTAAGATCGAACAATATTTAGTGTCCTTTGTATAGACTGCCTAACATAGTATTACAATCCTGTGTCTTTAGAACCATGTTTATCTAAAAGCCTTTACTCAGAAATCTTATCTCAAAAAACATCAACTCATGAAAATAATTACTGTTTTGCTAAGAAATGCCAAAAATATTGTTAAGAAAGATGCGTTTAAACAGTGACAAAAGACATAAATATATCTGTGCTAAAGTCCCTTCCAGCTCTGGTATCATTGTCCGAATCTGGAAATAAGAGAATGAGTAAATGAGAGATCAACCATGATATAAATAATTAAAGCAATAAAGGTGTTATATTGCAAACTTCTCTAAATGATGCGCTATTAAACTGAATGAAGCTGTTTGGTTTGTCTCCAATTTAACAAACCTTATTATGCTATGATCAAAAAAACAATGCTTCAGAAAACATCAGAGTTGGCACTACTTCCCCTCTCCTACATAACATAAGGCGAAAGACAGGACAAATTATCTATCTACAGGTAAAAGGGTCTTTCTACTGTGCATCAGTGCCATGAAGATAATCAATAATCTTCCTTATATTTTTATACAGATCTCCTGCAGGACCTGAAAAGACGTGCTAAAATTTGTAATATTTTAAAATCAACTCCTCTCATCAGTTGTATACCAAGTTCTTCAAATCTTCTGGATTTGGATTATCATTAAGAGTTAG
The DNA here is from genome assembly GCA_013398855.1 of Mohoua ochrocephala. Taxonomy (NCBI): domain Eukaryota; kingdom Metazoa; phylum Chordata; class Aves; order Passeriformes; family Acanthizidae; genus Mohoua; species Mohoua ochrocephala. Next base: position 27,956 of record VZTA01009230.1, on the reverse strand, counting down.
ATAAATATTCCTCATTTCTCTTGCAGATTTAGTCAATATTTATTTAAAATATATTGACCAGAAATACCTTAAACTTAATTGTAAGAGGACAGAATGGCATGAAAATAAAAGAAAGACTTATGTCTAAATATTCCTTGCATGACTACCTGTCTACCATCCCAAAATACACGAGATGGATGAGAGAAGACGGGCTGACTAGCTCTACTAGGTAATCCACCAACCAAGATATAGTGCTGGATTTGGGACAAACACATGTAATACTTGGTAGACTGCTGTTAAACCAAGATCCAAGCTTGGGAAGGTCAAATAGATAGTGGTAAATTTGTATATTACTTCTTGTGGCAAATATGTCTGGGAATATTTTACTCCAGTCATCACCAGTGGGAAAAGTGCCACCTCCTTTCCCCCATATTCCTTCCAGCTCTATCTGCCCTTCTCTTTCTAACATCAGGCTGTCATTCAGCACAGGGACATGCATCAGGAGCTGAAGAAATGAATGCTGAGCAGTTCAGTGTGATTTCAGACAAGGAGCATCGCACACAATTCAACCCATCAGGGTTATGCAATCAACACCAACACCAATGTGATGGTAGCAGGAATTCAAATTTGGTTCTTTAACCCACTTCATTGCTAACGAGTTTGGATCCCTATCACTTGAGAGAAGATTACTCGTTAATGTCCAGTACTGTTACAGTGCTGCAGCACTCCTGTATTACTGGCAGGGGTGTAAAAGGTTTCTGGAGAGAGAGAGATGTGAGAAATTCTGTATAATTTCATTTGGCTTTTTTCTCCTCTATTTCTCCCTTTTCCCTTTATTTTCTCTCCCACTATCCCTCTTGCTGAAAACACTGTCCCCTTATGCAGCTCTGTGAGGAACACAACACGTGCATGGAGCCAGCAGGGACAGGAAGGCAAGAGGCAAGCATTCAGTGACAGCCAGGATCCCTCCTTGTCACCTTAGGCAACGCCAGAATGCGGGACGGGCTTAAGCGGGATGGAGCGAGAGTCAGCAATGCTGAAGCCAAAGGTACAAGGGCATGAGGTTTTAAAAACAGATTATGAGTGATGAAACTCTGGAGACCGTGGCAGGCCAGACAATAGGAGCATATGTTTATTTGAAGGGATGATTTACATTGTTATGCAGAAGAAGGTAGAGTTTAACTAAAAATGTGAACATGTCTGTGCTCGATCTCGTGGACCTGTTTGCTTCTGGCTGCTGTAAATAGGATGACATCCTTGAGATATCTTTAAATTCAAAATTCTTCTTCTGACCTTTGGCAGATTGGGATGTAAATAAATGTTCACTTACACTGTGGAGTTTTCTAGGAGAGTTCGATTTATTTTGTCATCATTATATTGGCTGGTATATATCTCTCTCACAAAGCAGTGCAAATCACTTTTTTGAATAACTGCTATTTGTACTGTCTACTGCATTTAACACATACAGAGCATACAGAGGTCTGGAAGTAAAGGCAAAATTTCCAGAGAATGCAGCAGCACAATGACTTAAACCACTCTACTCTGGAGCCAAAGCAGCCCTAACTTCCCTAAACCTCTTCAGCTCCACCTGCAGACTCTCGCTCTTCCCTTGTGCTGACTGTAAAATAGTCCTGCAAAACAAGTGATCAACTTCTGACCAAAACATGGTCATCCTTGCTAGGGCAGGAGAGGAGAGAGGAGACAAAACAGGGATAAGGTAGGATCACACAACTGTGATGTGGCATGGCTCGGTCCACTGTGGAAGCTCAGCCTTGTGTGCCTTGGGGTGTAGACTGACAAACATTCCTTCCAGTGGCAGAGGCAGGACCAGTACCACCTCACCCTTCCCAGCACTGGCCACTGAGCTGTGCCAAGGAAAACATGCATGGAGCTACATGGTCAGCCATACTGGGGAACTAATCTAGATTAAAAGTAAACTGCCTAAATTAAAGATGCTTTCAAATTCATGGGGTCCATCAGACCCACAAAACACTGTGCGAACATTTTTAGAAGTATAGCAATGAGGAGAAGGAACCAAAAGATGCTTAAGCCAGTACTACAACTAAAGAAGCATTTACCACCCCATGATCTGCTTAGCCTATGGAGTCCAGCAGTCAAAAGCTATCAGATATTACTGCAGCCTAGCAAGCACCCTCATCCCCAGCTGCCTCCCCCTCCACTCCTCTCGAGCCTACAAAGACACACTACAAAGAAGTGCAAAGACCCACACGGCAAATGAGATGGAAGTGCCGTCCTCGGGGCACAGGTGTAGGCTCTGTGACAAGGACAGGCTGCAGAAGGCCAGCAAGGACTGTAGCATTAACACATAGCAGCTGCTGGGTTTGATTTACATGTCTTAGAGAACTGGGGCCCATTATTAGAGTGGATGTACACCAGCCTGGCATGCTTTGGTTTATTATCATAACACTTGTACAGAGGTATGGACACACTTGTGTTCAATACCCTAAATAGTCCATTGTAAGTATTTATATTAAAAACCAAAAACTAAATCAAAGTAAAAGTCTAGTTTTTGGCCTTAAGATTAAACAGCTTTTTTTAATTTGCAAAAGGAAACCCTAAATTCTACATTCTATCCCTTTTCATTTGAGTGCTATTTGATTCTTACAATTTATCACATTTTTTTTCCAAATGACATGGCTGCACTGTACCTAATATGAAGTACCTAACTTACACATACATCGTCTACACCATTTAGAGCAAACATAAAATAATTGTGGTCCATCATTCTATTAAATTATTGTCCACTTCTTAATAGTTTTGTTTAATAGATACAGGCGGGCAATCATTAAATGAAACCTGAATATGAGCTATCAGTTTGTAAATAGAGCAGCAAAGTACGGTATGATGGAACTCACAGTTCAAGACATTCTGGGGTTTATATTTAATAATTTTACGTTTGCTTTTATATTAATTTTCCACACGATTAAAAACTATTAATTTAAAAACAACAACAAAACCTTAGAGAAAATGGGGGAAAGCACCTTATCTGCATTTCTCTTCCAATTCCATTTGGACAACAGTATTTCCTAAATGTAGCCTATTCACTGCTGGATATGTAATTACCTTCAGTTCATAGTCTAGACATTAATGCTTTCGTAGTATTTAAGACTCCTTGTAACATGCTTGCTGCTTTAAGTAAGCAAGGCTAAATCTTGACCAGATAAATTAGCAAAGAATGCAATAAAAGCTGCAATAAAAGAACTTTATCCTCCAAACCTTCAAGTTGCTGCTAAATGAGATTTCTTTGAAATGCAGATCAGTTGAACTAGATTAGTGAATTTTAGCTCCTGTCAACATCATAACAAAATACAAATACAATTGTTCACTGGCCTTATCTCCATGCTTCCATCTGCTGCCTTGTTATTTACTTTCCTTGATTTACTATGCAGATCTAAATAAGACACATCAAGGAGGGCTTACAACACAATGGCTTCTTAAGCTTTACATCAAGGTATTTGAAACTGAAGCCCTGAAAGGGCTGCCATCAAAGACATATCTCTAATGAACTTCCATATCAGAGAGGTTTGGTATTTAATACTGCTGTGAAAAGAAAAAGCTACAAATCAGAATGGCCTATGAAGGAAAATGTCTGCAAATCTTGATGAGATTAGCACCTACCAGAATTAATATCCCAATAAAAATGATATCTGGTTCACTGAAGAGTTAAAATTCCAACCTTTGCAAAAATAATGCCTAGTGTCAGAATGGGAAAACTCAGCTGACAAGGTTGAAAGGTCAGGGGGGTATTCTTTTTTCTCCACAAAATGTTCAAAAAGCATTTTTGCTGGTGGCTTTATTAAAATACTGTTGACAAACTAGCCGCGGAATGAAACAATTAACAGACGACAGCGCTACCGTGGTACTTTCTGCAACAGCGGAATTTTACAGTATCTTTAAAAAAATTAGCAGCAAATTCACGGCAAAATAACATAATCTAAAATGACAGCATGCAACATTTCTTCATCAATTTTACTATTTCCCTTTCTCCCCCACAGCAATCTATGGCACTGCAGGATAAAATCTTCTGTCAGTTTGCTTAAAAAAAACAATGTCTAAGTGCCATTTCTATTACATGCCACAGCCCTACTTGTGAAGTGCAATAAACAAGGAAGTTTCCTCCTCACGATTTAAACTCTCTCTACATACCTGAGAAATTAAACAAATATAAATGTCTTAGAAGTTTCTAAAGCCCAGGCATAACCTTGTGCAGTAAACCCCCAGTTCTCGCAGTGTGCTGCCATTTGATGGGAATTTTTTTGCTGGGCATTGAAGTACATAAACAAATGATACTTTTCTTTCTTAAGAAAACATTTCAATCATTTATGTTCTTCTATAGCAAGGGAAGATCCCACAAGCATGTTCTGTACTGTGGATCAATCAGCTCCAAACCAAAGTAGACATGTTGTATGCTCCAGTGCCCGGAAATCATGCTGCAGGCTCACCAGATGATGAAAACAGAGGTATGCAGTGTAGGGGAGCCCCACATGGCACCCGCTGGCTTCTGGGCATGTCAAACTTCACAACTACCCTACAGTCAATGACAGCAAACACCTTCCCTTCACTTCTTGCCTCCAAACATGTACTTGTCTTTCTACCCTCCTTCCAAATTGCAGGCAGTCTTCCAGAAACAAAGCCCCCAAACACAAGCAGCATCCCATGGCTGTACGGCAGAAACCACAGTTGTCTTCTCGCTGTATTTCATTTCGTACAGGATATGTTCCAGGCTTACTTATGGCCAAGAGAGACCACTACTTTTCCTTGTTTAATGAAATGACAAAACAACAGATTTGCATATGCAGAAACAGGTGCTGTAACAGGTTTGACGACTCTTGACCTAAAGCATGTAAAATGATTTATCAGCAACAGCTGTCCCTAAGGTATTTGGGCTCTGACGGACAGTCAAAACTTCACCATCTGCACCGCCGTGTGTTAAAAATGACAATCTGAATTAAAAGCTGGTCAACAAACCTCATATAACTAATGCCTTCCATATCCTCATCCATATGTTGAATTCCCAAGACACACAACACTTGGATTATCTATTATAAATACCAGTCTTTAAATCTAAATAAAATAAGACAATCTAGGAGAATGTGAAAAGTATGCTTGTGGCAGTTGCTACCTATTCACAAAACACCTACTCAAATAATACTTTGAAGGTACATGCATTTGAAATGCTTCTGCAATTTCACATCGTGATATAAACATATGTTCTTTCAAAATAGCACTATATGTCTTTTCAGAATTAAAAAATAGCTGTAAGTATCTACGTAGGCTAATAGAGTGCCTTTCTCGAATGCCCTGACAAAAAACCTGATTGATAGCAAAACATCTCATAGCATCTGTGTGTTCTCTGCACAACGAAGGGATCCCAGGGTAGTGAGGATTGCAGTTTGTGTTCTGCTTTTTCCGTGTGAAGGGGAAATGCGGTTTTTTCCCCCAGACCAGAGGAAGGAACCTGAGAGTCTGAATATGACCCCTTGGTGAACACAGTGACTTGTTCTGGAGCTATGCTAGCAGAAGGTAGCACCATATGCCCCGAGCCCCAACTTGGATGCTCTTTCTGCAGTCTAATGTGCTTGTCAAAAGATGTTAAAATCACAGATTTACTTTCTCTGGATATATTTTACTATTGTAAAAAGCAAAAAGAAAGGCAAATACAATGTATTATAACTTATATAGACTAGCATCCAAAATATACTTCCTTCAGTTAAAACTGCAAGATCTTTTTTTTATTGGTGAACAGTTTCTGATGTATTTAACATTACAGCAATCTTATGGTTGATCTCAATCACAGTTTTTGTAACTGTTATTGATTACAAACTACATTCTAAACTTCGGTGTTAATAATTTTCATTCTCATACAAACATGGAAAAATACAGCTTATTACTTGGAAATGAATGAAAATTACTGAACTTTGCTCCACTGAATTTCACTGAACTTTTAATTATTTCATTTTAAAGACTCCTAACACCAGAGATCTTACCAATGTAACATAGGAAAATTACTAAAATAAGAAAAAACTAATCCATGGAGCACATACTGGAAGCAAATCTAAAATAACAAAAAATGTGCTTCATAGCATTTCTATAGATAACTTTAAATGTGGTGGCACACATAAATTCATTTAGTTATATTTTGGCCTTTAGTTTTCGGAAGAAATGCAAGCATTTAAAGAAGAAAAGTATATATATATATATACACACACATGCACATATATATATTTGCAGGCACTGCTGAAAGACAGGAGGTAGTTTTTTCTCAAGTAAATAATAAAATTATCTTCCAGAATTTTGTAAGATTCCAATAGCTTTTAAACAGTTACAATTTCTTGCAAAAACAATGAAGATTTGAAAAACAAAAGAAGTACAATTTATTTACTCGCTAGATTGTAACTGTCTGTCGAGAGATACGGTGATCCCCTCAAGAGCATAAATATTTAGACAAATTTTAAAATGTGTATTATATACTTGACAGAAGGTATTTACATGACAGCCCAGAGCTTAAGCAATCTGATATGAAATATTTCCCCATAAAACAAAGTCAAGTTAGAAAAAAAGTGCAGCTCAGCCACATAAAGAGGCTTGAGATTAAAAACATAAGCATTTAGCAAGAGATTAGCCATATAAGTGTTTGCGTCAAAATGGCGATAACCTTCATCCTACTTCCCAATTCACTGGATCCTATGTATGAGTTTATGAAAATAGAAGATGAGCAGCACACAGCATTTACTCTGTGTCTTCTTTTACTAAGCTGTTTAATTGCCTGCTCGTTATCTGCTGCCCTCTGCTCCCAGCGGTGCCGCATCCCAGGCAGGCAGAGAGGCCCCGGCATGGCAGGGATGCCCGTCTCACCCAGCCGCCATGGGGAAGGTCAGGGGCTGGGCCAGGAAACCTCACCTCCCTTGCCTCGCAGGAAGCTGGAAGCCCAGCTTCCTGAACTACACCGACAAGGTGATGTCCAAGAGAGACAGAGATTGGTAAAAGGTGTAAACAAACCTTGCAGACCTTGTTGGCGAGGGTGGACTCCTGCCATCTCCCCGAAACACAGCACAGCTCTCTCCAACACAGATGCTGTGGAAGCTGAGGGCTCATTTATAACTTCGTGACCTACTGTAATTTATCTTGGTGGTATTAAACAAACTACATATTTTGAGACCAGATATTCTGCCACGGAGTTTGGCAGTAACACACACACTCATCAAGGACAATTCTAAAACACCACCATGACTCAGGAGAATCCTTCCTCCCTCCACAAAGACCACGAAGAGTGAGACTTGGGACCTCAACACATGAGAAACACACAGAGAAAAATCTGGTAAATAAACTTTCAGGTATCATCTCCCACTGTATTTTGTTCTTTTCAAAAGACAGATGAGCTTAGGAAGGAACACTGAGCTGGCTCAATGCAGCCACTGGGCACTTCATAATCATGAATTGCTGCCACCAAGCAGCAACGTACCAGAAAAAAGGTGTGAAAGGTTTGTAAGAACACAAGTATCAAAAAGCTATCAAGTGAGCACATCATCATGATGTGCTTTTACACGCTTGTCAAGGAAAACAAGTAGCTCAGGAGAGCCATACCAATTGAAAGAAGATGCAAAAGCAAAGACCAAAGGGATTAACAAGGAGCAACCCAGAGTCAAACACTAAATTGGAAATGTCTGGTCAAATAATTTAGGTTTGAACCATTTTTACTTGCTTTCATGCAATACTAAAATCAGATTCATCCTACCCAACTTTAAACATCTACGCAGGATATAATCTCTACCTAACGCAGCGCTCCTAGCAGAGCCTGTGGCTTTCCTCTGTATGGGAAGCCAGGGAGAGGGGCTCTTCCAGCTCAGGAGGATCAGCAAAGCACCTGATGTTTGAAGGGATGAATCCAGCCACTGTTAGGATGAATCACAAGAGAGAGTGGACTGAAAGTTATTTGGAAGAGAAGAGGAATTGTTGGATACTTTTCCAAACATAATGCGACTTGAGTTTGAAAAAAATTCAACTTTAATTAATAGCAAAAGATTCTTGTAGTCCAGATTGTACATCAAATTTTACAATGGATATCTCCACAGAGGAACACTGATTTATTTTCTCCCTCGTATTTCAGACTGTTTACGTGTCTGTTATTGAATTCTGTGAACTTAAGGGTATTTGCTAAATTAGTTTAGATACAGAACCAAATGTTTTGCTATATTTGGCTATATCTTTCAACATCTGAATAAATTAAAAGCTAGGAAATGAGGGTGAAAAAATGCTGAGGATATTTATTTTTAAAGCCCCAAAACAAAAAACAAAATCCCAGCACATATGGACATCATGTGTTTGTGGACTATAACAAACATAACAGTTGTCAAAGAAATTATTTCTTTTTCTACTCTCCTTTCAAATTATAAAGCAATCTTAATATTGAAAACTGTTGCCTTTTGTAAAAATATGTGTCTTACGATGTACACAGAATGGTTTGCTCCCACAGACTTATTTACTTAATATATTAATTAGCTCAGAGAGGTAATCTTTATGTTTGCAGCACATAAAATATTGATTATTAATATTTTATAATAAAATAAGGTGACAACTAGTAAATTTTCAGATCTAATCTCTCCACTAAAGTCTATTTCCTTTTAGTTTACATACAACAATTCTCTTTTAAAATTTAAAAGTGGAATCTTAAAAGTGGAAAAATACAATTACGAAATGTTCTTTATTTGCAATTAAATTCCAAGGTTGCAGAATACTGTATCTGTCCCAATTTTAGAGAACTGCTTAAGGCATCTGCCAACCAAGTTTCAAGAGGATTAGCTGTAATGAAAATGCAATATATGTAAATACAACCACGTATTTAAATGTCAAATATTTCAAACACAATAGAAAAATTACAAATTCAAAGTTATCTTTTCAAACATAATTCTATCAACTCCTTTCATGAAAGATAAAAACTCAGAAACAGCATTTTTATACTGTACAAAACACACAATGTGGCAACATATTAACTTAACCTTCTTAATGTATCTCATTATCGAACTGAATGTGTTTTCTCTATGAACACACAACATACCCCATTTTTCACACCAATTTCACATACTTCAGATTCACCTTGTAGATTCAAAAGAATCTTGTTCCTTGTGCTAAAACCAACAAAAGTACAGTAGGGTATGAACTTTAAAAAGCACATTTTCCTCTGTGCTCTTTGGGTATCTTGTTTACTTGACATGATGTACAATATTAGCACAGGAGGAAGAACACAATTACAAAAGAAAACAAAATCATGCAGCTAAAACTCTTCTGACTTCAGACACATTTTTCTCATCTCTGGATGTGGTACAACCTTGCTGTGAACTATTAGCTTTCCAGTACTTAAAGACAGACGGTTTCATACTGCTCAACAGAGATTACTGCTGTCTATCTAAATAGGGCTTACAGTGGCATCAGCATATTTTATTAACTCAGAACCATAAATCCTATTCTTATGTGCTTTCAAAGACCAATACTCTTAGGGTCAGTTAAATTTACAACAGAGTGGCACCTACAAGAAAGAAGCTTCACAGTAAGGATATGCTGCTTTCCCTTTGGAAATTCTTAAATCTATTGAAGGTTTAATAAACAACACTTCATCACTGAGACTAAACAACAGTTTTCCAAGCAGATTTTTAGCTCATTTCAATGTTACACAGTACCCCAAAATACTTTATAATGCCTCACAACAGAGGTTTCCTTCATGCTTCAAAATTCTCCATTCTTGGCATGATGAGCAGATCTTAACTTCTTCTCTTCTGTGAAGCTTTTATTTATAAACAAAGGTTGTTATCAAGCTTCTAAAATTTGGAGATTTGATTTAAAAGTAATAAACCAATTTTAATCAACATCTTCTTGAATTTAAGACTTTGTTTCCTATTTTATCTTTTATTGTAACACAACATTATTCACTAGAACTTCACTCTCAAGTAACAATATGACAATTCAATGTTATCACAGCTATGAAAAGAAAAACTGAGCTTTGAAGCGACTTGATTCTGTCCTATCAAAATTACTGTCTTGTACTGATTGCAGAATCTACTTAATTTGGTATTTTGTAACAAAAAAGTAAAGAGACTACAAAAAGTAAAGAGTCAGAAGTAAACATTTTGATCAACCTAATTCACTTTCAAAAAAACCCACCAAAACTCCTGCTGTTCCTTTTCAGAAAAGTACCTTGGCATTTAAAGACAAAATAAGAGCATGCGTGTGACTTGTTTACATCAGATAAAAATAAATCCTTCCTACATGTAGAGAGTACAAAATTTTCTTTTGATGGTCTATGAATAATATTTAAGGAAATGCTTAAAACACTTAGCAAATACTTTGACTATTTAGCAACCTCACCAATATAGCTGCTTAGACACCATGGTGATGTGCATCATATACAGACTTCTGGAAACGCATCATCGACTCAACACAAGCATGCAACTTCAGCATATGGAGAGGAACAGCATGCAATTATACTGCATGTAACAAGGTAGGTGTTGCAGGATTATATGGTGCATCACTAGGAAATTGGGGAAATGCTGAGTCAAAAACACTGATGACTTGCGCGATGTTCATGCCAGCAAAAGCATGGTTTGGAACAAACTAATAAAGTGGTTGGCTGTCAAAAAAAAAACCCCAAAAAACTATGCACACTATATCCTTTAAGGATTAAGACTTCTAATAATATGAAATTTGGCTACCTAAGTAAAATTACACAGAAGCTCCTTTCTTCAAATGCATTTCAGCCTGCATCTATACATTAATACCATGCTGACTTTGAGCAAGCAGCCACAATCTCTGCTTTCTTGTATCTCAAACGTGGTTCCTAGTAGGTTTTTCAATTCAGAGATTTCCCAGTTGGGCAACCACCACTTTGCCAACTGTTTCACAAGAACACCATCCTTAGAGACGCTGCTCACAGTGATGCAGGTGATCCTTTAAGGCCAATTAGTGGTCACAGAATTGTTTCTTAAGATGGGGCTAGTGGCTTAACAGCTCACTACTACCACAAAGGGAATACTTCCCACCTCTTCTCTCTCTGCCTTTCCACATCAGCCACTGGCTCCCACTGCCTACCTTATAAAGTCTACAGCAATCTCAGATCTCTCTGTGAGACAATGCAGTTCACAGAAAAGGAAGAAAGCCTACACAGGCTTTTGCTAAATTTGCTTTTCGCTGTTTTAACGAGTTAACTTGAGGCAGAGAACGGTGTGCTGAGCTCCATATGAAGCCCAAGAGAGGTCACAAGCTCGCATACATGAGCCCACAGATGCGAGAAGAGGGAAGGGGATGGCGGGCTTAAGGCAGGGGACCAGGGGAAAACCCTTCTCTTAAAAACTAGCAACAGCATACTGTAAGAAGAGATCAGCTCTCTGTGAAACTACAACTCCACTCCAAAACTGACTGTCTCCAGTTCAGTACTTACAATGAACCTACTTCTAGCTCATTCATACATTACCTCTTTACCTTCTGAAGCACAGGAATTTTTTTTTCTTCCAAAGACCCTAGCTCAGACTTGCTTCTTAGAAAATACTTGGGTCCACTGTCTGTATATGCCATCAGAGCACTGGCTATTCAGTAGCTCCAACACCTACTGTAATCCTGGCCAAACAAGCCCAGAGTCACATTTCTTCCCACCCTCACGATGATCCCCAGCTAAGACAATTTGAGAGTTACAGTGAAATTGCTACTCAATCTGCCTCATAGTAAAGAGTATCTAAATTTATATGCCACTTCCTTCCAGTTTACACAATGGAAATAAGAGCTGGGTTTGTAAGTTATTTGTTTGTTTGTACTTAGAAGAGGTGGGGAGGAAACAGAGAACAATAAAAGGAAAAAAAGAGCATTTTACTGAGCCACCATGTGTCCCATATGACTGTTCCTCGATTTGCCAAATAGATTTACTTACAGTTGTATGTACTCTGCTCTTATGCTCACTCTCAGTCTGTATTAAAGCAAATTGCAAAAAACGCAGGGTGGAGACATAAAACTACTTTATCAGTAGTGTGAGCAAAGGCCACTGCAAACCAAAATACACAACGCCGAGAACTCTTAAATAATTTTAATGAGTTTTTGGAAGAAAGGTCTCGCACTTCCTGAAAGTAAAAGACAAAGAGCTTAAACAGAGAGATGGCATTTTGGCAGGTATTTGGAGAACTAAGCATCATTTGGTCCTGCTGATAAACTGCAAGCAAGACTCACATGTAGACATTAAATAAAGGTCATCCTTTAAGTCATGGAGGCCAAAGATGTCAGGGGAGAACAGATGGGGACAAAAAAAATTATGAAAGTAGTAGAACCTGGTTTCACTGGTGACATTCAGAGGTTTCCAGGCTCCAAATTAATGATGACTAAGCATTTTGTCAACCATTTGAGAAACAGTTGTTCAAGCTTTCAACGCTTGAAACTAAGCTTTAAGGTTTTAAGAACACAGTACTTTTTACACAGGCTTTCCAACTCAAGCCTTGAATATAACCACTTTTCTTTAGGGAAAAGTGCCTTTTGAGAATGATTTATTATCACACTAAAAGCCTACGCTGCCAAGTGCAAGATAAGATCCTCCAATGGACACTACATACCGTATATTGCCAAAGAATCTGCAGGAGACTGCAGGTCCAGACCCAGACACACGTCCAGCTGCTGATGCATGTTTCTTGGTTGCAAAACCAACTGATTATTCAGTCCATTTTGATTCTCCCTACTCACAGCAAAACACAGGCCAATTTTTTACCCACAGCAAATATCCATAGTTCTTCTAGAGAAGCATCTGTATTCTCCCCTTGACAGCTGAGCGAGTTCACTATTAAAGGCACTATCTGTGGTACTTGGAAGATGTGGATATAACATCTAGAAGAGTGTAAGACACTGTTCTGAGCACGAGTACGTTTTCATGCAAATTAAGGCATTATGGAAATTTAAACTGCAATATGATGACATTAGTGATTCACACAAACTCCAATGCCTTACACGATAATTTGAGAGAAATTTTGTCCAGAGGAAAGAGTTCAAGTTTATTCTTTCATTTTACCGCCATACCAAAGGATCTCTCCTATCACACGACTGTCTTACTTGTTTAGCCTCTGAAATCCTGGAACTGCAAGAACTACCTGGAAGATGGCTCCGCAGCAGATCTCAGTACAGCAGCTCTGTGGGTGACTCCAGGTGCAATCCTACTGCAGCTGAAGTTCACCTCCGAGCCCAGTCCTTCATGACCTCCATCCTCCCCAGCCTGCCCGCTTCCATGTTTACTGGCCTACTGGCTGGACTATTTCAGAGCAGCGTGAATCAGCAGGAAACTAACAACACAACTAAACTACAAAAATTATAGCGTATTTATCAAATTAGCATACTGAAAAGATTTAGAGAAATCTAAGGTATACTGGATTTGATGGACAGAGATTACAGTGAAGTGAGACAGTATCACACGGTTTACGGAAAATTTATCTCAATCTCCGGTTTCTCTTCTGCAATTTTTCATTTCATTATTTCAAATTTACAGAAGTATCTCTGAGATCCTCCCCCTGATGATTCTTCCTACTTCTTTCCTAGTTCCAGTCCTTCAAATGTTGCCCCGCCTTTTGTATCTCCTTCAGAAAGAAGGGCAGCTTTCACATGGTACAAGTCACTGCTCTCCCGCTTTCATTCCTTCTGTTCATATTCTTTATTATGTTTAACAGAAAGAAGGAACACTACAGGTTCCTATTGAACAAAGAGATTTACAACAAAAATAGAAAACTGAGATGGCATTAAGGCACTGGAGTTTATAGGTAGCTGCGGGAGACAAGAGCACAAGAACACCTGGGAAAAAGTAAGGTATGATATTTAATGCCAAGGGAGTACTCTCTCAAAATCTTAAAACTTCTCCTTTTTGGTGTCCACAGTACTCAGCACTCAGCACTCAGACCTTCTACTGTAAAATATTTCATAGGTGTGTCAAGAAGCTCTACATAGATACAAGGGATTTTATTATAAGCCAATAAATAATAATAATGATAATATAAATCTAATAATTATTATAAGCCAACGCCATTTCTCTTGTAAGAATGATTTTTTTACTAGCTTATAACTTTTCAGTTTAGACCAACAATACTTGTGCTACTGGGCTTCATTGTGGTATTGCCAGTTCTCAAAATGTTATTACAAATATTTCATACCGGCTTTCATACATTCCATGTATGAACTTCATGCCTTAAAAAAAGAAATATGTGTATTTCATATCAGAGATGGAATAAGGTTCAAAAATGTATCTGAAGTCTTCAACCTACAGACAAGGTTTTTAAAAATATCCAAAATAATGAACGCTTCGTACATTCCGATGCCACCGAATTTTACATGAGTTCCTAAAAGCATGTGATAATACTGTTTGAAATTACTGAATTAATATTACTGTCCTGTTCTGATTCTGAAAGGTGACACTTGTAACATTCTTTAAATAACTGGGACTGAGACAGAGATGACAGTGGTGATTTTTCACAGAAAAGAGAACCTAACTTTGTTACAAGGCATAAGGAGGGACACAGAAAGCCAAGCAAGAGCTGGAAATAAGGCAAAGGTTGTGCAAGTCTGCACCAAGCTGGAAGGGCCATCCTCAGTGCTAATGCATCCAAGATCTCAGTTAACAGTACAGGATGACTAAATAGCTGGCATCAAACCAAAAACCATGGCTGCATAGTTAAGAATCTTAACTGGGTTTGACTTGTATTGTATACTGAGTTTTAGGAAAGTTACACAAATTTGTTGGTCTCGAGAGTATTGCAACAACTAGAAATTCCGAATGAATGAATGAATGTTAAAGACCTTTGCCCAGAAGGAAGGTGCTAACATAAAAGCACAGGAGAGGGGGAAAAGGTAAGCACTTCTTGTCAGAGACAGAGTCCTGTCTCATCGCTCTCACCACCTCCCCTCTCCGTAGGTGTCCATTTCATTGCCAGTACCAACGGAGACACAGGATAAAAGAAAGCAAGAACTTTGATAGTATTTCCCAGAGCTGCTCAAATTCATGAAGCCCCAGTGCCCTGGATCGAAAGGCAACACCTGCAAAACAACCTGCTACGAACATGGAATTCCCACCTGAAACACTACTTCAGAAATTTAAGTATGAAGGATGAAAAAGCTGGAGAAGCACTCAGCTGCTCAGTTTAAACCAGAATTCTGTTTTCTTTTCTTCCCCCACATCATGTTTTCACCTAAAGCATGGTGTTAAGTCCCTCTGAATAAACCTAGTTTAATATTAAGCATATTCAATGTTGAGGGCAAGCTCGATGGGAGTGAAATGGGCACACTTATCCTAACTACTCAGAGAAAGTAATGTATGGAGGCAATACCAGGAATGCTTGGGGACAACAGGACAGAAACAGCCTCTTACAGAGAACAAATTACTAAGACAGGGACAGCTACACCTGAAAATATCATACACAGGTACAAAAAGAGCAGTTAATAGATTCCTTGCCTTTGTAATGCAGGTTTTCTATTACCTAAAAATAATTCTTGTAGCCACCAATGATTTTACAGTGTCTAGCAAGTTACACCTAGATTACTGTGATTTGTTAACCGGTTTTGCTTAAGATAATTTAATAGGCATTTTAAAAATCTAGGCTCAGACCTTCTCCACTGGATAGAAAAACGTACCAAATGTTTAATGAAATAGAGTAACTACATACACCATTAAGCACATAATATTTTAACTCTATGCTATGTGATCAGGCTACTAAGTGTGTGCATGTCTATGCCTGCCTATTTAAAGTTCCCATATTTCAATCTTCAACGACAACATTTCATCTATTTATCTTCTTATGTCAGTCTCTCATGTAAAACTGCATATAGTTTACAACTGAGCAAACAGAATGTATAATATACCAAAAAAATCAGCATTAAATTCCAAACAGATGATTGGCAAACGACTAATTTGCCATTATAACATCAGTACCAAGGTTGTACCTTAACTTAAGGACCAAGCCCTCAAGAAGAATAAACGACATCTAAACTCAGGGATGTTTTGTTCCTTGAGGACATTCAGAGCAAATCTGGCAATGGTCCTATGCTGACACAAGAAACAATTCAGCTAAAAAGTGGCAATGAAAAAAACCCCACAAGAGGCAGCAAATACCATCTCTCAAGAGCAGATCAAACTCAGCAGCTGAACAGAAGGCAGCAGAGGACAAACTGATTTGAGAATAAGAAATCATGAGGTCCAGAGATAGCTGTTACTAATTACGTCTCTTAAGAGACAAAATCTTTATTTCCTGTTGGAGGACTCCAGAAGTCTGCCTTCTCCATTCATGTTAGATATCAGCATTCTGTTAATTGGCTGAAGTAGCCTGGTGTTGCTATATTCAGTAACCAAAAAAAAAAAAAAAAGAAAAAAAAAGGAACAGAAGCCATTTTCTTTGGGGTCAATGCAAATGCACAGTCCTAGATAGAAAGGGGAGAGGGATGGGAAGGGAGGATTGAGATTCTGCCACACACTCTCTTTACTGCTGCCATCCTGTTTTCACAGGGGAGAGCCGTATTCATCAGGGGCTATGTACATTTTCTTTCTTCTCTTTGGTGCTGATGCTGACACACAGAGAGATTCCACAAGAAATGACAGCACTCTGTTAATTATCAAAGGACACCCTGGGCTGAAATTGTGCTGGTACATACTGTACCCTGCACCTTCCTGAGCTGCAGTGCTGTGCCCTACAAGTAAAGCTTATGCTGCTTCCAGCCTTTAGAATTTTTCAAAATAATATGAGAATGCTAAAGGTTACCTATTAGCCACTGGAATTTTTCATGATCTGCACCCCACAGGTATTTTCACACTCTGAGAAATGCCTTATTACTTGACAGCAAAGAAATTTTCTCTTTTGCAGGGCCAGTAGAATCTTCTTTCATGGAGCAAGTGAGAATGCCAAGAAGGGCTTTCTAGGCGGCAATTTAAATCCCTCTGAACCACAGAGAAATACACAACTTCAAAAAACTTAGAAGTACATGGGAAAGTCAGGCAAAAACAAATGCAGAATACAATAATTATTATATTAAAAATAAAATATATAAACCATACGTGTTTCAGTTGAATGACAGTCCACATGTACACTCACACCATGAATGTCTCCAAGCCATTAAGCTTCTGCAAGAAATTCTCTAGCGGATGACTTCAGCGGTCTCAAGGCAAACTGCAATGCCTTCAGTGTCTCAGACACCACAAAATGCCTTATGAAGATGTGAATACAGAATAACAGAATATGTTGAGATGGAAGGGAGCCATTAGGATCATCTCAGTCCAACTCCTGGCCCTGCACAAGGTAGCCCCAAGAATCACACCATGTGCCTGAGAGCGTTGCCCAAATGCTTCTTGAACTCTGGCAGGCTTGGTGCTGTGACCACTTCCCTGAGGAGCCTATTCCAGTGCCCAGCCACCCTCTGGGTGAGGAACCTTTTCCTGATATCCAACCTAAACCTTCCAGACACAGCTTCATGCCATTCCCTCTGGTCCTGCCAGTGGGCACCACAGAGAAGAGATCAGTGTCTGCTCCTCCTCTTCCTCTTGTAAGTTGTAGACTGCAATGAGTCTCCTCCAGGCTGAACAAACCAAGTGACCTCATCAATGGCTTCCTATGGCTTTCCCTTCTAGGCCCTTCACGATCTTCCTGGCCCTCCTTTGGACACTCTCTGATTGTTTTTTATCTATTTTATATTGTGGCTCCCTAAACTGCACACAGGACTTGAGGTTCACCAAGTTAAAAGACACTGCTTTGGCCATTCATCAATCTCTATGCACTAAGAGGGCAGCAAACATGGAGAAACCTTTAATCCTTTCAGCAACAGTGTGGAGGCTCTGCCCATGCTAATAAACCGAAAGGACCGAGACACAGGCTCAGGTGCCGAATCCGTGAATACAAAAACGTGGTACTTGCTTGTGCTGCCCTGATGTCAAGTGTCTGAATGAGGAAACTTGCAGGTCTGAAGTTTAGGAGGAAAAACAGAGATTAAGATAAAATGTGGCCACAACTGTAGAAGTTCCCCTCTACACATATCCAGACTTAAAAAATGTGTATGGAAAATACAGACCTTCACTTATCCCAGATTTCTTGCACCTTCATGGAAAGGTGGAGCCACGCACGGGCAGTTAGGAGGTCACAAGGCAGTCCCGTGTAGCTGCACATTGCTAGGTTCAAGTCAAACCAGCCACTAGACAAATATCTTAGCAAGCCTAATAAAGCTTTTGATGAACCGGGAAAAGGGCAGAAAAACCAGGCTTACTCCTTCAGTGAGCATGAGAAGACACGCGTGACAGATGGGCTTTTACAGAGCTGAGGGAGAGGACACTGGAAATGGTAACAAACAAACACATTAAATGTCAAAAATCCCTCTCTGGAATTTATAGGGACTGGTCTAACTGAAGTAAAGAGTAATGTTCTCACTTGTACTCACAAAATACTCACGAAGCTCTCAGAAGTCTTCAGCACCCACACAGTGACAGTGGAGTATTTTGGGAAAGTGGCAAAAGTCAAAAAGACTGATCTGTCAGGCGTCACTGTCTGACTGGGCAAGGAACTGGAGGAGTATTGTCCTGCGGCCTCACACCGCCACCACAGCAAAAGTTTTCCGTAGTTTGAGAAACAATAGCCAGCCAGCTGAAAGGATAGAGAGTGGGAGAGCTCACAGAGGGGAGACATACTTAGTGTTAGGTGATGTGTGGCACAAGGCATCACAGAGGTTAGATGGGAAGTGTATTGTCAGAAAAAGAAAGCACAGACTAGAATCTGTTCGCAGACAGAAGAGCTCTCACAAATTGAGAGGTAATAGTTTCTCCAGTGAGCCCAAGGATTTGCAGTAATATAATTTTTGTTTCAAGTGTTCACCCTGGGACCCAGATGCTTGGAAAGAGACTGAGACATTTGGAGAGATTCAGGTTTTGCACCTTTGTGGCACCCCTTATCAAGGAAACAATTGGAAAAGTAAATGAAAAAAGGCACACAGGGACACAAGTTAACAGCAATGACTACCACCACCATGATGAAAACTTCGACGGTGACAGACAGGACATGTGGAAGAACCCTGAAATGAACACCGTTACCATCTGAGAAGAAAATAAATTATTAACGAGAAGTCAGATCTATAACTATATGACAGTATGCACCTACAATACAAAAAAGCTACAGACCACATACTGAATATCCACACAAATGCTGTCTAAATCCATACCGAACTTCAGACAGGAAGAGTGCCAAAACACCCTTGCTTCTGTCCAGAAACAACATCTGTATAATGCACTCTACTGGGGTGTCCTGCAATTGGCTGTAAGTTACCTGGGATGAAATCTTCACTCGTCCAAGAACAGAAGAAAGAGGGAATACCTAATAGGAGGACACTGACAGATCTCTGGAGCCAGGATGAATTTACCATCCTAGGAATGGACAATTCAGATTGCCGAGAAGATTCCATGACATTTACAGAGACTAGTGAGAATGTTCTGTCAACTGCCTTTGCCTCTGACGCCATTAGAGTACAGGCTTCCAACATGTAAAGGAGGAAATCTGAAACAGGTGACATCAACAGTCTCATTTACAAGACGAAACTCCAGTGATGCAATTGAACAGACTTACTTCCACTCTCCTGAATACAGCAACTGCTCCCAAGTATGAGGAGCTAAGAGGGACACAGAGCAAGTCCTCTCCCTGGAGCCTGCTGTTACTTGCCAAGTCCTCCTGGTGGCAGAAGGAGAGTAGGCTGGAGCAGAATGCCTGGCTCTAAAATTACCCCAGAGCGGCCACTCTCATGCAAAATGTCCACGCATCAGGCTTTATCATGTTTCTGCTTCTTTATTAAGGGCAAGCCTAAAATAGTTTGCGACCACTTAAGCAGGTTCTTGAAGTCACTCTGGTCCCTGATGCAGGAGTAAGACACGTGAACCCGACAGGACCAACAATCGGACAACCCTGTCAGGCTGTGATTACCTTACACACATCCATGGGTAAAAAAAAAATTATACTGGAGAGGCAAATAGGAAGACCTTTTCTTACCATAGGGCGAAAAGGCTGAAAAAATCACTCTTGCATCATTAGCAGGTTTTTCACCTCAATAATGCAAACTGTTCCTGAAGAGATTTCTGTATCGACCAGATCAATACAAACTGAGGCAGTGATAGCTGAAGCAGAAGCCTTTATAAAGGAGATATATATACAAATTTGAAAGAGATTTCTCAAATAATGGGATAATATATAAATATGCTTACCACATAAATGCAAGTAAAGGACATTGTGAAACGCCCTTTTGACAACCAAAATGATCCCGTGATTCTGTGAAATGCCTCAACAGGGAATACATCTAATCACTTCCCAGTAGCAAGGTATTTTATTCAAAATTTTCATTTCAGACATTAACTGAACAACAGCTCATACAAGGACATGGCTTTAAGTTCACAGTTTATTGCACTATATTACTTTATTTGTCCCCACATTTCTTTTTTTCACATAAACATTTCTCTCCATTGCTTTTTGTTTTAAAATTCACTTACTTAACTAGTGTTTGATGTTGAGGACTAAGAGGAAGTTCTCACATGAAATCATAAATTCTTTCATGTTTAAAATTAAAATAGTAGAAAATTTAAGTGAATCACTGAATTAAAAGCCAGAGATAAAAACAAAATTCCAAAATTTCCTCTCAGAAAAACAAATCCTCCAAAGTTTTAGGACACGATGTTATTTAAAAAAATCAAAACTGAAAACTGCAGAGCAGCATACTCTTAACGATGTCAATCTGCATTCAATTCAAGAAAGATTAATGCTGCCTCACTTATGTTGATGTTATTACGTTAGGAAATAGTGCTAGTTAAAGGTAAGTCTCTCAAGTCAACTTTAATAGTAAAGCTATAGCTAAATGAGACACATAAATAATTCATTAAAAGAGGCCCGATTTTGCATTATTTCTGTATTACTTTTAAATTGCAAGTTGCTCTCATGGATACCAGAGACTGGTATTTGAAGATTCCTATGACTTTGGGAACTTTTTTGAGCAGTATGTTGTTGTCTTGGTATTAAGAATTAAGGTATCTGAAAGTCCAGGGTTCCCATCTCCATGCCCACACTCAAAACACACAATATGTAACAATAAGAGGAAAACACATCTACATTTTTAATCTGCGACACTGTTCGCTTATCTTGTAAAACCTTCTCTTAAATAAAAATCATGCTTCTTTTCAACTAGAGGCTGAAAAAATAAGATTCCTCCAAATGAAAAATAAGCGGAATTACTTACAGAATTAATTTTTTTTTGCTAATAATTCAATGCATGTTTTGTCAGCATATAAGTTCTATGCTTGTCAGTAAGAACATTTTTGAGACAAAGAAATTTTTTTGCATTTCATGATCAAAATGTACATGCAGCATATTGAAATTCAAACCATTTTAAATGCTTTAAAATATTTATCTTCATCAGCAGACAACTTCATAATTTTGGTAGAGAGACTTGGATAAAGTTTTATTCAAAGCACATGGTAAGAAAATGTCATTTTATTTCATACACAGTAACCGGAAGGTTTACTGGAGGATCAAAATCATTATTTTGCATTTCTAAATGCAAGACGGTATTCCTATACAGCCTAAATACAGTATATTTTTCCCCAAATAATAAGCCTAGACTTTAAAACATTGTTTAACATTGTAGCCTGTACAATAAAATGATTCTGCATTCAGCTTAGAGATCATCTGGTTTTGTTTCAGTCCTCCTTCAGGCCAAAGAAGCGCAGAAGTCCCCGAAGAACAGCTCCGTACCATTTTACCCAGGAAAGTACAACTCCCCTTCCCTGCCTCCTCTCTGCTCAGAGCTCTGCCTGCCCAAGCAGAGAGGACGGAGATGCAGGAAGGCGGCGGCAGCCCCTTCGGCAGAGGTAACCACAACCAGTCCCACGCAGTCCGTGCTGCCAGCTCCTCCCGAGGCCTCGGATCGTGCCAACTCCCAAGCGCCTGCTCCTGCTGCAGTGCCTCTTGCTGTCGCCTGCGAAGGCAGGCCGCCCTGACTGCAAGCCACTTCACAGACCCGTCCTCGGCCCAGGGATGCGCTTTCCAGCACAAAAGTGCACCTGCTGGAGCGGCTGCCACCAGCATCCACGTATGAACCGCTTTTACACCATCTGAAGTCTAGTAATACACAAAGAGAGACGCTATTTGTGGATATCGGAGATAAAGAGTTGACATGCTGAAAGTCATAAAAAGCTTTGAAACAAGCAGTCCACTTGGTTATTTTTGTAGTATTGTTCTTTATCAGAAACCAGTACCTACCAAAGCAGATTGTTAAGAAGTTTACTTTTATGCACTCTTTGAACCACGGATGAAGCAAAACTTAGCATCAGGCAAAAATTCAGTGCCATAGACACACAGAAACAGAAATATAAAATAATCAGATTGTGTCTCAAACAGTTTCAAATAAAAGGTTATATTGATAGAATATACCATAAGCAGTATTGAGTCATCTCTAAGTAATGTTGGTCAAGTTCAATTAAGTAGAACACATAATTTCAGTGAGCTGAAATCATCATTGTTCCAAATTAGCATAAGCACAATATTAATTACGCATTCCTAGAAAGCAAGACGAATTAGGTGTAAAGGGGGATATGAAATATCCGTGATTAAAAAAACTCCCTGCAAATCATTTGCAACACTGTTATTATAGGCTAATGTTTTTTCTTAATTTGACACGTTAAAGCTTCCTTCCTACCATATACGTAAGACACCGAAGAATTTTCAGACCCATCTATCATAGTATGACAAGACCATCACGTTAGGCAACTAAGCATGTCTCTTTTGCCACCCGCCATTTCTGTCAGCTCTCCTGAGCAGTTCAGTAAATCTTACAGTAGAAAATGATAACATGCCACCATTTATGTTCAAATGATATGCTTTTTAACCAGGATCTGATAAACAAGATCTGAAGCACTCCATTAAAGCTTTCCAGAAGTTCTACAACCACTTCACTTGAATTAGACACGGTGTATGATGCAGTCATTAATTGAAAAGAAGCAATACCATGAGTTCTTAGGACCTGTATTTAGTATTCATGTCATTCTCTGCATCTCTCTACCATACAATTTTTAACAGACCAAAAGTTTTGTAATAGTAACACTGGACAGCTGTGTTAAATGGATACCTGCAACCTGTGACCTGTAAGTGGGACTACACTTTAGACATTTTAGAAATCCCATTTTAGCAGCCAGCAGAGAAAATGTGGGGTATTTCTGCTGAAAGAGCTTAGCACTGTAACAGGTAACCCTGCAGACTGCCCACCAGAGAGGGACTTCATTGGAATCTGCTGATGAAGAAACTAGAGTAAACCTCAGCAATAATACGAGTCCCAGTTTTACAAAGAGTGCTAAATCCAGTAATGGCATGTCCAGCCAGAATTTTCCTTCCAGACCTTCTTACAGAGCTCCTGGAGACTATGTGCTAGGAGTACAGACTTACCAAAAAAAAAAAAAAAAAAAAAAAAAAAAAAAAAAAAAAAAAAAAAAAAAAGAAAGTAGGCAAAACAGACAAAAGAAGAGCTTTTAATTTCTTCATTTGTTCCACAGACCTCTAGTTTTCAAAATTAATTAACAGTAAATACAGAAAATAGAAGAATCACTGCTGAAAAATGCTTTACTGTTTTGTTTTGGTTTTTTTTTGCCAAATAAACGTGAAAATTTTGTATAGGATGAAGAATAGGTTTTACTTAAGTTTGTATCAATTGTGGGCAGGAACTGAGATGCAGCTAAAATAACAAGAAAAGGGAGAAATCTCTTTGTTATATTCTTTTATTGATCCAATTAGCTATGGAAAGAAAAGCCACAACATTAAACAAGGAAGCTTCTCCTTAAACTTGTTCCATGGCAGAGAACACTGTTGTCCTCTCTGTATTTTCTCCTCTTTTGGGTTCTCTGTGCTTTTAAATGCACCACAGTACATGTCTGACAATCTAGCCTAATTTTAGTTCTCCCTCATTTCTTTCCACCACAGCACCATAATCGTCCGGAGATCCTTCCCATGAGAACCACAGCCAGAGGTCAGTGATCTTGGGACTGCCCAACAGTTTGGGACCTTCTCTCCTTTTACTGCACAGTACAAGGCTTTCTACTTCTCTGGGGGCTGAGTCCAGCCAGGACTGGTTTCAGAAACAGCTCTGAGAGAAAATAGATGCCACTTGTCCGGCTTCCTCTCACTCCCACCTCTTCTACTGGACACCCATCTCAGACTTCTTGCACTAGCCCACAGTTCTGTTCCTCGCTTGCTGCTCAGGGAACACACGGGAATCCTTTTTTCTACATCATGAAAGAGAAGTTAAGCAGAGGACAGGATTTACACTGAGGAGAGGAAGAGATTTCTACCTGGAGAAGATGACGGGAAGACAAGACACTGATAGAATGATACCGCTGCTCCTGAAGTCCGTATCAACATTTACCAGTTATGATGGGTAAAGAAAGCATGATGTTATGATGGACACTAGTAAAAACAGAAAGACAATCTTCTGAGTTGGAAGGAACCCACAAGGATCCTCAAGTCCAACTCTTACGTGAATGGCCCATACCAGGATTGAAGCCACGAACCTCTCATTATTAGCATCATTCTCTAACAAACTGAGTTCATCTCAAGTCTGCCATCAGTTACCTTACCTCCAGGACAATTAGCTTATTTGAGAATGAAGACTTAAAAAAGAGAGAACCTTCCCATATGACTATCAGCAGTGCTGGGAAATCAAGAGGTTACATCAAGATCTCAGCTCGCAATAAAGCCTTTGGGAAACTTTCCGATTGTACCATATTTCTTGGCACAGAAGTCTCATGGCGAGAAGACAACATCAATTTTACAACCAGGAAAACAAGCATGCATATGTATGCTATATGCAGCAACACATCATGTTTCACAGGATGGAGAACACCTTCCTGGGAAATAATAACTGTGAAAGAATTACAGGGGTTAATCAGCATGAATGTGAGCTAGCATGGACAAGGGACTAATGCAATCTCTGTATAATCAGGGAAATCTGAGAAGCAATGCTACCTGAGCATTTGACACTGGGGTCACTCCTAATAAAACAGGGTCACTAGTCTGATAGCCACAACTCAAACAGGACACTGCTCAAATGGGAAGGATTTGCAGAACACACTTTACGTATCATTAAATGACTGAAAAACAGGACTAGACATGAAAAAGTGAATCTGTTTACAAAACTGAAGATTATAGGACAGTTAACCACAGCCCCTAAGTACCCAAACTCAGGGCAGAACATTAACACTGCCTTTTTTATTTCTCCCTCTCCTTCTCTAAGGAAGGTGTAACAACACCCTGGAAATCTGAAGCAAGATAAATTCAGAAGAGAATGTAGAGATGAGCAAACATTGAATTCCTAACCACTACAGCAGGCTGCTGAGGGCTGCAAGGGATTTTCTATCACTGGAAATTTTCCCTCCCTTTACCCCCGCCTCCATTGAGATCAGCTGTTTTTCTGAGAGGTATGATTTACTCCAGTCTTTACTGGCCTTAAAGCAGAAATGGAGGAAGTCCTCACCACAAAGGAAGTCATACCCAAAGATTACAGTAGTTCTTGACAGGCTTAAAAGCTGTTAAAGTAGGACAACAATAGCTCAAACCTCTTTTAATCCTTTATGCCCTCATGACACGCTCATCAGCAAAGATCACCTGCCAGGGACTAAGACCCTGCTCTATTCCATGCCATATAAACACAACATGTAGGTAATCCCTGCCTGGGAAAGTTGAAAACTCAAACGCATGACAGAAGACAAAACAGGTGGATTCAGGGGGAGAGCAGGAGGAAACAAGGAAACAATACGGGTCAGCAGGAAAGGCAGGAGCCCTCCTATCCACAGCACATCCATTGTCACGTTTTCTACAGGCAACACAGCAAGGGACAGTTTTAATGAGGGATTTGAAGTCAGAAAAGTTTAGACCAGAAATAATTTTTAGAGTTTAGATTACCAAGTGGAGGAAGTTCCCAAGGACTGTCATGGGCTCTCCATCACCAGGAACACCATTTTAAAACAATGTTGATTTATTTTCCCCAAAAAGATATACTGTACTTCAAACAGAAATTAATTCAAGAACTTCTGTAGAGACTGTTATGTTGAAGATCACAATGGTCCTCTTTGGCTTTACAGACTTTATTTTTCAAGTAACTTCTGCCCCTTCAAAAAGATGCATCATAATCTCATGTTAAACAAAATTATTAGTATCAGTATATGAGTCCCACAAACCCAGTAAAATTATTTATAAGATGTATCTTATAAATAGCTTGCATGTAGCTACAAGACTATCCCTACACTCTATTGCACTGTTGCTTTTTTTTCCCTGCAATGAAATAAAGAAACCAATAGAAAAGAGACTTCATTAAGCCCGCATGCCTCCCATACAATTAGGTCATTTAAACCATTGACTGAATTATCAAGTTCCTCAATGAGGATCACAAAAATATCACAAGAAAAAATGACAGTATCTCACTTGTGCCACAAAACTTTGTTTTAGAGAAAAACACAGAATCATACAGAAAGATAATCACAGTCTAGGATATTAAAGAAAGAAGAAATATGAAATCTCCATTCAGAAAAGATGGAGACCATTTGCTAGCAGGTTCTAAGAACATACATATCTAATAGGAACATAAAGAAAGTACTTATATTGTCTGCCTTAAAAAAAACTGTTCAAGTTCTCAAGTGCAAGTCAAGCAGCTTCAGACAGCACTCAGTCAATCACAGAACCACAGAATCACAGAATCGCTGAAGCTGGCTGGGACCTCAGGAGTTCTCTAGTCCAGTGCTGCTCACAGCAGGCTCAGCTGTGAGATCAGACCGGGTTACTCAGGACTTTCAAGGGGTCAAGGATCTATTACTCAATTTAGGAACCAAGGACTTACCATCCCTGATAGAATGACCACAGCCACCACATGAAGCATATGAGCAAACAGGCTTATAAACTAAATAAATTTGTATTTATCATCTACCCATTGATACATTTCAGAAAGAATTACGTGTGTATACCTCCTAACACTAAAATATGGGGAAGGTTTTAATCAGTCAAATACTACTCTATTTACAACTGCACATAAGCTACTCTTAAGAGCAAGCTCACACTGTTGGATAAATTCCAAAATTACTTAAACAGTATGAGTTTGAATATTACAGTGCCTATAGAAGAATTTTTAACTAATCATCCATGGCTGGCATCTATGAAATACCTGGAATAATACAACTATTGCTGAGTAAAAAAAAAGTCTGTGAAATAATGTTTTGTATAGCAGATGTTTTCTAAAATGGTCTAATTAACTTTAAAAGCATTAATTCTGATAACAGAATTAATTTTCATATGGAATGAATAATGGGCAAGGTAAAAATACAAGAGGAAATTAAAGTCTTGGTCAAAGAGGTAAACAGACACTGGAAAGTGTCCTATTACTGCATTTATATTAAAAAACAAACCATGTAGTGGGGATATACATCTCCTAAAAAGGTACCATCATGTAAGGATTACAGATCAGCATTCTGAAGTGTTCTCTACACAGGTCAAAACAGATATTGTCTTGGACGACTTTTTAAAAGTTTATTTGCATTTCCACTGATACAGCCCTAAAGTATAGTCACAAAATGAGAGTTGCTAAAGTTGACCAACACTTGTAAGGCTCTTCCAAAAAGATTTTTGAGGACATTCAGACAATATATGATTTACCTTGTGAGTAGAAACACTCCAGTAAGAGCTTTTACTGTCATAACTTCTGTGGAGAGCGTGCTTAGATCACTCCTCTCACTTGGCATATGAGCTCACTGTTAGGGTTTTAGGAGTTCCCCTTTTGTTTCCCTTTTCTCTTAAGGAATTTTCCCCATACATGTTGCCAGGAGACACTAACGATTGGATACTTAAGAGAGATAAAAGACCCTGGCCACAGGGGGAGTGGTCTAGATGGCTATTCTTTTTACTCTCTTTTCCCTGGGGTTT
>VZTA01009229.1:0-104682 GCA_013398855.1 Mohoua ochrocephala | reverse complement strand
TCTTACTGCCCCCCACTTCCTGCCAGAGAGAGTCCCCCTGGAACACTTGTGTGTTTTTCTCTTATGAAATGAAGCGAGGAAGGACGGTAAAGACACAGAAGCACTGTAAATGGCTATTGATAGTCATTTTAATATCTCTCAGCTTTGACCTAGGAGCAAGCTATTACCCATCAGCTGTACTGCACTGAGGACAAAATAGAAACAACCCAGGGCAGTTACTGTGGAGAAAACACCTTGTGCCATCTCTCCATCCTGTGGGAACTTCTGTTCCTAAAGCTTTGAGAAGAATGAAGCAATTAATGTCTGAGAGGCTAAAGTGGATATTGCTCATTAAGGTGTGCTTCACGTATATTTCTCCTGTTGTATTTGTGACTAGCATTGGCCCCCGGGGGCTACCTGAGGGATAAAGTGTTGCTGCTTTAAGCACACTGCAGAGTAATGGCTACTGCGTATGCCGCAGGAAGCTGGTAATGCAAGGGGAAGGTGGGCACTGAGCAGGGGAAAGGAAGGAGGTTTGGGACAAATTGGCAGTGTGCCTGCTAAATGGGGAGGGGAGGCAATAGACATTTCTGCTCGGCAGGTGTGTTTGGTGTACCAAATCCCCCAGACTGCATCACCTTGAACCTTTTGTTTTAGCCCTATTCCCACATTTTGAGTTGCTTTTACTTACGAGAAAGGTATGTCTGGTGCGTTTCTGCACTTGGGGATAGGTGTACGTTTCCGATAAAGTCTGCAAGAGAGGTGTGAGTGGGAAATACTGAAAAATTACTGCTGCTTCTAAAAGGTTTTTAGTCTTAATGCTCTTTCCGTCTGTTTCTGCTCACACCTGAGGTTCTGCAAGTGCTGGGTTTGGTTGTAGAAAAGGCCCAAGCGTTCTCTCTCCCATTCTTTCTCTGAAGCTATACAAAAATAACAGGATGGGGGTAAGGGGGCATATGTAAACTGAACTGACTCAAATTTAGAAATTATTTAAAAGTATTACTTTCATGCTTTGAGAGGAGGAGAGGGGAATACATTACTCCAATGACAAAATTGTGTGCTATTTGGGGAGTGGACAGTGAGCAGCAATACGAGGTTGACACCTCTTCAGGTTAGCATTCAAAACAAAACATTCCTGGAACCACAGCTTAAATTTGTTCTTTATTTGTGTGAGAAGCCTTTGTTGTTTGTGCTGGAATTTTTAATTAGCAGTGTAGCACTGCCTTCAGCCTTTTAACCTAACTACAAATATGTTCCTTTAAGCTGTCTGTTTTGTCTTCACCTGTTTATATAAATGCTTTGAAAAAGTATTCATTGCCTTGCATCGTGTGATGCCTTGTTTGTTCCTGTATGTTGTGCCCATGCACAGGTGTATTTTCAAGTGCATTGGTTTGAAAACTTAGATCCTGCAATTCTTCCATAGCTAAGATTGAAATTTAATGTTTGGTACTTCAAGGGATTTTTTTTGGTTTTGTTTCATTTTTAAAAAAACACTGATAAAACCCAGGTGTACATAAAAATAATTATGCAGCCAGTGCATAAAACTCTTTGTAATGTGCAGTTACGTTCAGAGTCTTGCAGGTGGTATTTTAAGACCGAAAGGTTTCTGCGAACACATTTCCAAATGTGAACAAGAAGGACAACAGCTTCAACTTTGTTGTTGTAATTCAATGCATGTAACAGTGCCAGGACAGCAAAGCCAATTCTCTGGCATCTTCACAGTCATTTGCACACACATTTTTCTATCAGAACTATTAAAATGGTTCATTAACACTTAGGATGAATGAAAGTTGCAAAATTTTATTAAATGTATCAACATGTCAATCGACTTCTGCATTTGGCAATCTCACTTGTTGCTGTCTGTGGGAGAGGAAAGTTTTTACACACCTGAACTGTTTGAGAAGCTGTACCATGGTTGCCTTGTTATGTAAGCAGTGTAAAAACTGCAGGTTAAGGTCACAGTGATTGTTTTGGTGAAGGCAAAGAAACCTCGAACAAGAGAATGGTGGCTTTTACAGGGAAGTGAGGAGATGGGAAAGGGTGGGAAAACTTCACAAACTGGGCTCTTGTTTTCCAGAAAAGCAAAGACATCTTATCAAAACCTAGGCTGTTTACTTGTGAATGAGAGTTAAAAGCAGGGAGTTCACACCTGATTTAAGTGAAAGAGCAGAGTCTTGAACATTTGGCTCCATCCTTTCTTGATGCATCCCTTTTTCACCTGCCTTTTCTCTTTGCTCGTTCTCATACATTCCTGTTTTCACTAGCCCATCTCAGGAAGGGATTTCCTTTGGCATTCTCCTTTAATAAGAGAGAAATCTAAGTTTCTGGGTTTACATAAATTTATTGTCAGCCTCCAGGCCTGTATTGCTGCACCTGTAGTTCAAAATGATTTGCCGTACACAACTAGCAGATTGAGAATACTCTTGCGTTTTCTTTTTCTCTTATTATCTGCTGCAATATTATCTGATAAAGAAACTCTATCTTTTCCATGTATAGTCATGGAAGTAAAGGAGGATTTATCCTTTCTCCTGACATGGAGGGAAGCCAGAGAAAGAAGAATGAAAGTAGAAAAAACTTCTTTGGCCCCCTGCATAAACTGAAATTTTATGTCATTCATAATTACCTTCAAGCTCCTAGAAATGGTGCACTTGCTGAAGCTTTGGCATTCTGCAATACAGCAACATCTGATTTCTCTTCACTTTTGCTCCTTCCAAGCGTATCACTCACATTTGGTCTCCACATTGTAAGCAGTGTGAGTCAAGGCCACTGTCTATCTGTTGGAATTCTTGCAATTTTACTGAAAATTTCTGCACGTGATGGTGCCTTCCCTGGCAGAAACATGGGTTACAAATAGCAAGAAAAAGATATTCTGTACCTAAAACAATAAATAGGATTTATGTCTCTAAGCAGAAAAACAACAATGCAAATTCCCCACAAGAACTAAAATAAAAAAAAAACATCTCCACAGTGTCAGTCTGGTTTTTGCTATATTTTGTGTGTGGTTGCTGGTTTTACCTGTGTGTGATGAACCCAGAATTCAATTCCTTCTACCTCGAGTGCAGTGTTGGTTGCCAGGAGGACTTGGAAAGGTCCTTTCCATTTTTCCTTCAAGGACTCAAAGTTCCAAGTCTTTACACATATAAAATCCCCAGGTTGGTATGATTTAAGCATAATTTTTACCACTTCCCTAGTTTTACTTGTGTGACAGGGAAAGGCCTCTGGCCATCCAGAAAAATGTACCTTCCAACACCAGAAGATACCTATAGCCTTTTTGTCTGGATAATTCAGAGAAATCTATTTGTCAGTAATCTCCAGGTGAAATTCCCTGTTAACTGTTCCGGGAGGTGGCCTTTTCCTACTTATGGGATGGTTTTTTAAACAAATTGGACATTTTACTGTCACTAATTTTGCTATTTCAGTCATTCGCACACTAAGTACTGAATTTTGGAGACTAGATATCATGGACTCAATTCCCCAATGGGTTTTGTTGTGTTCTTTTTCCATTATTTTCCTCATTACATGAGGTGGAACTGTTGGCTGTCCACCATTCCTATTGATTCTTTGTGGCTTTTACTATATTCCAAGCTAAGTTCTTCTCTGCAGGCATTCAATACTGAATACGTTGTTTCTGAATAAATTTTTAAAAATTTACCTTTTAATTCCCCACCAATAATGTAACCAGGGGCTTAGCTGAGGAGGATTCCCCCGGTCCCCTTTGGGGCGATTCTTCACTTAAGGCAATGAGTTTGATGGTTTGAAGAGCGGGGTTTATGTCTTCCTGATTTTCCCCCAGCCTGGGGACACTCCTTTTTCCAATGTTCTTTATTTGGCTGGATGCACGAGGGGATGTCTCCTCTGAAATATCATGCATGCTCAGCATGGAAAAACCTCCTGTTTATATACTATATTTTACATGCATATTCATAGGTTTTTCTGAACTTGTTAACATATGTTCCCTGCCCTCTCTCTGCATGTGTTGTTCTGTCCTGAGGGTCTCTTTGGTGGTCCCTGGTGGTTGGTGACCCTAAGGTCACACCTGATTGCCTGGTGAAGTGGTAAAAGTTGGCATAACTGGGCTGGTTGCTTTCCAGTTCTTCCTTCAGAATGAGTATTGTGTAGCTTCGTAGGCCGGTGGTTTTTGAAGAATAAGTGTTGTATCAGCCCACCAGGGGCAATTGATTTTTCATCTGGCAATTGTTGGGGAGTGGAAAAAACATGCTCACAGAGGGAAACTTAAAAAGATGGGTTGGATGTCCCTTATGCATTAACAGCCTGAAAGCAGATTTCTCCCCCTCAACCCTAAAACACCCCATGAGTGTGTTTCCTAAACCAGTATAGTGAATTTAGGTGAATTAATCTCAGTTCTTGAGCAGCTGGATTTATAATGTCTTGCAGAGGAACACATAGTCTGGTTGAATAAAACAGAGCTGTCTAAATAGATTACCTGGCTTTTGCACAATTCTGCCTTTCAGTGCAAGTAAGGCAGAGTCAGATGCATTCGGGAGCACAGCATAGGTGTAACAGACCTGTACACCTACACAGACCTACCCCACAGGTGTAACAGCCTAAAATGGCTGTAAATCTTCTTATTGTTCATCCAGCTCTAAATACTCCTTTGTCTCTGAAGAGGAAAGAGGGCTGTTTGTACGGTGAGATTCCATGCGTCTAACTGAGCCTTGGCTTTTAATTCACACGCCTACATCATCCCTGCAGAGAAGGAGGTGCTCTGAATTGTTCTCTTGGGGTGCTTATCTTCCTCTATTGACTGAGAGACAGGATGTGGAGGGAAGGGCAATCTTCCCTTATGTTTAGTTGCAAACACATGAATACAGCCCCTTTTCTCCCACTACCCATGCTGATGAATGTTTTATTCAAGCAAACTAATTTCCAGACCTGGAAAAAATGTATCAGAAAGGCATGTGGTGACTTAAAAAACAAAGAAACAGCTGTCATGGAGAGCAGGCAAAATGCCATATGTGTTGGTTGAAGCAGAAAAGCCCATGGAGAGAGCAGTAGGGACTAGAATTAAACAGCTCTGAAAGCCATTTCACTACTGGTCTATAAGCTACAAGGTGGAGTGAAAGCCAATTGTCTTATCTCAACAGCATGAGCCTTACAGTCAAAGCTGTCTGGGTTTTCAATTGCCACCTGGACTGTCAGCCAGTCAGTTCAGTGTTGTCTCACAGAAAAGTGTTTGGATTTACCTTTACGGTCACATCTCTGATAAAGGTGCTCAGGCACATCTCTGATAGCAGGCTCCTCTGCAATGCTCAGGATGTGCTTCCAGAGGGATCATCAGGAATGCTTTGCACTCAAGAAATTTTTGCTTAGATTTTGTTTGAATTTTTGTTGCTTAATTTTTGTTTGGGTCCCCAACTCCCACTTTTTTGCCTCTTCTGAGGCCACTGCTCATCTTTGAATCAAGAGGGATTTGTCAGCAGGACTTTTTTCTGGGATGATTGGAAAAAAGCCTATTTGGTTCTAGAAATGGAAATCCAGGCCCTGTAAATTTTCTTGAATATTTAAATATTTCAGTTACATCAGAAGAATTAAGTCTTTGATTGCTTTATTGATTGATATATGTGTGCTTTAGGAGAGCACACAGGATTTACCTCAACCTCCCCAGCGTTCCTCTGGAACTCTGTGAAAAACAACGAACTGACTATCTCAGAAAAACTATAATTGTCTTCTCTCACTCTTTAATATTAATATCAGTCAACGATGGCTTCAGTAAAACTTTCTGAAGCAGTTAATATAAACATCAGTGTTAAGTAATCCAGAGGACAACCAAATCCATGATAACACCAAGTCATAAATCCCCATGAGACCACTGATATCGATGGAACCCATTGTTTGTTTTAAAATTTGGATAAGTTTAATAAGTTTGGAGTAGCAGAGGTGATGCTTATCAGAATAAAATCTAGGTCCACTGTGGTGAACTGGTAGCATTCAGATTTCAAATAGCCTTTTTCTGTTTGAGAAGAACGTATATTTTTTTTTCCTCTGCCCCAGAAAGAGTTGCATGCCCTAAAATCGGAACATTTTTGTTAGGATGGCTGTTGTTTATGTGTGCTGTTTAAAATTCTAAAAATACTTGAGCTTAGTTCTATTAATCTCTGTCTTCCTACAGACTTTTTTCTTTCATATGGATGTTTGGGACCATTTGAAAAACTATTTAAAATGCAATATGAGTAAGGTGCTATCTCTATAACACCAAGGAAATATCTTTAATTATCTTTTAGATAAAAGCTAAAGGTCTTGATGTCATTTTTTCACAGGCATCTTATTAGCTGGTTATGACATGTGTGGGAAACTTCTGGCTTGTAACAGTCAATGTGCATTTGTTGAGACAGTCATGTCAAACCAATCTAATTTCTTCCAGTGACAAGGTAACTGGCCTTTGCGTAGAAAAAAAAAACAGATGCTGAATATCTTTAGTAAAGCTTTCTTGTTGATATGCACTATATTCCCACACGCAAAGTAGATTAATACATTTAATTGTAACTAGTAAAAAAGAATTTCAGTAGTTGTGGGACAGAAGGACAGAATGGATGAGTAAACAAAGTAGGATTCTTCAGGGATCCATCCCCTCTGAAATACAATTCAAGGGGATTATAGTAACCCCTTTTCATCAGTTACTATAATGACAAAATTGAGGATGCTCCCTTGATTTTAACCTGAGGAACAACTTTGCAGGTAGCAGTTCAGTAAAATAATCTGGGAGGTAGTGTGGATCAGAACCTGAACAGAAACTGGCACTGTAACACAGCCATCAGAAAGAAAAAGGTAAATGAAATGGAAGAGTTGGAAAAAATGTGAGATTCTGAACATTGGTAAAAACATAGCTGGAATATGGTGGCAAGCTTTGCTTTAGAAGAGAATCACGTGCCTGGCACACGGCAATCAGGAGCCCAGCACGTGACAATCATGTGGCAGTCGCACTTGGTTTATGATAATAGTAAGAACTACTACACTGAGTTTCACTCAGCGCAATGTAATATAGAGAGAGTCCAGAGCAGGAATCCTAGGAGTGCACTGATTTCTCATCCTTGTTTTTATGAGGTCACTAGTGGTTAGAACTGATATTTTCCACTCATTCTTCATAGCTGTAGAGTAGGAAAAATGACCTGAAATCACAGCAACCCACAAAATAGTACAGTTATGCTAAATAACAAGGTAATTTAAAAAAGAGAAGTACAATAATTCAAAATAGTACAATCAAGAATGTTTACTATCTAATACCCACTCAGGCTTCAGCAGCTCCAGAATTCTGGCTTCTACTCTATTATTGAACTGAATTTTCAGGATAGGTGGTGTAAATAACTCCACAACATTTATCTCTGATCACTACAGCCAGGTTTTAAAGTATCCTAATGATTTTAACTCCAATGCCTGTTAAATAATAAGCACTGAAGGACTTCATTTCCCCTTTACCTGCTGTTCCTCCTTCCTTTAGAGCCACTGCTCGCCATGAAAACACCCACTCTTTTAACTGTGTCACCAAAAAAAGAGTAACTTGCCTTAAAAACTCTGATTTTAAACACCAGGCATTTTGCACACAGGGGAATTTAGGGAATGGCAAAAAACCCCCCAAAACAATGGAAAATAATAAAAGTTATTGCGGTAACAGCTACTGGAGAATTCAGTGTTTGGGACATCAGAAGCCCAGCAGATTGATCTCTCTATCACATGATGAAGGACATAAATGAAGTTAAAACTTCCCAGCGCTCTGTGCTTATGCCTCATCATTCCGATAGCCTGGCTGACCCTCAGAGTTGCTTCTGATGTGGAATTGGAGGATTGGGCAGTCTACCAGCTGGATCAGGGAATCACTTTCACCAGGAGCTATGACTTCACTTTCATCAGGAACTATGACTTTCATTTGTTGCCAAAGAGCAATGAAATTCTTTTTTCTTAATGAGTGCCAGCAGCACTCAAACCTGCAATGGGTAGCAAGTCCACAGGAGAGGATATGCCAAAATTTTGCTGCTGGTCAGAAAGATGTGAATGATAAAAATTTTTTTTTCTTTTTTTTCATTGAGCAGCTTGCTTTCTTGTTTAATAAACACCAAGCTAGCCAGGCTGTGCAGTATCACGGTTCACAGTCTAATTACAGAGAAAACACCATGGGCATGCTGTACCTGCATTAAGTGAAAGCAGAAACAAGCAAAGATGGAGAAAAAGAGGAAAAAAATGCTGGTAAAACAGAATAAGGAAAAGAGAGAGTGAGGGACTGGAAGAAATTAAACACAGGAATAAGCAAGATGTCCTCAGTGTTTTTCACCAGAGATTCCATGCCCAAACTTGGGGTCACACATTAAGTCTAGGTAGCACTGCTGTGCTTGATGAAGATAAATTAAAGCTGCTTTGCAATTTGGAATATGTGAATCTCTCAGCACCTTTTGATACTTCTGAGAGTGGAGATGGTGAAAAGTGAAAAACAGTCTTGGGTTCTCATCCCACCCCCTGAAGGAGGGAGCTTGGGCACCCTTGCTCATGCTGATCTTACACGAATGCCCATCAATGCCCTCAGTTGCCAGGCATACTGAGCAGAATAACCTGTCTCCCCACCTGTCAAAGATCCAGTAAAGTGCACTCAGCTGTCCAGGTGCCAGGCACAGGCACCTTATGGTAGCAGTGCCATGTGAGCTAAAATCTTGCTTTCCTTTGAGCCATCAGCGACCGCTGCAGAGAGACACCTCTTCCTGTTTTCTTACTATCTGAAAACACGTTGGGAGCATGACTTTGCTGGTTCTTTCAGCTCTCACTGCTGGAAGGACATTAAGAAGGAAGGGCACTGTCTCATTCAAGTTAGTGCAATCCATGCTGCCATTGCATTTACATTCTGTCAGGGCTTGGAGTCCGAATCATAAGGTGGATTTTTCAAGGTATCGGATGTACCTGCATCAAAAATGAGTTCCTTGGCTCTGTGTCTTACTTTTCCTTAGCAAAGTAAGAATAACAGTGAAAGTAAATAGGCAATAGCTAAAATACTTTGGTCTGTAAAAGACAAAATATTTTGCCTGTAGAAACTTAATGGTACAAATCTGCGTTGTTATGGGATTTGGGCACAACTTCACGTGTTTCCTTTCCAAACACACTCGCCTTTCATTTGAGTCTCTGAAGAATTGTGTGTCTGTATGTTTAAACCAGTTTTCAGCACCTGGGAGCCCCTTTGGGTAAATTATGTGCTGCACTGCTGTTAAAGTTGTCGCAGTGTTTTGTGGACCA
Source organism: Mohoua ochrocephala (assembly GCA_013398855.1). NCBI lineage: Eukaryota > Metazoa > Chordata > Aves > Passeriformes > Acanthizidae > Mohoua > Mohoua ochrocephala. The sequence goes on along the minus strand of VZTA01009229.1, from coordinate 95,472 downwards.
AGTATAAGTTCAGTCTGTAATTTTTACAATGGTATCTGCTGTCTCGGATTTGCGAATTATAATAATCCTTGTTAAATTTTTCCTTTGTTCTTGATGATGAGGATAGTTTTATGAAGACAATTATTCTTCCATCTGCGGTTATATCATTCAACTTTGTTTTCTCTGTCCTGTGTTATTCCACCTACTACAGTCAGCATCCCTGCTCCTGCTGGTACAAGCTGTTGTCCCAGTCTGCTCCACACTTTTAATCTGTGATTCTTGCTGTTTATTGTAAGTCTTCCTTTGCTACAGCGTCCCTCTGAATGAGCTGCTATTGGCCTTCCTGCCCTGCCAATCCTCCAAATTAATTCCTTTCATTTCCAAATTTCTATCTTTCTGCTGCTGCAAAGTAGATTTTGTTCCCTATACTATGATTTTTTGTGAGTAGCTTTATGCTTTTTATCAGTGAACCCCAGCGTGGTTCTTGCTGCTTCATCGGATGCCTGTGCTGACCTAGCATGCAGCAGCAATTTCTTCCTCCTGCACTGCTATTTTTGTTTCTTGACATCTTGATCGTTACTAAGTTCGGGGTTTTTTTTCGAATCAGCTAATGCTCATTCATATAAATTTCTTCACCTCATCCCTGTCCAATAAACCTGCCATGTTTGATTTGCTCTGCCATTTATTTGACTCCTTTGGCTTTAAGTGTGCATATACACCTGTTTTATGGGGACTTGTTTTCACTTTTTCCCAAATGGCTTTTGCAAATATGGGCAATTTCAGCCATACTTTAGAGAAGTAAAGCTATCCAGGAAAATTAAGCTTCTACCCTTTCTGTGAAAACTGGAGCACTGGAACAGGCTCCCCAGAGAAGTGGGGAGGCTGTCACAGCACCAGCCTGACAGAGTTCAAGAAGCATTTGGACAACACTCTCAGGCACGTGGTGTGATTCTTGGGAATAATCCTGTGCAGGGGGAGGAGTTGGACTCAATGAGCCTCACTGGTCCCTTCCAGCTCAGCATATTCTGTGATTCTGTGTGATTCTATTACTGTAACAGAAGGCACATTTTAAAGAAGTTTGGCTAATGTATGTCTTTCTTTTTCAGTTGCCAGTATATATGGAATTTGTGTGCAATTGCTGTGAAAAATTAATAAAGTTTAATTATAGATAGCTGTTTAAAAAAATTATATCCTACATTCTTTACCATAGTAAATAATTTTTTTTTCTCTGAAGGCTTGTTTACTTTAGAGACTGGTATTTCTATCTTTTTTGCATGTACCTGAAAGCTGCTTTTGACACTCTTCTTGCTTTCTCCTTTATGGGCTTCACAAGCTGCTGTTGAACAACTTTCTGCTACCCTGATCTAAATAAGTCACTCCCATACTTAAGTATTCTGTATGCCTTTTTTTTTTTGGCAGGGGGGTTACTGCATTTATCATATGAATTTATTTTTAGCCTTTTTCTTTCTCCTGTAAAAAATTGCTGGTTGAATGGAATCTCTCTTCTTTGACTTTATCTTTCCAGAGGTTATTCTACTGAGAGTGTCAATGGAAATGCATGAAGCTGAAAAGTCTGCAACAGCAAAGAGTTATTGTAATCCTTTAGTGTCATTCTGGAGGCAATGAGGCCTTTCAGGGGTAAAATAAGTCCGCAGTTCAGGCTATAGCTATATTATGTCTCATCCGTGGGGTACGTTCAAAAATGTCTTCTGTTTCAGTACGTATTTCCTGGCGTAGGCATGGGTGACAGCATCTGTTTGGATGACTGTATTTCCAACCTCCAGAGCTTTCCAGAAAAACTTTCTTACTCAAAGAGTTTCCACTACAGCAATTCTTATTTCGCTTTGCCCTATCCAAAGGTAATTCTCTTTATCATCCATTGATTTCAGTAGTAATTTTCTGCACGGAAACGGTGAGATCTGCAGTGGAGTCTCTTTAATTGAACAGAGTTGATTGGAATAAAACAAGAGGCATGAGGGTAAGGCTGTGCAATGAAAGGACTGTATAATACAGGGCTCTTGCAAATGAAGGTGAGGATGGCTAGCAGAGGGTATAATGCTTTTGAGGGGCAAACTTTATCTCTACAACTAGATTTTGCCATTTTCAAATGGTCTGTTGTGTACATCGTCCATCTCCTTGTCTTTGTTAACCTCAAATGTAGATACCTTTTCCCCAAGATTCCTCACTTTACATTTCAGGCAAGAGTGAATACTTCAACATGTTACCTGTAGGGACATATTTAATTATCATTCCCTGCCTAAATTCTGTCAGTTACTTTCCTCAGCACTGCATCTTCTGTGAAAGATTATCCTTCATTGCTGAAGGTGGGACTGTTTCAGATGTCGTGAAAAAGCAATTAGGTATTTCCTGTTTTCTGTATTGTCACTAGAATCATAAGGATTCTTTCCATCTGATGTTAGGATGCTTTCTGAAACCAGAGAGTCACTAAATATGTTCTTCAAAATTATCATGCTAGAGAGAAAGATATAAATTTCATTGAGTGACACTTGCCTAACTCATAACTCATCCTTGCTATCTTTTGCCAGTGAAGGAGCTACTTGTCCCCTGCCCAGGCTTGAACCCAAATATAACTAAAGTTAAGCTCTCTTTCTTTAGAAGAATGCATAAATAAAAGAATGGAAATTTATAGTATCTGGCAGCGTGAGTCTCTGAGAGGGATGTTCAAACACTTCCCTGCATGGTAATAATTTTTATCACTGTTGACTACTATGTTTCTTAAAATTACCTCTAAATATATCTACAGCAGTGCAAAACCATGCACATGCTTACAAAGGAGAATGGGGAAGAGATCCAGGTCTGGGTTATCTAAGGAAAGAGGAAGAAGATTTTTTAGTGCAATACCCAAGAAAAGGACTACAAGGAGAATAAATTTTGGTGTGAGAAAGTTTTAAAGGTTTACATTGAACCCAGCTGCAATTTTAGGATCCTGTTTTACGCATTTGAGCAGAGTCATATTGGCAGAGTACTATAGAGAGAAAAGATGTGACAAAGAAAGGGCTTAATAGCCTGGGTGAGACTTGTGTTTATGACAGCTTCTGAAAGCTCTGTTCCTGTACCCGGTCAAAATAAAATATCCGTGCTAAGTTGCCTGAGATACGTTCACGTACAATGTAAATTTGAGATGAAGAGTGGCATAAACACAGTACAAGTTTGGCTTCTGTAGGAGAGAAGTTCTTTAATCTGTAATGCAAATCTCAAAAGCTGAATAAAGAACATAAAGAGCAATATAAGAAAGTCATGTAACTTAAAATTGCTGTGGAGGAAATTATTTCTAGAATGGCGCAAGTAGGAACAATTTAAAATTACTGCACAGTGCAAAAGATTCTTTTCCATAAGAGTGAAAATTCTGGAATGCTTACATCACAGTTTCTGAGAGGAGACTGGAGAGAAAATCTGTGTAGTGAATCTCTGGAACAGGGATCTTGCCTTTCAGCAACTCTCTTGACCACCAAGGCAGAGATCGGAAGGGGCTGATTTTTTCAAGGATGCTCTCTAATGGGTAGCTCAGTCTCAGACAACTAAAAAGAGCCACACAGTTTTCAACTAACTGATTATAGAATGAATGAGTCTGTTTTATAGCATGCCCTCTTGTAGTTAGTCTGTGAAAGCTTTCCTAAGCTAGTGCAAGTAAAAGTAACATTTTTTTACGGTGATCAACTATAGTGTGCTTTGTTTTTCCATGCAGAATAGAAAATTTTATTTACAGAAACTTATCACAATAATAATAATTCATTCAGTGTTCCACATTCCTCCACCAAGTTATAGGGTAGGGATCTATCAGATACCTTGATCACAATATGTCCTTTTTACCTAAAATCGTCATCTAGCTGCAGCTAAATTCTTGCTGTTATGACAGACAGCTTCCAGTGCTGATGCATTGTCATCCCCAGCAACTGATTTTGGACACGAAGTTGCTCCACTGGCAGAACTGCTGGGAAGGGCAGAAACTCTGGGCTGAGCCAGGAGGCTCATAGGCCACCTTCATGTGACTGACCACAGGCATGTGTTCCTCCGGAGCTCCTGTCTAGCTGTACCGTGAGGATGAGCTGATTTATGCTGGGAATCACAGAAGGGAGAGCGCTTAAGTGTTAAACAACAATAAAGATAGGAGGTCTCCAATGAGGAGCACCACCTGTATGCCACAAGTACCCTGAACAAATTCCTGGTTTTGAGGGAATGATTTTTATCCTATGCTGTAATGAGCAAGCTCTTGGTTTAGGCCCTGACACAAGTTATGCTGAGAATAAATCAACAGCATTGGCCCAGCTGCAGATAGAATTTGTCTGGCTGAGTGGAAGCAAGCCAGGGTGCTGAGGAGGATGCTGAGGTATGGCAAATTGTTCCATGCCCTCCCATTGAGTGTACTAGAAGTGGTGTGGAGTGCTCAGGTATTGCCACTAGGTGTTACTCTCTCAAAAAGGAGCAGGCTGACTGTGTCTTTGGGTAAACCAAAAGAACATGTGGGAACCCAAGGCGACAAATTATAGCTGGAAACTTTCAGAGTTTAAAAAGTATTTCTAGCTTATTATGCATAATTTGAAAATAAGGCATTGTCAGGATTTTCACTACACTCTAATTTGCGAGACAACCAGACTGATAATTGAGGAATAGACACTATGAAGTTGCAAGGAAGAAGCTTACAAATAGATTTGACTGGGATGAAGCAGCTCATGGGGCATGGAAGTACCCCTGTGCATGCAGCTCTCAAGCCTTTTGACCTATGATGGATAGATTTTGTGGCTGATACGTGATGAAATGAAATGATCTGACAGAGTGTTTAAGTGGTAAATAAAAATCAAGTGAAATCTAAAGACTGTGATACCTGAACAAAATATGTATTGGTGGTTCAACAAAAAATTATGAGTGTGGGACAACACTTTTGGCAAATGCAAGGTTTTCTGAAGTTACACTTTTTTCCTTTGTTTTGATGAATAAGTGGGGAAGAACAGGCACAGGGATAGCTGGTTTGGTGTGGCTGATATGCTGCAGCTAATTTTTATTGTGGTGTCTAAGCCCTATCAGTCTAGTTCAAATATTTCACTTACATGTGTGACCTAAAAGAATTTTAAGCAAGTGTTTTAAATTATTTTAGGGGATTGAGATTAATAGTTCGTAATGTCTTTCCAACAGTTTTTGGTTCTGACAAATTGATATTTTCTAACATTTTGCCCTCATCTGTGCCAAAAATAAAAAGAACCCATCCCCAAAATATTTTGTCAAAAAGATCGTGACCAAACCAATCTGACATCGTTTGTGTTCGGGAGCTGATACATATAAACAAACTTTGATTCCATGTCACCGATCTGTTTGAAAGCTGGCTCAACATCTGTTACCGCTTGGCAGAGGGACACAGAATGTACAGATTTTAAAAGCCTTGTAAAATGCTTTCATATTTATTTAATGATTGATATTTCATTGCAATTAATAACCTGATAAAATTCTTCACCAGAGGTAGGAGGACGCGAGAAGTTAACAGGCAAGCACATCTGCTAGTCTTTTGGAGATCCAACAAACTTTTAAATGAGATTCAGACTTGGAACTCCTTTAGAGTTTATTTTCATCCTGAAACCCAGAGAGGATAGTAATGGGCTGAAAGGAAGCACACTGTATTGCCATGAAATGTCTCCCAGAGGAGCCTTTACAACTGGTCTATCACCAGTTTCATTAGTCAAATGTTTTCACTGGAGAAATAATGGGAAGCTGGCTCTTTTCCTAGCAAGTGAATACCACCATCTATGACACTTCTATGCTTTAAAATATTCCATCTCACAAATTATAGTAATCATGTAGTCATAATCAGAATGGAGCAAGTCTTCTGAAAATACTTTTTAGTAATTCTGTGAGCAAGAAAGATACTCCAAAAAATATAATTCATTAAATGGCAGAAAAGTGAAATTTTGAAATGAAGAAAGATAGTAGTTGCCATCTTAAGAGTTCAAGTGTTCCGTTCAAGATATTTTTAGTTGGTTTAAATTTGAGGTACATTGTCTTTAAATCAGATATTGAAACTTTAATATGACTAGAGGTTACCCTCAATAAGTTTTGCAGTATTAAAATCTCTATAGGCTCTGCTCTGTAAGACAATAAATAGATATCCCCAAGCTGATGTTAAAAGGACTCGAAACAGAGCGTTATAGTCACTCCACTAGTCTCATTCATTTGTTGCTTAGCCTGGCAGCAGCTGGTGGAGCTGAGACTGGAGCTGGAATCATTAGCAGTGTTTTGCAGAGCTCCATGGATGACAGCCTGCTTTGCTTGGAGGCAGGCTGAAATCCCCTGCAAGAAGCACACAGCCCAGAGCTCGTACACTTCCCTGTGGAGCCCGCAGCAAAGTTGCGTCGTCTTTTCCAAGGCTAACTGGCTAAACGTGGCTAGAAATTGGCTAAACATCAGTTGGTAGCACTGGGGCACACAGCTGTGTTCTCAGGCAACTGAATTTACAAAACTAGGGATTTAAACTTAGTTTCTCCCTTTACCTTAGCTAGAGCTGTAGCAGCCAGGACTGCCAAAAAAAAAAAAAGTGAAGGGATAAAGACAGTTGGCAAATCTTCAAAAGTACCTGTGTAGGTAAAAAGAAGCTGTTTTTATGATGATGTTTTAGAAAAAACCCTAACTTCAGTATACTATAATGATGTGCAATTTAAATTGACAAATTAAGCACAGAAAATTGGAAAAGGCCAAGATATAGATTGCATGTGAGTTCTCATGAATATGCATCATGGCACAATATTTGCTCTCCATAAGTTCTCTCAGTCTCTGTTACTCTCGGTATATTCTGTAGTGGTTTTGAGCTTGAATCATCAGTGATTTTGAGCAAGCAGCAGAGAGTTCTTGTGGGTTTAATTCCTTTCACAGAACAAATGCAGGGGAAACTGTAAAAGTCTGCACTAGAACAAGTCCAGTATAGAGAACTTACTGATAACACAAATACACAAAAGCCTCTGTTGATCATATGTGCAGCTGTTTTTCCAGAAAGCTTGTAGTTGTACCTGTCTGAATGTGTTTAGCTGTTATGAGCATTGCCTCTGCTTTAATAGTAAAAGTTTTATTCAGTTATGGTACAAAGCTTTCCAATCTGAGAAAGCCATAGAAAAGTGGCTTCCCAATCTTGCTCTGGAAAAGCACAAAGCTTGTTTCACGGTATTATCTTAGGTTAGCAAATACATTTTGCTTGAAACAAACACAAGGTTTTGAAAATTTTGGCACCACTGATGCAAATTTTTCTTAGATCAATGAGTGAAAACAGGGTTGGATCCTGTTACCAAATGATTGAATGGAACTTTTTTGGTAATGATATTCCCACCATTTCAACCCTTGACTATATTTGCTAGAAGAAAAGCTATTTAATCTGTCATTGCCTACCACAACCAAATTCTTTAGTACAAGAAAAATGAATGTTTACTAGATATTTGCAGTCTATTATGAAAGAAAAAAAAATTAAATTAAATTGGAATATTTGGATTTAAAAAGCACAAGCAGTTGATGCTAAAAGTAAAAATCATCCTCCCCAAACATGGCGCGCATCAATTTAAGTTTAATTAAAAGTAACAGCATCAATACCATCTTGATGCTTGTCAGAATATTGAAGAGTTGTTGGCAGATGCTGGCAATACAGCAGTAAATAGGAATCTTTCCCTGTTGTATCATCTAATTTTTTACTGAAATCACACCGCTTTTAGGCTCTTCAGGTACGTTGAGGTCCACAGGGTATTGCGTACACACAGCACAGCATAAGCCAACCTGTTTTCTTAGGTGAAATCTATGCAAGTCTAAAAATAACTCTATGAACATATGTGCTACAGCATCTTGAGGTAACCTTTGTTTTCTCACAACTTAATGCAATAAATCAAAACCGTAGAGCCAAGCACATGCTGCTTCAGCTCCTCTTGCACAGTCATACATCACTTCTCGGTGCAAGAAGGAAACTTCTGATATGAATATCATATATAATCTGTTGAAAGAACTTGTGGTAGGTTTTTAAAAAGAAATAGTAGTATTTGTAAAGAATTTCCTTCTTTAAAGGGATGCTAGCAAAAGAGATGGCTGATAGGAGAGTAACTTTCTATTGAATTATTTTACCATTTTAAGGGCTCTATACTTATAGATCACCTGCTGGGTGCTTACTAACTGTTCATTATCTTGTGGTTTGTGTTAAAGGAGACAAAGATCTGTTCACCACAAGTCCGTCTCAGACCAACTTGAATAATACATGGACCTTTCACATCCTTGTGGGTTTTCTTCAAGGTCCAGTACTTAGCGATTGGAGCTGCTTTCATCATCTGAGGAGTAAAACAAATTGGTATTGAAGAAACATGGCTCTGTTTTGGCATGTCTAACATGTGTACTCTGTTCAGTGGGAAAAAGTTTGTCAGGTTATCACTCACAATTATTAAATTGTCTCAAGCATTTAAAATGTGAAAGCAAATTGCTCGTGGAAAACAAACTAAGCTTGTGACTCTTCAAAAACAAACAGCTGTTGTGCTTGACAATGACGAGCTGTGGATGCCAAAGAGAGCCTGTTGCTGATCAGCCTGACAGAAGGACTGAAGGGAAGGAGGAGGATGCAAGGAAGCTGAATCGAATGTCAGCAGTATAGAGAAGCATTAAGGAGGCAAAAGGAAGGGCTGTGCAGGGAAGTTCAATACATATACAAAGTTGACAAAGGCACCACCCATGCCTTCAAAGACCTGCACCTACCTAATTAATAGATCTAATTAATAGATCTTAGAACAATAACAACAAATAGTGCCGGAAGGGTGCTATCGGTTTTCTGGTTTGTGTCTCGTATTTTGACATGGTAGAACTCTAAGTAGCAAGGTGGCATTCCAATGTTTAGTTGTTTCAGCAAGGTTTTGCCTTTTTGTTTGGACCTGCTGTAGGCTCACACAATGTCCTTTCGTATGAGGCCGTGTCTTTGTCAATTAAAAAAATCTAAATCTGCAATCTAATATTTGACTGCAGGTGAGTGAAAGAGCAGTCATGTAATTTAGTTATACCTTTTAGCTGGTTTGCCTCAAGCCAGCTGAATGAGATACTACAAATCCTCTTAAATTTCTTGAAGACAGTTCTCAGTGTACTTTTTTTACATAAGGTATTTTTATTAGTGTTACAGATATGAACTGGTGCTAGAAGTATGGCTTATACTGATAAAATACACGTCGGTAAAAACGTATCAAATTCAATTTTGGATAAAATAATTTCTAAGAGTCTATAATAAATTTAAATAAAGGCGTGACTTATATTCTTTGTAAAATGAACTATGAACTGCTTGTAAATGAAAAGTTTTGGATTATGATGCATAGATCCAAACAATGATATGAAATCTTTCGTAGTAGACTGATTCAGCAGCTCATTGTGTGGGATTGACATTGTGCAGCTATTTTTGGCTTGTCTTCTAGTTAAGTTCTTAATTATTTTCAATTCTTCTCCACATTTGGCCTTCAAATATTCCTAATATCTGTGGAGTATGGTCTTTCATATGGTAGAAACCCCAAACAGCCTCTATGTGTTGGTTTTCTCTTTCTTAGGGTGGATTCTGAACTTAATGCGTTCTCTGCAGTTGGAGTTTACTGCTAGTCTGAGTGATGAGGACAGTGCCATGAGGCCAGGCCAGAACAAAACATGCCCATTTACTTCTGGTTTAGTGGGTGCACAAAAAGCAGAAATGTTGTTGTGTGAGGCTGACTTTTTATCTGTCTTTAACAGCAGCCGAAGAGTGTCAGGAGATCAGTCTCTTACCTCACCAAGGACTCTGACTGAAGGCTTCAGCGTCTTCAACCAAATTAAAACACTCCACCCGGTTTTGGGATAATTATTTTAATAAGTCCTGGTCAGAAAGTAAATAATGAAGTTCATAGTATAATAAGGAAGGGGGGAGCAGGGGGATTCTTAGCTTTATTGCTCATCTCTTGGAAAAGAGGAGTTATTTGAAGGGAGATGAGGGCAAAGAACCTTTGTGCGGCCTCTTGGAAAGTACTGGTGCTGGTCACAGATGAAGAAGACAGGCCATCTCTGTGGGGAGTGCCAAAGTTGGCAGATTTTTTTGTCTCCTGTCAGAAGGTCACAACATAGTGGGGTGATGTATTACATACAAATGCCATATGGCACCTCTTGACAATACTGCTGTAGTTAAAAATAACACCTGAGCACCGTAAGACTACTGTGGATTTTAAGAATGTGTTTTTTCAATCTATCCTATTAGCAAATTTTCCTTTGCACTTAATGCACTTACTTTCATTGAAAGGAGACAAGCTATGCTTTTCACAATATATTTTCTGCAGTAAGCCACTAGAAATACTCGAACACAGAAGGTAAATAAACAAACGCATCTGTTTTAAGATAGCCAGTAATCGCTTTACTGTAAATGATGTCAAGCATAGAAAGAGACAAGGTATTCCACTCAGAGTATTTAATCCCTTTCAAGATAACTTTCTTAGGTTAGGCTTAAATGCAGCGTGTAAAATGTTAATGCAAATAATTCTGCCTTTGTTGCCCATGAATTATTCAGATCCGAGTATCTGCTACGTGTAGTCTGCGAATTCACAGATGAATCTTATCTAACTGCTCTAAGAGTCAATCATTAGAAGCTTTAAGAAAGTATAATGTGCTCAAGTACTGTAACTGAGCTGATTGCACTAACACAGCTCAAAGAGATGTATTTGTACTATAAAGATTATTAAGAAAGAGGTAGTTATGTGTTATGAAGGCAGGTGTTTTCAAACCACAATTATATCCAGTAAAATAGATTGTCGTGCAAAAGTCAGAGTCTTCTCTAAGTTATAGTTGTCTTTGCCTCAGCTGAAACACACGCCTTTTTTGAATGCTTGGCATGTCTTGCAGGTATAAAAACAACTCGTCAACAACCAGGTCTTTAACAATTACATAACAATATCTAGATGCAGCACAAAGTGATTAAGTGTAATGATCCAAGACTTGAATTGGCACACGAAGAAATAGTTGAATGGAAACAGCAGTGAGGTGGTAGGGGCTGGAGCTCTTCTCTTCTCCCAGGCAGTGCTTTTCATCTCTCCTGCCTTGTCCTCCTTTTGTCTGCTTGTCATTTTCTTCATGACAGAGATCACCTGCAGCTTCATGCGTCCTGTGGTGCGTGACATTGCACACCGGGTCTTGGGACAGGGGAAGTGTTAAATCATGTCCCTGCAACATGAAAACATAGAGTACAATAGAGGTAATAAGGGGGCTAAGAGGAGAGGGGTGTCACCATGGTTTTCTGGGTTTTTTCTTATCTCTTGTAACAGGCATTTGTGCAATGTGATGACAGAAATAATTTGGCATGTGGAGCGTACAAGAACGGATGGGTTTCTAGGAGAAAGATGTAAAGGGGAAAGAAAACATATACAGAGGGAAATGTAGGAAGTTATAAAAAAAAGAATGGATACAAAGTCTGTATTTCCCAAGGAAGGAAAAATGACCCTGAAGTTTTTAAGGAAATTGACTTCAAGACTTTTTCATATCTTTACTCCATGTTAAAGATGGGAGACTTGTCAGGAAAAGCAGTACCAAGTTTGGCACAGAATTCAAAAAGCAACAAATGTTTTGATCCACTTCCATGACCAGTTCCTAAGCTTTATTTTGAATGCAGCATTGGACGTGGCATGTTTATAAATGACTGTGGTTATAATGACTTGTCTCAGAATAGGGAAGCAGATTTTTGGGCAGTTTTCAGACCTTTAGAAGTCCTGTGTTCAAGGTGGCCCAGCAGTCTGGTTTGGAGCTCCCTTGATATACCACTCTGCATTCCAGCCTGCTGCAGTAAGCTCCACTGTAGCAGAGCTCACCTTAATATGAAGGCCAAATGCATTTACCTTGCAGAACAAAGGAAAGCCTCAGTCCTTTCAAAAGGTACCAAACAATACAGCTTCATGGCCTGTATCCAAGCCTGCCCCTGGTTCTTGGAAGCATGTTCTTATTTGCTGTGTCTAAATACTGAGTTCAGCTAACTGATTTCTATGTCTCAGGTGTCACCATAAAAAAATCTCTTTATGTATGCAGGCCCAGGTTGTTTACCTGGTTCTGGTTTCTCTGCATCTGAATCTCTGAATAATTTCACAAGGCAGCAAAAGGGTAAGTGGACGTCACCACTCAGTTTCTAGGCATTTTTTTTTTTTATTCAGATGCTAGCCTGGGTGTGTTTTCTGGATGCTCCTTGCTATCACAGAATCAGCTGGGTTGGAAAAGACCTTTGAGATCATCAAGCCCAACCTATGACCAAACGACTGCCAACCTATGACCAAACATCACCCTGTCAACTATAACATGGCACTGGGTGCCACATCCAGTCTTTCCTTAAACACTTCCAGGCACAGTGACTCCACCACCTCCCTGGGCAGCCCATTCCAAAGCCCAGTCGCTCCTTCTGTGAAGAAAATGCCTTGGTGCTCCTTGTACTGTGCGTTTGTGGTTCATGTAGTGATTTTATGTGGTGTTTCTCTTGATAATTGGAATAGATTTTCAGGAGCAGATTAAAGATAAGTAAAATTGTCAGAGGCAATAAGCAGTAATTGCTTTGTTCTTCAGAGAGCTTAAGAGAAGTGGCAGACACTCAAATGAGAATTTTCTTATCCAGGATTTTCTATGAATGTGAGAGATGATAAAGAGGGGTTAATAGATGTGCTCCTTTTGAAAACCACTCAAAAATGCTTCAGTACACAATATTATTACAAACCACTATTACAAGTCATTTGCTAGTGACGCATAAGTGAGTTAAAAGTGGCTTTGGACATGAATTATTCCTCTTGGTAATATCTACTATTCAAATAAATATTAGACAGCATTTGGGTGTAAAAAATGTGGAGGAAGAAAAATGGAAACGTGAAAAAAATATAGAAATATAACTATATGATAAAACTGTAGTAAGGGTGTGACAAGAGGGAGAGTACTAAAGAGAGGAAAAGTCATAGAGAAGATGGTTATTATTTTTGTTCTTTTGTTGACGTTTATGTGCCTCTCAAGGGACAAGACAGAAACGTGCAACTTCTTTGAACTTCAGCATTATCCATCTAGTACAAAAGAAACAACAGGTTCTTGTGAAAATGAAAGTTCAGTTGCGTAAATAAAAGTCATGTGGATGTGGTTCAGATTGCAAATGACTCCACTAACCTAGTGCATGATGGCTTTAGGGATTGGCAGTCTGGGGGCTTTGAAGTGGCCACAGTGCTCACATCAGCCAGGGGAGAGGCAGAGGCTGGAAACTTGTGTTAGAGTAAACTCTCATCTTAAGCTGTGATATGTGTGAAGGTTGTCTTTTGCAGCATTAAAGAGAGGCTGTAAAGTGCTACCTGAGTGTAACACTGTGTTCATGACAGGCTGGAAAAGAATCGTCAGTGATGGCTTTATACCTTTAATTAACTTGGTCTTTGTTCACAACCCCCCCAAGAATTTGAGGTTACACTGCAAACGTGATATCACCGGTTTTTGCACTGCATGTACTCCTGCAAGTTTCTGCATATGCTTTTGATCTATGTGTATCAGAACCATATACCTCGTGAAACAAGTTGCTGTCATCTTACAAATTATGTGGTATTAAAAGAAATCCGAATATCTAGATATATTTCACCCTGTTAAATACCCTTATTTTATTTCAGGGTTTCTTATCACTCTGTAGGTCTCTAACATTTCTTCCTGTTATCCATGTATTGACAGAGACACTCATAACATTTTTGTCTTTCTAGGCACATACTTTTGTTGTTTGACTGCTTTTGCCTTTTTAAATTTTACCTGCTGCTTTCTGTGTGGCAGGGGTTGGGTGTTACTAGCGTTCAAAATTACATTCAGGAAATGTGAAAACTGCCTGGAGAGCAGTAGGAAGATGTTGCATCCATTTCTTACTGTAATTGAGTAAGATAATGAGGTCACAGTTTTCACCTTGAGTGTCACCAGGAACTCAGGGATGGGGACTGGTACAATTTTGATATGGCTCATGTAATTCATGAGCATTTGAATGGCTTGTGCAAGCTGTCAGGGGACCGGACTGTTGGTGTTGGTGGCAGCCAGTTGTTCAACAAATGCAGGATGTGCACTGGTACCAAGATGGGTTGAGAGTAAGCTGGCGTGAGAAGTGTTTAGGAATGTTTGAGAGACGGTATGGGCTGTTTGGAGGGGAGCTGTCCCATGAACCCAGAGAGCTCATGCCTGCTCCTGCTTTCATTGCCAGACTGCTGGGTATCTCTCACCGGCAAGTTGCTTTTCCTGTCTGTGCTGTCGCTGCTTTGGCAGTTCATGTGTCTTCTTCATTAAAAAGGAAGCTTTTGGTGGTATGCATTGTCACAGACTATGCATTGTCACAGAGTGTGCACTATGCATTTGTGCCTTGCTGTCACAAGGCACTGCTGTGAGCTGTCAAAAATCCCAGAGAGTTTTCAACTGTAAAAACCTTTTGCAATTCCCTGGCAGAATATTTTGCTGTAGCCATCCTGTCCATTCCTGTTTTGGGAATTTTGCCTGCTTCTTGCCATTCCATGCCATTACCAGCTCCACTGCCATAATTTTTTTAACACACACATATAGACGTACACACACCTCCCCCTCCTCCCAGTTTTTTACTTATTACTTCTCATGTGGTTTTCTTTGTTCCTCTCCTCTTTGCGGTAGAAGCGCCTCCCTCCCCTGGTGCTTTTTACCCACTGCTGTGACTTCGCTTTTGAACAATTATCACAATTCACTAAAAATCTTTTGGGTAGGAAGCAAATTAAAATGGCAGCCAAAGACTTCTCAGGTTATAAAGTCCTTTTCATCCTGGACACAGGTGTGCTCAGATCTGAATGACAAGACTTCCTCTGTGGGCAAAGGAGCCATTGAGTCTGAACTGAGATAACTTGACGGAAGCTGATCCAGTTGTTAAAGAGCTTCCTTAAGGAAGCCTAATTTAGGGGCTGTTTGTTTCCTTCACTTGTGAAATGGAGTGTGATGTGAAATGAAGCTGAGGGAAGATAGGTAGGAAGAACAAGAAAGTAGGAAAGAATTTCAGCTCCAGCTGGGCTGCCTGTTTTGATTTCGCTTTGAATTTTTTCTTCTTTTTTTGCTTAGGTTGGCTTGACTTTCCAGACACAGATTTTAGTCTAATCCTGAATTATTTGTAATTTAAATATATTTTAGTTATCATCAGCTGCAGAAGAGTATAGAAGACAAAAAAAAAGAGAAATGTGCTTTTAGTTCACTGATAATGTAAAAGCTAGGCTGAGGACTATCTCACTTTGAAAAAGAACAAATTAATTTTGAAATTTTTTGCTGAACTGGAAGTTTGAAAATAGTTGACTTTTAAGTAGTGTGCAGTGTTCTGCTTTCAGGTTTTCTGCACTTGGTTTTAAAATGAATGGAAAGAAATTGTTGAAACAGCAAGAAACTTGTTTTAACAGCGCAGCTATATGTTTGATACAGCACTGGAGTCTTAGAAGTCCTGTTCTTCTTCCTGGAGACTGTAACTTAGTGATTTCACCTGAAGTGGAGCGTACCTCAGGAAACTTTAGTTTTCAGTTATAATGACATTTATTAGCTATTCAAGTGACTGCTCTCTCCATTTGATGCTTAATGCTTCCTTAGAGAGTTCAGGGACAGAGGGGAGAGAGGTGAAGTTCTTATTGTTGTTGTGTGGGTCTGCCCAAGATGGGATGTGATTCTTTCCTTAGCAGATCAAATACTCTGCTGTGACAGTTCAGGCTTCTCAGGAAACTGCACCTGATGACAAAAGTGTTGTATAAATAGACAAACAGAAAACTGCCTGCAGATTGGAAATTTTGTGTTCCCATCTGTACAGCACATCACTTTAGAAGTGAAAGGCAAGGAATTATCAAAGGAAAGGCAATTGGTAAGAACAGCTAAAGTATTAGAAATTTATCTAAAACCAGTTTTAGAGAATCATGTGTAAAAGCTTATTCCGGTAGCGTGCTGATTGTATATGTAGAGGAGAGAGAGAGATTGATTACAAAGCTTTAATTGGCAGCCATCTGAGTGAAGTATTTTATTTGGATCTAAGGACTATAAAAAATGTCCCCTCCTAGACAATGGGTTAATGTAACTTTTCAGGTGTACTCAAAAAGTTGTTGCTTAGAGAGTGAGCTGCTTCTAACTCCTGTAATAGATGACAAACGCGTGCTCCCGCTTGGAGCAGAAGACAATAGGAAAGTGGTATCTGAGGTTTGCAGACTGGCTCTGCTTGCAGAGGGAACGCACCTTTCCTTGACCTTCACACACCCAGCTGGCTGAAAGCACTTGCAGAAAGAAAATGGTCTCTCCACAATAGATCAAGCAAGGATGGTAGGGGCTTTTCGCTATTCTATAGTAGTCACTAATGGAAAAATTACAGCTCAAAATAATTTTCTGAAATGTTTGGATAGAATGAGCATAACAAAGAAGGATATTTGTTTATTGAGGCAACATCAATAAAGTACACTTTAGCAAGATACCTGAGATATGGTGGTCCAAAGCTGGAATTTCTGTTCAATGAGAAACATGGGCAGCTGGTGTTTTAGCTATATGTGAAGCAAACAGAAGATTTTTTTGAAAGCTTTTCAAAATCTTTTCTTGTGTAGTTATTTGAAATGGACATATTTACTAATGTGCATATGACATAGTTTCTGAAACTTCAAAGCTGAGTTCTCAAAGTCCTTGAGATTAGAAATTAAGGTTTAGAGTTCCTTAGTATATATGATCTAAATTTCCAGTGCACCCACAGTTTGGTATCACACAGGTGAAAACTTCTGGTGTTCTATATAGCAGGGGTTACCCTGGAAAAGCAGACTTGAAAAGCCCAAAGACTATCAGGCTAATTGTCTGGGACCTGTCTCGGTTTTGTTAAACATCAGTGGCAACTTAGATATTTGTAGAAAGCATTTCCATTTCAGTGGCTCCAAATTTTCCAGTTAAATTTGTTTCACCTGAAAATTCCCAGTGTTGCATGTGTGTTTGACAGACCTTCACCATTTATGAGTACATAAAATACATTGCTGTATGTGTACTTAAGTTATTTGTCTACAGCTTTTGGCCCACTAGTTTGAGTGGACACCTAATTCTGGTGGTTTTGAGAGTTGCACATGATTGCTGTTGAGTCACATCAATGTCAGTGCTAGTTCAGCCTTGCACCCTAAAGGGCAACAAGCAGGAAGTGGAAGAAAGATATCAATTTCTCTCATGATCCGAAGCAGAGGCTATGCTAGCTTCAATACAGAAACCATAAAGCCTGATGATGGATAGGGATGTTCCATCTTTGATTAGTTGGAGAATATACAATCAAAAAAATTTTTTTTCTTATCGGCAACAACCATCATGAAAGAGAAATATGCCCTGAAGGTACAGAATGGAATAACCCAACATATAGAGAAAAAGTAGAAAACCCACAAAAATGCTTTTATGAAAACATAAGCTAACGAACTGGAATGTAAATTAAGAACTTGTGTGGAAAAATAGAACAAGGACCCAAGATTAAGAGAACAGTGCCTAGAGGGAAAAAGTCTTGCGGCGTAGTTGCAGTCGGATGTACCCTGAACCACCAGACAACTTAAGGCAGGTCCTGGGTTCCTGTTATTGCCTTTCTGTGGGTCATTAGCTGAAAACAAGGACATCAGAACTTTTGTCTGTTTGATTTTTGTTACTGACACTAACAAGAGGAGAATTCAGCCCTAAAAGCTGAAGTCCTGAGGTTCCTCATTTATTTCAGACAGCTCTTGTATCCATCTGAACTTCAAGATAATGCCACAGATTGCTGGTGAGCCTCACATTTAGTAGACTTTTGCAATCCCCTTCCTGTGTGTCGGTGATTCTTTCCCCTCCCTTGCAGTTAGTCTGTCTTTGGTTGTTGTTTTACAGGTTTCTCTTGTTAAATGTTTTCCAGCTGGCAGTGAATCATTATGTGCTGCTTTATCTGCTTTCCACCGCTCCGAGGGCTTCTTTATTAATAAGAACAATAGCAAACTGAAACGCGTGTCCTTTTCATAGGCATTATTTGCAAGGCACATTGTTCCAGGCCACCTTGCACCTCTGTCATAAATAAAGCCTGTAACAGCCACTTAACATACACACAGTGAACAATAAAACCAGCGTTCATTTGGCACCGATTTAAAAATAATAGATTTACACTCTATGTGAATCAGCAGTTTTAACATTTGGCTGAATCTGAATAGGACAATGAATCCCTTTTATCTTGCAATTAAGCCATTTATTTTATACCAATGTTGCTCACATGACAGAATTTGCACAAGATAAAACAAAACAAGCTCAGGAACTCTCCCTGTGGAGAGGAAAAAGGTTATTTCTAAGTCGCCACATTCTGGTTTAAACCAAACAATAGTGGGAAAGTAGAAAGTGATAATGGATTCACATCAATATTAAGAATTAAGAGTTCACTCAGGAAAGCTCAGGCTGTATGAAAGTCATACCCTGGCTGAAGAACTACAATAAAGCTGTAGTTAAGAAAAAAAAGATTGATTTCTGCCACTGGCATTTATGACTGAAAAAAATTTTAAATGTTCTTCCACCCTGCAGAACTCAGCTTAGAGCTGGCAAGGGACCCTAGAAATATTAGGAACTTGTCACAAACTCTCTAAGCTAGACTTGGATGTGTCTGGAAAGTTCAGTGCTGTTATTTGTGAGAGAGAAAGAGAACAGGGAACTGTTTCACTGTTGGAAACTTTCACTTCTCAAATACAGTTTGGAGAGCAAATGCCTTAACAGTGGTAGGCAAAAAACATGTCAGAGAGATGACAGCTTGCAGATTTAATCACCAAATGGTCACTGAAACAAAACAAGACGAAGGTCCTGTACCCAGGTCTATTTTGGACTTCTAACCAGGGCATTGCAGAAGGTAACCTTGGACCAACTGGCCACATGTAGAGAGTTTAAATTAAATGGAAAATAAAAGTCTGAAATGATATGCTTATGACAATCTGAAGTTAGTTGAACCTGATTGCTTAAGGGTATGAGTGATGAGGAGGCTTTGCTTTTCTTCAACTCAAAGATACAACAAAATATCTAAACTCCCTATTCCTAGAAAAAGAACAATGTTTTTAGAGGCAGGTTCTAGTTTTAACATCTTCATCCACTCAAGAATTTGTGTCTACATTGGCCTATTCAGCATCACCTGGCAAGTTAGTTAAGCATTGAGTTATCCAACTCTCTTAACAATATGGAATATGTTCAAATTTTAAACTTAAAGGTTCGCTGTAAACAACTGTAAAGGACCTCATTTTTGCTGATATGGGGAGAACCTGTTCCCATTCCCAAAACTACCAGCTTTTTCCTTACCTTGTTGAGTGTCTCAGTGGATATTTAGTCATACAAAGGTTATGCTGAGAGACAACATTGAACGTAACGTCTCATTTTTTTTCCCAGTTTGTTTAATTTTTATTACAGTGTTTCCCAGGTTATAGTTTATTTCTGGTATCAGATAGGGCCTGGGGTCTTCCGACTACTGCTTGCACAATAATTGGGGGGAAAAGTGTAGAAGAAGGGAATGCACAGGACGCAAAATGCCTCTCAAGGACTTGACTGCCTGTGGTTGCAAGGTTGACTGTAGCAGCAGCGAGGCTTGCACATCTGTGCGTGCCGAGTCAGCAGATGTGCTGCATGTTGCTGGAACGCACTGTCTGCCTTCTTGCCTCTGAAAATACTTGACTGAGGCAAACTTTATCCTTGTGGGCACTGAAAGGCTCAAGTACTTTTCAGATGTGATTTTTATGTCTGATGGCAGGTTAAGGAAAAGGGCTGCTGCGCTGCTCTCGCAAACCTGGGATGCAGGTGTGGTATAAACCTTACTCAAGGCCTTCAGAGACTTCCTTTTATTCTACCTTGCACACACATAGAGGCTAATTAATTATCAAGCTGGCTGGCATAATTCAAGCACCTGCTCTCAGAAACTTAATAAGTGCAGTTTCAGAAACTGCTGCGCTACGCAGCCCTCACCGCAGACAGCCCTCCCATATGTCTTGTTTGTAGGCACTCTATTTTTTACAGAGCATAGCCCTGGGAATCCTTTAACATTTGTGCTTGGAAACATTTTCTGCTCTCCTACGGCTCTGTTCCCTGGTGCAGCTCATACGGCTCCTCCACTGCTGGGCAACGGGGCAGGCAGGGAGTCCCCCCCTGCCTGCTGCCTCCGGGCTGGGCAAAGGGACCCATGCCCAGGCAGCCAGCTGTTCTGTTCCTGCCTCCCTGCAAGCCATTGTGGCACCCTGGATAAATTTTTCATGCTCCTTTTTTTCTTTGTGCTACTCCTTTTTTTGTTAGGTTGAAAGCACTCTGAACTTTGTATTATCTCCCTGTACTGTGGTGAATACAACAGACCCCTGAACTCTTTTAGGTGCTCCAGTTTCTACCGCAATGTGAATAATTGCTAAACTAAGCTCCATTTGACGGCATTTATTTTCAAATACAATTTTCTTATTGAAGCAAAGGGCGACCAATGCTTCAAAAGCCTCTGTGCTGTGCTGTGGCTCTGGTGAGGATATTGTCTAACGTCCCTGAGGGTTCGCCTGTTTCATTTTTCTGCCAGTAAGCAGCTATATAGACACCAGATTTTTATGGCAGCCAGTTGCTCAAAGACTCTGTTCCTACCAACAGTTGAAAGAACGCTTACATTTACATATGCATCAGGAATAGGCAGCTTGTCACCTTGCATGCCCTATACTTGTTACTGCTGAGAATTCTGTCCTAAAGGAGAGTATTGAGGATTGCATTGGATCTGGCTGAGGTGGAGTTCGTTTTACGTCTCCCAATCACTGTCCTTTTCTCAAAACTCTCATTTTCCTGGGTTTCAGCCCCAAAAAGACTGGTGAGGTGACCCTATATGCCAAACACCCTCCAAAGTTTTTCTATCACTCCCTTCCACATCTGGACAGAGAAGAGAAAATATAATGAAGGGTTCATGGATGGAGTTAAGGTCTGAGATCACTCAGCAAATACTGTCACGGGCAAAACAGACTCAATTTTGGGATATTATTTGAATTAAGTAATAACAAAATCAGAGCAGGATAATGAGAAGTAAAAACAGACCTTAAAACATCTTCCCACCTCCCCTCCCTTCTTCCCAGCTCTACCTCCTCCCCCTCAGCAGTGCAGGGAGGCAGGAAATGGGGGTTGTGGTCAGCTCATCACACGTTGGTCCTGCCGCTTCTCAGGGAGAGGAGTCTTTCCCCTGCTCCAGCTTGGGGTCCCTCCCATGGGAGACAGTTCTTCCTGAACTTCTCCAGCATGACTCCATCTCACAAGCAACAGTTCTCCATGAACTGTTATAATGTGGGTCATTTTCCCACAGGGTGCAGTCCCTCAGGTACAGCCCGGTCCAACCTGGGCTCCCCCACAGCATCACAAGTCCTACCAGGAAACCTGCTCCAGTGTGGGCTCCTTTGTCCTTGGGTCTGCAGGTCCCTGCCAGGAACCTGTTCCTGTGTGGGTCTCCCCCACAGGCTGCAGGTGGATCTCTAAATCTGTGTTGACCTCCATGGGCTGTGGGGGCACAGCTGCTTCTCCGTGGCCTTCACAACAGGCTTCAGGGGAACCTCAGCTGTGATACCTGGAGTACCACCTTCTCCACTGGCCTTGCTGTCTGCAGAGTTGTTCCTCTCACATACCCTCACCCTGCTTTCCTTTGGCTGCAATTACATCTATGCAAGAACTTATTTTATTCCTTCTTCTTAGATCTGTTATCACAGAGGTGTTCCCACCATTTCTGGTTGGCCCAGCCTTGGCCATCGGCAGGTCCATCCTGGAGCCGGCTGGCATTGGCTCAGGTGGA
This sequence comes from Mohoua ochrocephala, assembly GCA_013398855.1. Classification (NCBI taxonomy): domain Eukaryota; kingdom Metazoa; phylum Chordata; class Aves; order Passeriformes; family Acanthizidae; genus Mohoua; species Mohoua ochrocephala. The sequence goes on along the minus strand of VZTA01009229.1, from coordinate 73,730 downwards.
CATGGAGGAAGCTTCTGGCAGCTTCTCACAGAAGCCACCCATGGAGCCCCCTGCTACCAAAACCTGGTCATGCAAACCCAATACAAGGATAATGTTTTACAAAAGACCAAGCAGCAATTTTCTTTTCTTAAAAAAAGCTTTTCATGTTATTGGAGAGGTGAGGAATAAGGAATTTTTGCCTTATCTCTGATGTGGTACAAGTGCCAGTAACTATTTTTATACTCCATATATACATTCATCAGAGATTCTGTGGCACAATCTGTAATGCAAACTGGTAATTCTGGGAAAAAATAAGCGGGTGATCGCATGTCTTTGAACACATTTAAGCTGCTTGACAATCATGACTCAGTAATATTTTAAAATGTTGTTATGACATAGTGTAGCATTCAGAGAACGTGTGTGTTGGTGATGTTGCTCCTGTCCATCCTGTGTCATGTCCTTGCCTCCCACAATTTCATTGTAATCAAAGGCACAGAAGAGAATTTCGCTATTTACTTTTGGAAAATAATTTCAGACTAATGCAAGTGAGATGAAAAATGTTTTCTATTATGTGGTTATCATTTTCCTTTCCTATAAATAATTATAATGCAAGAAACCCGTTCATTTATTTGCATACTACAGGCTTTAAAATTCTGCTTAGAAGCTATTTGCATGGTTACTGAAATAATGTTGGCATTTTTCTGGTAAGAATATGAACTGTCTTTCTGTGGATCAGTGCTGTGCAGGGGTGGGGAAAAAAAAACCTAGCAGCACTAGATATATGTGTTAAGTTAAAAAATCATGTAAGGAAACTCAGGAAGTAAATGATTGACAATGCTGGCCTTTAAAAAGGCATAATTAGTCTGTAACATTACCGCCTGTTGAGGCTTGCGCTTCCAATTTGTCCCAGGGTGCTGCTGTTTTTGTCCTGTGTCTGACTGCAGAGTCAAAAAGGAACAGGCGCGTGGGATTTGATTGTTTGTACATAGGGAGGTTAACGCTGAGCGGGTTTTTTTTATCTCCTTCTTCTTGAAGGAAGCTTTGATTTGTTTGAACAGGAAGCAAACTCTTTAAAGTGCCTCATGAAGGCAAAACGCCTCCAAATATGTGGATTTTTAGTCACTATACAGTTATTTTGTATTGTACTAGGGTGAGCAGAAGAAGAATGTACTCTATTTAGTTGCTCCAAGAGGTCAGAGGTAGACTATACTAAAAATAAAGAATCAGAATAGGTACCATGTAGGCCAGGACAGGGTGAATACATACATTTAACATTACCCACTACATATGAAATGTGAAATTTAAGTACAAATAAGGTGCACTTAGACATTTGGAAATCTGCACTGACCGTCCTAAAAATCCTGAGGATGCGTGAGCTGTTAAATGTGAAGACCTATGAGCTTTTAATTTAAAAAGAAAAAATCTTCTTGATATTTGCACGTTTCCCTAAAAAATCTTCTGTTGCTCTTTGATTTACTTAATACTTCCACCATTGTTTTCTAAAATCTTAGGATTCTTCTGCACAAACTTGTAGTTTTGCCGGTTGCTGCACATTTTCTTTGTGATTCTTGCGATGCCTCGGAGCCCTTTGTGCAGTAGTTCCTACAGCTGTCATTTATGACAGTGTTGACTCTTGCACCACTTTATATTTTGAGAGAAATCAATGTAATCAAAGGCATGTAAAAAAACGAATTAATTCAAATAGTTGTCTGAAGTTGTAGCTCTTTTAGGGACCCTATCAGAGAACTTTGAATGTGTGAGGCTGATAACACAGCACTTAGGATAAGAAAATTCGAAAACTGAGGAAATATTTCTCACAAGCCCCTTGGTGGAAGCATTTATTTCATGTCATATTAATTCTGTTGATATTTTATTCTGTGGTTAGATACATACTAGCCATTTACAATTGTAATACCTAATCTGTAAAATCCAGTGTCATCAAAAATAAAGATCTTTGCTAGTTTATTTTTTTTCTACCTTTCCATTTCTTGGTCATGTATAAGACCTTTGGATTTACCACAGCAAAAAAATCAGCAGGTTCCAGAAAATATGTGAAGAGAGAATAAATTCAAGTGTTAATCTCTTGGAAATTAATGCATAGACTTAAAACACACCATCGAGGCACAAATGTAAGAATCCATACTAAATCTTAAAATTTAAAAGAATTTGAAATTGGAAGGTACTGCTTTTCCTCTTGCACCACTTTTGTGGTTCCAAGTTCTGATCGACATTTAACTCTTAAACATCATTAACTTGCTTCTTTCAGAGATTTCTAAAGACTAGGAAATTCCAGTATCACGGTACATAGGAGATAAAATTTTCTTTTCATCATCCAGTTTCTCTAAATGAAAGGATCAGATCTGTGGCATTTCTTTGTGGTTTTGAAGCCAGAAATTGCTGTTTCTTGTCATTGTTGTTGCCACTGACAATGTATGATAGGAGAAATGAAGAGAACCCGGGAAGGAAATTTTATAAAACACACAAGAGATCAGTGGTTGGTCTGGAAATGATGATGTGATTTTTATGCTCATCTTAGAAGGGATAAAAACCGATTACTTATGTGGCATTATCTAACAAACTTGCAGCTGTGAATTATTTTTTAATAGTATTTAACTATTTTGACAGTTTGTAGATACTGAATGAGATGAACTTAGATTTCTTGTGATAAGCTATTTGATTTTCTGAGTGAAGCAAAGATTCAGTACCATGCAGACCACTGGAATTGATGACAGCTGGGCAAATTCCTCTTACTGAGATAGGGGAATGATTCAGAAAATCAAGCACCAGCCCTCTTCCTTTTCTTGTGGCTTACTCCACTGCTGCCTAAATTACCAGCTATAACCTCATTCTTTTAAGGCTGAGTTAGAAGTGATAGAAGTGTTTTTCTAGAACATGGGAATGTGACGGTGCACTTTCTGTGGTAGTCCCAGCAGCAGAAAATATCTTAAGTGTGTCCCACTGAGAGGGATGTGAGGACCATGTGCTTTTAAGTTAAGGAAAGAAGATGCAGAAAATGTTGACAACAGTTTGTTTCATTTAAAACTTTGTTTGTGAAACACAGGATTTTTTACAAGCTACCGGGTGAGGTTATTGACACAGTGTGTTACAAAACTGCCTGATAAAGGGAAATGTATTGAAATCTTACGTGCAGTTAGCAGACGGACTAATTAAGAGTAAGTTATTTGTGGTAGATAACCGGCCAATGGTCAAAGCAAGGTTATCATAAGAGCTGGTTATGATTTGTAAAAAAATGAGAAGTATTTGCAGAATTCGTGATAAGCTGTGTTTCTTACATTTAATCTAGTAGGTACCATGGGCACAAGACAAATGCATATCTTTAATGATGTATCTAAAACACAAGACAGATTTCCTACTTTTGGTGTTTTTGTTGGTTTATTTGTTTTCCAGTGCCTCTTTTTCATTTTTTTTCCATTTTTTTCCCCATTGTCAGTGAAAGCAACTGCAGCATTTTGAAAATATAACAGTGCAAGAGATTTTGGTTAGAGATCTGTGGTTTATTGCCTGAATCTTGACCAAATATGGTGTCTTATTGCATGACTGAGTTCAGTAACCATTTTGTTTATTACTGGTAGGATGATTCTTAATAGAAAAATTACCAGGAAATGAGGAAAGACATTTGTTTGATGAAGGAAAGACAGAGTTTGATGAAGTTAGAGAGAGGATACAAAACTGAGTGAGCGAGGAAAAAAAAGAGGGGTAAATAAATAAAAAGAGGGAAAATAAATACAGTTACTGTACAGAAGAAGAAACTGACAGTGATGGAAAATGCAAGAAATGTAGCAAATTTAGGAAGGAAACTGATGCAGAATGAGATGGGAAGGACAATCCTGAACAAAAAACAGTTCTATTTTTTATTTTTGTAAATCTTAGTGTAAAAAAGAATAAAGTCGATTGTCTGGGCTGGGTGGTTGGATGTTAGGGTGTAGGATGCTTGTATTGATTTTCATGCTGAGCGTTTTCGAAGGTAACGTGTAAATATTACAGTGGTTGTTGCTTTAATCCCAGATATCCTCAACGACCACTCTGTGTGTAGAATTAATATGTCCATGGTGATCCTGCCTGGACACTGTTCCATTCCAAATGTACGTTCGTTTGTCCCTGTGAATTGTCATTTCACCTTCAAAACTGAAATTTTTTGCACTGGCTGTGGATACTTTCCAACAAAACCTGCTTGAGGAATGCTTTTCCTGCAACTTTCATAATATGATGGTGTCAGGGAGTTTAAAATAGTACAGCCCTTTAAGACCTTCCTTTTTCCTTACTTGATTTTGGCCAGGTGCGCTGGTCTTGGCTGGGATATTTAATTTTCTTCACACAGCTCTTCATACCAGCTCTTCATAGCAGCTGGTATGGGGTTATGGTTTGAATTTGTGCTGAGACAGGGTGATGAAAGAGAGAGGTTTTGTTACTGCTGAGAAGGGCTTGCACAGAGCCAAGGCCTTTTCTATTCCTCCCCCACCCACCAGTGAGGGGGCTAGGGGTGCACAGGCAGTTGGAGGGGACACAGCCGGGACAGCTGACCCCAACTGACCCAAGGGATGTTGCATACTGTATGGTTCCATGCTCAGCACATTAAAGCTGGGGGAAGAATAAGGCAGGGAGGGACATTTGCAGTGATGGCTTTTGTCTTCCCAAGTCACCGTTCTGCATGATCGAGTCCTGCTCTCCTGGAGATGACTGAACACCTGCTGCCCATGGGAAGTAGTGAATTCATTCCTTGTTTTGCTTTGCTTGCATACACGGCTTTTGCTTTCCCTATTGAACTGTCTTTATCTCAACCCATGAGTTTTCTGGCTTTTTCACTTTTCCAGTTTTGATGTTTATTCTGACAGGAGGGAAATGATTGTGTGGCTGTATGGGGCTGGGTGCTGGCTGGGGTTAAACCACAGCACCTGGAATGAACTCTTGCCTTGTCTGAAGTTCCCTGAGCTTTTCCCTGGAAGGCAGTACACTCACTTGTGTGATCCCCAGGTCACAGAATCTCTGCAATTCAGGTGTGTTCCTTGAAACTATGGCCAATACAAAAGGTATAGTGTTTGCCAGCTTTGCTTACGATGTGTTTGACGGTTGCAGAGACAAGGAACAATTTAGGAAAGATGTCCTGGTGCTATTTCTTCATAATTACTGCACATGCATTTATTTTATTTGATAATTAAATGTACAACAGTAAAGCTATGACTATGTATGTGAAGAGATTTTTTGTGTTTCCACTGACCTTTTTAAACTCTCATACAAAACTGACACAGAAACTCCAGGAGAAAACATCCAGTTTTAATCTCATGACACCAGTGTTTACATTGGAAAATAAAAAACCAATGCCAAAACTTTAACGCATATACATAATAGTTTATGAGAAAGCAAATGCTTCTCCCAATTAGTATGTGTAATGGAAATAGTTAAATGATATTGGGAATTAGGCATGGTGTGTTTGTGCATTCTCCAGTCAATGGCTGGGATACGGTGAGCTGAGGAATCGGGATTTGTGGGCAGCTGTGCAGCATGTGCCCGTGCATCCCAAGGAACCAGCACCTGTGCTCTGTGGTGCAGGAGAGGACCGTGACTGTGAGGTGCTGAGGTGAGGTGGGGCTCTGCCAGTGTGGCCCTGCCCTGGGTGTGGGGAGCAGGCAGCCTCCCGCAGCCTCCTGCCCAGCGCTGAGGCAGGGTGGGCAACAGCAGATGGCTAAAGGTGAGCCAGGATTGTTTGCAGAAATACCATAGACCTGTACTTGCTGCTGTATTTACTACTATCTCTTATTATTATTATTATTTTAAATTTCTGGGATATGCCTCATTTAATCAGCACTTCTCTATTTAACCTTAAACTAAATAAAAACTGGAACAGAGGGAAAGTAAGAAACCCTGTATATAAACACTCATGTTCAATCATACATACACTGGCAAAATTCAGGCAGTCCAAAATGAGAGATGATACTTCATCCCTAATTTGTACCAGTGGGAAAATGGATGTGAAAAGATGTAAGTTTGGCACAGAGTATCAGCTGGGGTTTGTGTTCCCACACACATCCAAATGTTAACAATAAATTCAATCTTTGAAGTTTCCATAAAAAAAACCAAAAGAACCTCTTAAGGAAGTTAAACCTAAATCTGTGCTCTGTAAAAATTTCAATTTAATAACCGCCAGTTTGCATTAATTATTAAATGTAACGTAGTTTACTTATCCATTTTAGGACATTTATTTTGGCTTGTAAACATGTTTTTTTTTTTTAGAAAGCTTGCTAAAAAATATATACTTATGATTTACATTGAGCATCTTCAAATATATAAATCAAAATTCCAATGCAAATCTGTAGCTCCGGTTGCACTGTAGCAATATGTTTCTAGTACATTAAATACTGGGAAAAAAAATTTTGGGGGGCATTAAGTCAGATTCTGGATTAAATTGCCAAACCGATAGTATCTTTTTTTTCTCTATTCTGACTAAAAATCAAAGATAGTTTTTAGAGACGAAACTAAAAAAATCATTAAATAAATAACTATTTTAATCTTGTTTCTTTGATTCAGACAAAAGCATTGTAATTTTCTGCTTTAATATTCCTCAATTGCTCAGTGGTTCTCATCCCTTTCAATTTTCTTATCCAGACATAAAGCCCCTAAACAGGAACGTATTGTAAAATGTCGTCTTGGTCTTACAAATGACAGCGCAATACTAAGCCACAAACTAAGAGTACTTAAAGGTATCAGTATAACAACTCACTTTTTAAGTAGTGATAGCTTATTATAGGATACAACATTCCAGCTCTTTTATTTTTTTAAATAAAATAATGCCTTAATTTATTTGTATTCCACCAGAATGAGTACATTCATTGTAAATTGCATGCACATAAAAGGGAATCCATTTGTAAACTACATAGTATCTTAGCAATAAATAGTATTTGATCTAATACATGATGGTAGTGCATTTCTTGTTAAAACTGCAAGCTTTTACCAAAATGAAACCAAACTCTTATTCTCTTTATAAATATTTTAAATAATTTTCAGGTACATGTTTCATACCAAGTATATAAAAATAGTATTTTTAGATAAATTAAGAGATTTCATTTACATGACAAATAACGTGCAACAACTAAGCACTCTCTAGCAGCTCTATTTGGTTGATTGTCTAGATGACATGCAGCGAATATTGTCCCTTTGCCTTCACAGAACTGACAAAAAGACCAGCAGGACCCACGATCACCTGAAGCAAACAGTGCCATAGATATTGTTTGGGAACAACAGTCAGACACTCGGGGAAAACCTTTGCTTCGATGAACAAAAGCCACCCATGACAGTTCTTTGTGCTAGACTTCCAGCTGCTCTGACCCTCAGGGTCTTTGGACTATCACAAAAGTCTGTCAAACAGACAAGTAAGTTATATCTGTATTCAAAATGTTTTTTCAACATGCTTCTAGAATCTAGAAATTTATTGTTTCTCCTATACGATGAACCAACATTACCTTTTCTTACTTTCTATAAGTCTGAATTTTCATGTTTGTAAGTCTCCATGATCGCCAAAACAGAGATCAAATAAAGTAGTCATGCAGTACTCTCTAGATCTAAAACTGGCAGCTGTGGAACATGCTTTGAGTACCACTTCACTGTTTCTCATACGTCTATGGCTTGGCAATCTTTATCTTTAAGATCCCTTGTGCTTGTCACAATGTCTATTGGGAAATCTGGGGTCTGTGCAGAAGTTACTCCGGCCGTCGCTTCCAGGTCCCACGATCCTGGCAGGTTCTCAAGGCTTAGTGAGCTGATTGCTCCTTGGCTAAAGCTCCCTTCCTCTGATCTGCTGGGCAGCACGAGGTGTAAAGATGTCTCTGATGAAGAGCATACTGAAGGAGAAAGGGTTGCTGAAATGGACTGAAGAGGAGTCAGGGTAGTGTCTGAATGGGGAGAAGTGCATCTTAAAAATTGCAGATTGTCTTTCTGAATTACCTGATACTGGGAAGGGGAATTTTGAAGGCCCGTTGTATAACAAAATTCACCATCCGCAGAATTTTGCGGGTTGGGTTCAGTCCTTTGGGGACTGCTGCCTACAGAAGACAGCTCTGTATTCCAAATGTCACATAACGTGTTTCCACGACAAAGTTGTGCTTTGGTGCAAGTGAAGTTCCCAGCTTGCATGTGCGAGCAAGGTTGATGCGTAGTCCAAGCCACTCGAGACTGCAGACTATCCAGTGTGGGACTTCGAGATATGCTGTGCACAGCACAGAATCCTGGAGGCTTCTGGGAGGTGAGCAGGTTCTCCAGAAGGTGCATCACATTCTTCATATCCTTACGTAGTTGTGAGACTTCTTGACTTAAAGTTGTCATCTGTTATGGAAGGGCAAAATATCACATTATTTACTCATGCACCACGCCTAAAGTATGTACATACATCCCTTTTTTCCTTCTAGCAATGGCAACTTGGATCCATGGCACAGTGTCTCTGCATTAAAGAAATACACTCTACTAATGTATATGTGGGAAATAGTCCTTCCAGCTACTTTAATCCACCTGATTTTAAATGATTCTCCATCTGTGAAAAATGGTCATAGGGCCAGAGCTGAGATGATTTCCAGAGGCAGTGTGACACCAATATATTCTTGAAAATCATTAAATATCTTAAACCACAAACCTTTCTACCAAACAATTTCATGCTGGTGAATTATATAAAAATGAGGTCTTGTGAAATCTTGTGTAGAAATACATGTGACGTATAGTGCTGTCTTCATAGCAAAATAAAAGAAATCCACACTCTAAGTTGTTGGATGCAAGTAGTAGTTATATGAAAATCTCGTGGACTACTACTAAAAACAAAAAAAAAAAAAAGGGGAAAACCTGGAATCTAAAACCCACGTGCTACCTCAGAATATTAAAAAAAATAGAAAAGATTGTGAAACACTTTGCTTCCACGTACTTTCGTGTACGCTTGAAAGGTACTGCATATAACAGACGAATCCATAGCATAGATTACTCGGGTGTGTGTGCAAAAGGAAGAATCAGATTTTTTATTAGACCTTTTCTCTTAAATGCTGAAACTACTGAGAGCATCCAGTTGGTTACATAAATTACGAGAACTCTTCCTCAACACTGCTGCTTTGGATGGGGATCAGATTTGTAAGTTCTGAATTTGTGTTTTAAAGTTGACTGGCTTTAATAAGTTATATATAATGTTAAATATGAACATGAATGGGAACATTTCTAGGACTTTATAGAGCTGTTCTGGGCAATGAAAAGTCTAGTTCAAACATAAAAGCAACCCACTCACCATTTCAAATGGTAGAAATGAAATTTGTCTCCATGATAGCTATCAATCTATTTTAGGTCAAAGCACTGTCATTATTATTAAAATAGTTTCTCTTACTGATGTTACTCTGTTGAAAAAAGACATGACTGCACATTCTGCTTCAAGCCATGTGTCAAAATGAAAAAAAACTAATTCAGGGGGCCTTTCTGTGACCTCAGGTAAAGACACCACTGATTAGATGACCGGCACAGATTAATTTTCATATAACCAGAAGCAGAAGTACGATTTTCATTTTTCTGACAGGATAGTTCTGAAGAAATCTGCTGGAAAGACATTTCAGGCTGAGTTTGATTGTGTTAATACCGGCACAATAATTATAACACAATTCGGAGAAGAAAGTAGGAAACTCCAATACAGCTCCTAGAGATCTATTCATTTTTCTCCGAGCGAAGAGGTCAAACCCAATATACTGTTTAATAGTTCTGTAATGATCACACTGCCTCTGGAGAGAAAATCCTTAAAGGGAGGAGACTCTTGAGTGGCAGGTGACAGGATCTCTCTGTGTCTCTGCACTTCTCTTTCTTTCTGCCTTGCTGTCTAATTGAGTCACGGTAGGTAGAAAATAACCATGAGATCCCTTTCTGCCAGCTGAGATTAAGCTTTGAATGCTTGGTGACTTCAGTTAATGTGAGGAATTAAAATATGTTGCCAAAGTGTTTTGTGAACAGGCTTCCTGTGGGGTCAGAGCAGCCAGTGAAGGTTCTTGGTACTGTCAGACTGTAAGGAAGCACACTGAGATTTCTGGACAAATCAACTGCACAAGAACTCCTGTGTTCTGTTGGAAACTAGGAGATGACATTGAAAAACATCCCAAAGCTTATTTGGGAAGAAAGGGGGAAGACAGACAATCAGACTTATGGCTACCTAGATTCAGTGGTCATCAGTTCTTTTCAGGATCATCACTGGTCCCCCTACACCTCGCGGATACAGCAATGATTGCCTACGTATAATTTCCCAACTTGCATCAATTTTTCAGGTCTTTCTGCAGTTGTGCAAATAGAAACATTGACACTACCTTATAAGTATGCACCTTGTCCAAACTATGAATGCTGCTGTGAAAATATCTGCAATTTTAAAAGATCTTGTTCGGTTTGATCCATGTTTTTGTTTTCCATTTCTCATCACTTATGAGCTTTTTTAGAAGTTTAATCATCATTTAACGTGTTTCTTTTGCCAATTCATTGAGACAATACAGCAAAAATCAATTCCAGCATCAGCACTTGTGACAGCCCTGAATTCCTGTTCATTGCACCTTGCTTTAGAGCTCAGATATTCTATTTTTGATAAATCAGCTAGCTCACAGAGTGTTGTCTTTTCTCATAAGCTTACTCTTGCAGCAACATAGGAATTGACCTGATAAATCCCTTTGAAGTAGATTTTAATGGTTTCCAGGAGTATGATAGTCAGAGTAGTTATGCCAAACTTAATTCACCCCTACCATTTAGTAACACCTGTTTGGACCTATTCTGGATGTCACACACACAAAAAATTATGTAGCTTTCATGATTTTACGAACTATTAATCTTACGAGATTAAACCTCCAGTATCTGCATCACTATTAATTATCATCTGTCTCTATATTATTATGGTTCTATACATACATAGCATACTATTAGTGTCCCTACTAATGCTACACTGTTTATGCTGTTATTTTTATACCCTGCAGAGATCTTTGAGCAGATGCAAATAAAAGGGTGTAATAGGGGGGGAAAAATCTTATCAGTACTATTAACAATTTCACAGTGTTTGAGAAAGTGCAAAAGAACGGTGATTAAAAGCCGAAGGAATTTTAAGTCCGTGAAAGAGAAATTGGAAGCAAACCAGTTTCCTTCTGAGGAAAAAGGGCTAATTCCTGGCATGCTGGTAAGGCTGCACTCTTTTCAGGAGCTCACTGATTATTGCTAGGCAAAACAGCTACTGGTACAAATGGTTCCCACTGTGCTAGGCAGACAGCTTTAAAATTATCTCCGAGATCCCAAATATACTTGAAATGCTGCCTTAACACTTCCTAGGACTTGAAAAAGATACTGCAACATTTCCGGATGTAGAAACTGGGTTTTATACAGATTTAGCTTCAAGTAGCAAGAGGTGCTTCTCAGACTGAATGAAAGAAATGTGCTGGTGCCTTTTTAGTAGACTATGTTGTCAGGAAAGAATATATTCAAAATAGAGGTTAAAATAAAATTTTTAGTAGATGTATTTCGTATTTTCAAATTACTTTGACAGTTTCAGTAGAAAGAGTATTTTTCTTTACCACCAGTATTAAACTGTTGAGCAGTTTGAGTAGTTTGTTCCATGCAGTTAGGTAGGAATGGTGTGATGTAAGATGATGATGGCGATTATTGCTTCATTTAAATGGAAAAACATATTTCTTTGTTTTTCCATTATATATTCCAATGGTTTTTTTTTTTTAATGACAAATTTTCAGCTGGAATGCCTAGCTCTCATAATTGTTCCTGGATAAATCTGGAATAAGACTTTTTTCTGATTAGAAGCTTACTCTGATGAGCACATTGGTATTTTTTTTTTCTGTGTTTACTTCCTTTTGAAATTCAAACTTCAAACCCAAATATCTTTGTACTATGACTCTTTCTGAACACCCAAAGAAGTGAAGATAAATATTTGCTTCTTGAGTAATGAAAGTTGCATTTTGGCAAAGTGGAGGAGCTGCCTGGCTTGCACTGCATATGGCAGCTTCTCTATCCCCTTACTTTTGTCTTTCATTGCTTCTTCTATTCTGGTTTTTCATTAAGTCAGGGAGACTTTCAGCTAGAATGAGTTGTCTTTGAAGGCTCAGATTGACTAACTGCTGGTATTCTGTTCCTCACTGCATTCTTGAATGAATGAAACGAGAAGTGAGCGGAGACAGACTCTCCACTGATCATCCATCAGCAACTCTGTGGCCATTGGTATTATGGTGACAGACGTTTCTGATTTAATGGCTTTAGTAATAAAGCTAGTTGCGGAAGGAAAAAACATCCAGTGCAGCTAATCTGAGTTCAGATTAAATCTATAGGATTTGTGCAATGATATGATGATTCCGTTTCAGTGAAACAAATCCAGGAATCTGGAAGGTTGGGCAATTGGCTTTACTGTGTAGGAGTAGAAAATTTGCTTGCTTGTCTGCTGACTCACTAGCCAGCTCTTTGGTAGTTCCAGTGACCAGTTTGTCGGGGTAAATTAGGACACCAAGATTATTTGCTATTAAACACGTAAGGATAAACTAGAGAAGTAAAAAGGACTAGATTATTTAAATGTATTCAAGTCAACAGGGGTCCCATGAAATTCAGTCTAGAAGAGGGGTTCCCAAACTGCAGTTCTAATAGTAATTTGCAGATCTTCATTGAGAGTGAGTCTAGCGGGTGGGAAGGAGGGAGGGGTGCAAGAGGAAAGTTGATTAGAGGTATGGAGCATCTCTCCTACAAGGAAAGGTTAAGAGAATTGGGATTTTTCAGCCTAGAAAAGAGAAGGCTTTGGAATAACCTGATTGAAGCCTTCCAGTACCTGAAGGGAGACTACAAGAAAGATGGAGGAGGATCATTTACAAAAGCATGTAGTAACGGGACAAGGGGGAATGGTTCAAACTGAAAGAGAGTAGGTTTAGCTTAGATATTAGGAAGAAACTCTCTACTGTGAGCGTGGTGAAGCACTGGAACAGATTGCACAGGGAAGCTGTGGATGCCCCATCCCTCGAGGCGTTCAAGGCCAGGCTGGATGGCGCTTTGAGCAAACTGGTCTAGTGGAAAGTGTCCCTGCCCATGGCAGGGGGATTGGAACAAGATAATCTTTAAGGACCCTTCCAACGCAAGCCATTTCACGATTCTAAGATTGTTGGATGTGCAGTCTGCCTTTAGGTTGGCATAGAATCAGGACGGTGACAGCATAATGGTGACAACAAGAAAACCACATTTGGAAATTACTGCTTCAAGGAATTCAGAAAGTATCAGGGACAAACTGACTGACTAGTTACTGGTTGAGAGCAAATGGAGGATTGTGGAAATCCCAGGCAACGGGAATGCAATGGCAAAATGTACTGATGAAATATATATACTGAGGTAGTATAAACGATATTGGGCAAAAATATTAAGCAGACAATTTCTATAAACACCTAAAGGAATAGTTAAAAGAGAACAGACAACATTACTTTTCTTAAGAATAAACCATGGCAAAACCATAATCCTCTTCTTTAACCAAAAAGTTGTTTAAAATATAAGAAGAAACTTTAGATGTTCATTGTCAGAAGACTTCTAAGATGTTACTGTCCGCCTGACATTCTTCTAGAACTAATAAGAAAATACGAAGGAGATGTAATCACCATAAGCTGGATTCTTACATGATTGGAATGGTTTATGACCAGTAATTTGCTGTCATCCATGGACATTTTAAGACATTCTTTTTAGTACCCTATCCTGATCTATTTTTATTTAATGTTTATTTTTAATGTCTACATGGAATTCATGCTCACTTTTAAATATCAGTAATATGAAATTCAAGATAAATGTTAAACATTACATCTGAAAAGAAAATGTCAGAGGCACAAATATAATATTCTGCCTATGCAGAGTATTATAGAAAAATATCTGTGGAGTTCTGCTGAATGACACTTTGTGGGCATTAATCATACTCCCAGGAAACACAAACAGCCTGTTTTCTTTAATTGAACTCAAGAAGGGGGTTTTCTTCCCAAGGAATTACTTAGACTACTTGAAATACACTGCAGCTTGAGACTGTGTGCTTTGTCAGTGACTTCAAAGATCTAACCAAAGACAATTCAAAATAAAATGATACCAACGAAGTCTTGTAGCAAATGTAATGGTCAAAGAAAGTCAAAAGGAGTTTGGTTTGCTGAGATTTGCTGGAATAGCATGTTTCCAGAACAAATTGACTTTAGCAGGAGAACACCAATCAACTTTCTTACGATCTCCTAGGCAGAAAAGAAAAAGCAGTGAACTCATGAACTTGCATAGCCACGGACATTAACATTTACGTGTTGGGAAAATAGATCTTATGAGTACAGGAACATTTTGAAATGCCTGTTAGAGATTAACTGTGCAATCATTGTCATCTGTCATGGCAGTAATATTTTTTATTCAAATTTCAAGTTAGCTTTCAGTGTCCGGTTGATTTGTGTACTGCATGGCTGCCTCCCAGTTAATTCCTTTGTCTCAGGTGCCTTTCCACCAAGGAAAAGTGCAAGAGACTCACCACAGCATATGGGACTTATACTATGTATGTCCAGTGTGTTCTGCTTAAAAAAAATAACCTAAAGCTTTAGAGCATCAACTATTTTTGTTACCTTCATCACCCAATACCTATTAAACTAACATTAGAAGAAGAAAAAAGTTAGCTGGAAAGGCTTCTCTACAGCTATCAAAGTGTGAGAGCAGAGAGACAAAACAACAAGGTAGAAGTTCCTTGGAAACATGAATGTCAGTGCTAAAAGAGAAGATATATTTTTAAAAATCTTGGTAGGCAAAGTGCATTTACTCTGCATGTATTGTTTAGGAAGCTTTTATTTCTTAATACAAATGATACTTGGTTTTATGTCTTGGCTTTAATGTGAAATTTACATGACTAAAATGCAAAATGGATAGATTAGTTTTAATAGTTCTCATCATCTATAAATGTCATTAGTTCACTTTTTGCCATATTTTTGCCATATTTGTCTGGATTGAAAGATGTTTTACAAAGCAAATTACTGGGATAGCCTTGCTGCAAAGTAATTTCTCTCATGTTCATACAGTTATGAACTTGTTAGAAAGAACATGTATTTAATTACTCTAAGTCAAGTGAGTTCATTATACGAACTCTCAAGTTGCAAATTGAACTTTAACACTATATCCCCTATGTAAAACTGAAAGCCTGATTAACTTCACCAAATTTTCTCTACTGGCCCTGATTATTATCTGCATATAATTTTAATATTAAAAATGCTTTTTTTTCCTGTACTGAGAATGGGATTGATTTTTGGCAGCTGGATTTGAAATACATTTTAAAATAATATCTGTATAAAATTTATGATTTGGAGAATAAACAGTTTAGGATTGTTCCTTTTGTTAGATGCAAGTCAAATATCCCTGTGAATATATTTTCTCTGTTCTGCATAAGTGCCAGATGCTTAGAATATTTTAAGTACTTGCATTTAAAAAACCTAAAATTAAAAATAGCTGAATTTCCACTAAGTGCTCCAATGTGGAGCTAAATAGAAGGCAATTATCTAGCTCAAAACCTGAGCCTATTCATATTTCCTCATATTTGTTTGTTTTTCAGTCGAATGGGAGAAATGTGAGCACTGTGTTCATTACACTGTTGTAGTACTGTAATTGTGGGATCTACTAATGTGGGAAAGCAAGAAATCAGCCCCCAGGTTTCTGAAGCTGAGGGAGGCTGCACTGAAGCTTGGTTGCATATGAGGAAAACAGGGGACATGACAAAGCAATCTGAGTTTGTCTGCGTGCACTGCATGAGACTGCCTTTTTATCTGAGCTCAAAATCATGTACCCGTGTTTTTGAATGGAGAATGTGTACATGTAATTAGGGGGAAAAATATGACTAATTTTGGGTATTTTCTTATTTTAACTTGTCTGTGTTTTAAAATAATTCAGATTTGGGTTTTGCAAAATGAATCAAAGTAAAAGGATTTCTCTGCTCTTTTCATACAGTGGCATTCAAATGACAGAGAGCTAAAATCCTCTTAGGATACAGGCAATGGGACAGCGATAGGCAGGTGCTTTAATCTAGATGTCTTGCCTGTCTCTATACCTCAGAAAATCTGCTTGGTGGTTTCCTATTTTTACTTTGTGGGCTCCTTAGTAGATATCTGTGATTGCATCAGGTAAATGGTGCCTATGAAAAATGCTCAGTGTTCAGATACACTCATCTGATCAGCCTTTGCAGAAAAACGCTTTGGAGAGACCAGGTCAGGTGTACAGATCTCTACAAAGGAAGGACACAGGCTTGTAAGGCAGAACACTCTTCCTGAATTCTTGCTCTGCCTAGTGTGGAGCAGGTGTTCGACTCAAGCTTTTCCCAGCTCAGCAAATGTACAGTGCTGATAGATATTCAGTAACCTAATCTTGAAACTATTGCTTAAATAATTGTGTTTTTACTGGAACAAGAACCTGAACCTTAACTCTCACTTGCTATGTGCTGAAGGTACTGAACTATAATAAATGCCATGCCTTCTTTATTTGGTGATTATTTATACTAAGTGGAAGGGACAAACATGGTAGGAGATCAAGTAATCCTATTCCACTCTGTCTTGCAATACTGAACTGGAGATAAATTCCTGTATCAGCTTGGATCTCATTCAGGCTCAATGAGCAGTGAGGTTAGGTGGGGGAATGAAGAAGCTGGCTAACTGGCTGGGCACCAAACCATGGAGCTGTACAGAAGTAATTAGGGGTGTGTTCAAGGTTGCCTCACATTGCCTGTGCCGACTTTGGAGACTACTCTCCTCAGAGGAAGTCTGTGCATGCATTACTGCTAAAGTTAATATGTTAACAAATCTGAGAAGTGAAACCAAGGCACTGACTTCTGTTACTCTCTTAGGTAAATGAAATGTCCTTTGGATTACGTAGTGAATGCCACATACCTAAAATACTGCCAAGAGCTCAGCTGTATTTCTAAACTAGGTATGGCTAATTTTGTAGATTTTTCCCTGGGGTAATGTTTTGCTTTGCTTTGCTAACTACAGACTGTTGAAAGTCCAAGTGGAAAGACTCATGTCTTTTTTTCCCCATGAACAGCCAAAATGTTTCTAAGCTAACTAGTGAACTGTTGTAATACAATTGCCTTTCATGAAAGCAGTTATTTTTGCATTTGTTGATTGACTTCTGATCTCCACTGGAAAATGTACTAATGACAGTGTTTACTGCTGTTGGCTACTTGTGACCTGTTTTCTCATATTTTCTTTACCAGGAGGAGACTGCATGTCTTTAACACATGTCTTTAATACTTTGTTTCTGACTCTGCTGGTATTTTAACTACTGCGAGTAGCCTGCTGCAGCATCAGCGCCAAGTTCCCATTACTGGTCATCATCAAATGAGGGAATGACGAAAGCACTGGTCTACAAATATTCAGTACTTAATGCAACAACAAAAAACTCCAAGCAACAGCTACTGTGTATCAGCAAGGCTGCCCAGAGGCTCATTTGGGTGAGCACCAAGTCCATACTATCAGTTCAGAAACTCCAGCTGGGGCATGTTTGAGTACATGCAGAATATGCAATTAAGCAGCCTTACAGTCGTGCAGTTTTTCCAATGTAATTTTTGATCCATGGGAGGACTTGGAGGTTACCCATCCGTCTCTGGGATTTGAGCCCAGAATATTACCTATGAAATCTAAATCTAGTCCTACTGCCTGTTTTATGCTAATGTGAACAAGCAAGTTGCATAGCATTTTGTTCAGATAATATTATTAGGGCAAAATTAAAATTGTATGTGGAGACAAATGACCTTGAACATGTGGAGGTTTTTTTCTTTTTCTGATTAACATATTGCCCTCCTCCAAGATTTATTTATTTATCACTTTTCACCAGAAAAGCAATGAGAAGCCCAGAACTGTTCCAGTTGAAATGTTTGTTTAATCCACAAGATGCCTGCCTTGGAACATCTGTCACCATGATATATTTTCCAATTGCCTCTTGTGGATAGCCACATAATACATCCTCCCATTTTAAAAATTCCTGTCCTCAAAAGGGGGTGAATCAATATGACTTGTGTGTTTCAAAAGCATTATACAGGAAATATAATTTTCTATCATAATGGTGGTGTCAAGGAACATCTTGAAGATTTTTTTGAGTTCTTTGACCAAGTCCTATAAAAAACCATAGTTTTTCATGACCCATAGTCAGTGGGTCATGAGACTTTTGTCTGAACTCTACAGTTTGACATACAAATGAGGTGATGCATTCATAGTAACTAACTAGCCACGCATACACCCTTAGCATAGAATATTTAAGTTATCTAACCAAGTTAAGCTGACTCAGGGTGAAAGAGGTTTAAAAGCCCAATACTTTGTAAGTGGGAAACAATAACTAGATTACATGTACACAATGTAGAAGGAAAGATAAAAATAAAACTTGACATTTCTGGTGACCAAAGAGCTCAGGGAGGAAGTGAAACTGTGTAGTGGGACTTATTTAAATGTTTCCTCATGTGGAAGTATAAGGAATTGTCTCTTTTCATGTTGAAACACAGAGTATGCTGGGAACAAATTTTAGTCTTGCAGTATAACAGTGAAGTTAGTCTGATGCTTTAATCTTGTTAGCTAAAGTACTGCAAAGGCTGCATATATGAAACAGTTTAGCCACAGAACACCTCTTTAGTGTTGGACTGATAGTTGATTACAGGTTCGAAGTTATTGGAAGGGAGAAATAGGAAGCACCACTGAACACTATTGGCCCTGCATTCCTCAGGTCATATTGTTTGAGCAGGAAGGGATGAACTTCTCTTTCATCCTAGGTAGACACAGGTGAAGTGATTTGAAACATATTATGTAAATTTGAACATGAATGGATTTGCATTTCTTTCAAGGAAATTCTCTAAAAACACAACACGCATCAAGACAAGAAAATTTGGGAGAAGGAACTTGGAGAAATAATGAGAGGAATGAGACAAATGGAAGCATAGCCAGAAGAGACAAAATTCTAAGAAAATCAGATGCACTAACCTCACTTTGGTTTTAGCCCTAGCATGTGACTCAAGCTTTTATGTAGGTTTCATGTAGAAAATTAATCTCAGAATGAGTTAAAAGCCCCAAATTGCCCTACATGTTGGAACCTCATCCAGTTTTGTAAGCTCATTTATAACACATTTATCATGTTCCTGGGTTTTCTGAGTTTTCTCCAGCATTCCTTGAATCATTGTTAATATCTTTCAACCCCCACAAAATCTTGTTACCTCATTATTAAGCCTGCTGATCTGCTGTTTGGTCTCTTCTGCTTTGATAACGAGCACAGCAGCACCAATTTCAGCCTCTGAAAATAATTCAAATTCATGTAAATGAGAAGAGTACAATCACTTGGAAACAGTAACACTATTCTTGCTCTTAACCAATGCATTAAATTTAAACCCGTTTTGCAGTTGGCTAGAATGAAAGTCAAACCACATGTTTAATGTTCGGTGTATAATATGTGAGAGAAGTGCAATTAATAAAGTCCATACCGCTCTCTTCAGTCTGGACCTGAAAGGAATGAAAATGACAACCTTGGTGTCATTCATGTGACAGCTCGACACTTTTTTAAAATCATGAATATGACTAAACTTTTATTATTATTTTCCTGTTTGGCTTTAAGAGGAACAATATATGTCCTAGTTTCTCCATGAAAAAGGTGCATAGCTATGTGGGGAGTGTTTACTTCTAAAAGAGAGGACATTGGAAACAGTTCCTCTGTCTCTTTTTCATCTTTTTTTTCCCCCCCAGTCTTGACACGTTCCATTGCTTTGTCGTGCTACTTTATCAATCTTTTCAGAGTGTAGGTCATTTAAGGTTTCCTAAAACCCCTTATTATCCAAGGTTTTCACTCTTTTACTTTAAAAAATCTATGTTCTTCCACACTCCCTCACTACTTCTCTAAATATCTTTTAAAAAGTTGAGAACCAAGTTTACACATAGGTCTTAATGAAATGGTGGAGGGTTTGTTTTTCTTATTTATGGCTTGTTTAGGGGTTTGTTTTTCTTTTTCTTTTTTTGATATTAGAACATTTTTATGTTCAATTTTGTCCTTGTGTTTAGTACCTTCCACAACCAAAGGTTTGGAAATATGAGGCAGATTCTACAATACTTCTAGTATAACACATGAAAATCCAGTTACCTCCACAAACTCTTTTATCATGAGTGCCTGTTAGCAGGAAAACAACAAATGACCTTTGGGACCTTGTATTTTTCTACCGTACCAATTGTGGCACTGAAATGGTACTGAGAGAACAAATATATGTTTAATCTATTTATCCCACTTGTGAGCATCAAAGAAATAAAGGGGAACAAAAAGCAGTTATGAAAACCATTTTCTCTAAAGAGTGATTTTCCCAGGCAAAGCTCACCTCCAGGTGTAGGAGATAACCTGGATTCCTGCCTGAGCTGATCAGAGCTGAAGTCAAAGGTTTGGCTTTCCTCATTATGGTTTCCATCCTCAATCCCATCGACAATTCTGTTGAGAAAAATTGATGTAATGGAGCAGTTTCATAAACATCATGCTCATAATCATGCTGTAAAAATTACTCCTAAAGGGCATATTTTTAAACAATGGTAAATTTTTCACAACATTAAGTTTAGAGAAAAGCAGAACCTATTATATTGGTATAACTTCTTGTGAGTCACTAAAAATTAAAATTACTGATAATGGAAGGAATGTGAGGCCAAATATAATTAACTGAAGCTTCAAAATTTTCACAATTTTTGCAGCATATTCTGGGTCCTATCTGAACTTATATGAAATATAGTTTGCCATCTGTTGCTATTCTTTCTTCTGCACAACCCAAAGAGGCTTCACTATGCTCTTGTGAAGCTAAAATCTCCCTGCACATAATCAGGCTCTTGTATTAAGTTTACTTAGGCAGAGCCTAAGCCTGAACATAATATATTTATGAAAACATCTCTGTAAACCTCAGTCAAAAGTGTCATTTCCATGCAAATAGTTATTCTAAATTTGTTTAAAATGAAATAATTCAGGCAGGGAAATCTTGTTTGCAAATCTGATATAGGAAGATGTGCAGACCAGTCTGCAGTGTCCCAGTTACATTAATAATGGTATTGGATGTGACTACTAGAAAAGGTATTTTTGCCAGTTATTTCTACCCATGCATAGCAGATATCTCTAATTTGCAGTGGCCAGAAAGCCAAAGGGAAAAACAGAAGCAGTACTTTATACAATAATCAAGTTCTGCATGCAAAGAATAGAAAGCAGGTATTGGAGGAATCAATACACCGCATTAAAAATATATAATTATGAATATTTTCTGTTCTCAGTTAAAATAAATTGTGCTATAAATAGAACTGTTTTAAAGTCAATGAAAGAGAATCATACAACTGCCAGTTGATTGATATGAAGCATCAATTACATGTTTTCTCCAGGAACAAGCTTCATATTTTGTCTTACAGTAGGCAGATGAGTTAAATACTACTCTGGAGGGGCTAAGACAGAAAGTTCTTAGCCTCTCAGTCATTTGGGATAACTTCGTGATGATGGAAATTAGCCTTTTCATCTAATAAGGATATTTTCAAGAATACTTCTTGACTGGAAATGTCTGGAGAAAGAAAGAACAGGCAACAACTGTGATGTATTTAGCTTGAAAGACCCATGTAACTCAGACCTCTGTACACATACCATGTGTTCTCGTCCTTTCCTTCGTTGGTTTAGATCTCTGTGTTATGTCTGAGTGTTCATGATGCCAGTTGGATGTTACTGGACTTGACTCTGATCTTAATCAGCCTCTGGTGGAAGAGGAGGCTCAAATGTGGTGCTTGAGCAGCCCTGGCCTATATTGCTATCTGCAGCTGAAAACCAGAATGATTACTCTGTTTGAAATTTGCCGTAAAACATATTTAATGCCATTTAGCCTCACTGCTTCAAAAGGAGAATTTTAAGCACTAATATCCCTTTTGTAGAGGTTTCTAATTATATAAAATTCTAACATTTTAACTGCCTTTAAAGCACACAGGAGAAAGCTTACTCAGATGTGACTTGGAATTTATAGATGCTACCTTCTTTACAGTGTTAAAAGATTCAGACTAAAAAGAAATAATATTAGCAAAAATACCTAGTTGTGGAGTGCCAGGCTTCTGTGTGGGAAATATGTAATGTGCAGTATGCTTATTTATATACAAGGAACTGGCTGGGGAACTACATAACCTAGTAAATGACAACATGAAAGGACAAAGGCAATTGGTAAGCCTCACCCCTCTCTAAATCAGCTACTGTAGAGCCCCGAATTTTCTCCTGAAGACAGAAAACTCCACTACTAGAAGCCAAAAAGTCAGAAAATATTAACATGTGACCACTTCTATCCAGTTGCTTGGGGCTGGAGTGCACTCCTCTATGTGGGTCTGAGGAGATTCAATTACGTAAATGCCTCCTCCTGGGGCTGCCTTTATTATCACTTACATTTTCTTCCTTTTGGTGCTCTTCCACTTCATAGGCAGTACCCAAAAAGTAAGTGGGAAGACCATGGCCCTATTCTAGAAATCACAATTCTAGCTTCTGTTCCTTGCACCAAGAGCTCTTTAAAAATTAGACCCAGTCTCTGGGCTTTATTGCTTTCACTGTGGGGCACAAGGAAAGAACCTGAAGTACCTGTGAAGATTTCTAGTTGTTTCTCTAGGAAACATCCACAGTAGAACAAGTTTCTTAAGGAGACAAAGTGAACTCTCTTGAGGAACTGTGGTTATACACCTCAGAACAGCACTGACTGGATATTTCAACCAGAGTCTTGCCTTTCCCTTGCCTTCCTTTGCTGTCCAACACCAAATATAAATGAGGATTTTAATTAAGGTCTTATTTTCTCCTTAATGCTTACAAGGAAGCACCTAGGGTATTTTTTAAAGTGGTATTAACTTGTCAGTTTAAATATTCTAATAATATAAACTCATTCTAGGAAATAATAGGAAAATGTTTTGTTTGGGAAAAAAAGGCTGAAAAACATGCATCTTGGGCCAATTTTCCAGCCTATTAACAGGATTAGTCTGCAGTTATAAAATTCTGAATGGAAACAGGAAATAATATATGTAACAATACTTTTCATATTTTCTTTTGCAGCCTTGGGTGCCAATGTCTGGCTGCATAAGTTCAGAGGAATAATGAGCAAGATTACATTTCAGCAGAAAATATGAAAAGTAGCTTTTCCCTGAATTACCACTTGTTATGGGAGTGATAAAGACCTTTACTCATAGCTGACTGAACCAAATTCGTATGAGATCTGGGAAACAAATGAGAAAATAGCCACTATGCATTTCAATTTTGCTTGTGCAGAAGCTGCTTTTCCGCACATTATCGTCCCCTGTATTGACCCTCTATTTAGGATCTAGAGAGAGTCCTGTGAGGAGTGGCTGATGGAGCTACGGTGGTTTGGTCTGAAGAAAAGGAGGCTCTCTGCAACTACCTGAAAGAAGGCTGTAGCAAGATAGGGGTCAGTCTCTTCTCCAGGCATCCTGTGGCAGAATGAGGAATTGCTCTCAAGCTGCCCCAGGGGAGGTTCAGATTGGAAATCAGGAACAATTTCTCCACAGAAAGGGAGGTCAAGCTTTGGAATGGGCTGCCAAGGAAGGTTGCGGAATCACCGTCCCTGGAAGTGTTCAAGAAACGAGTGGACATGGTACGTAGTGCTATGGTTTAGTTGGCATAGTGGTGTTTCGTCGAAGGTTGGACTCAATCTTGGCGATCTTTTCCAATCTAAGTGATTCTGTGATTTCTATGATTTTATGACAAAACTAAAATGGGTTTGTATCCTGCTACTATTTGAAATGTAGCTGTACCAATAAAATATATGATGGGGGGAAAGGGTTCTCTATTATGTTCCATGTTCTTTTCATGATTGCATCTCCAGGGACCGGTGCTTTGACAGAGTTAAACAAATATTGCTCAAGCTATGGCAATTTCACATTTACAATGGCAAGTTCCTGAAACTTCCACTCTGCCTCTAATGAATGAAGGAAGTGCTTGAACATGTAAACCACTTCAAATTATACAAGGCAAATCTTGAATTGGAAGATGAACTGCTGCACCTCCTTGGATGTATGCTTGTGTTTTCTCTAAAGAACTGGCCCTAAAACTAGGATTACACTGCAGCAATTTAGAAACAAGTTACATAAATGTAAGTAGCATACAAGTAAAAAATTGGACTCTTTTAAATTGTACACTAGTAATACCACAATAAACTGTTATGTGATGCTTCTTTATGACAAAAGACACAGCAAAACAGATTTGCTAAACTCTATATTTAATGTCTACATAACTTCCATGATCAGATTTCCTGTCCCTAATGAAAAAAACCTCTAAATATTTTCTAAAATTGCTAGGCAATTGTTTTCCATTATAGTCCTCTTCTCCAGTAATTTTTTATATTTGCATGGTTATGCTATAATTTCATCTACTTGCTTTCTAAATTTTTATATCTCTGGTAGACTCAGAATGTTTCACAGTGCTATTGTGGGAATGAATATTATAGACAAAATGATACCATAAGGCCAGACTATTTAAATAGCCATTTTTGCAGTTGCTCATTTTTTTAATGCCCTTTTTATGGGTAAAAATACTTTAGTTTGCAATAAACTTCTAAATTCATAACATTCTGCATAGTGTGCAATGGTTCCTACAATAATATGGGATGAACAGAAGTATAAACTATTAAAGAATAACTCTTAGAGTGTCAAAATCATGATATTTTTAATGGGAGTTACCTGATGGAGAAGAAAATGACCATTCGTAACTATTACCTTGGGCTCAGGTCTGGTGGGCCAGTGGTGGTCAGTGCTGACAGGTATAATTTAAGGTTTTTCTCCTTCCTTTTGGAGTAGTAATGGAGCTCTGTTTCGTGTTTGGCTCTTGAGGGGTTTGAACTGCAAGCGCGGATGGGGGAATGAAAGGGCACAGTTCCTGAGGCCAGCTGCTTCAAGTTTCTCCCTAGGTGGCTTTTATTGCTTGCAGTCTTCTTCTGCTGAGAGCTATTTGTGCTTCGTGTATCAATTGGTGAAAGGGTGCTGCTTTCCTCTTCTCCCTCCTCTTCCTCATCTTCATCTTCCACGATTGAAGGGAGTCTCTTCTTTATATTTCCGTTTCCCTTGAGCTCTGTCTAAAATAACAAATACATACGAGAGTAAAATTCACGGCCTGATGTTGCAGAAACACAGTTTTTCTGGTGTTCGTCCTGGAACACACCCAGACTTAGCACAGCTTTCATTTCTCATTAGAGAGAGCTCTTTTGGAACTCATCCATAGCCTCAGCTATGGCTGTATGCGCAGGCACAAGAAAAATACAAACAAATTAAAAAAGGTCACTCGTGATGCAGTCAGCAAACTCACTGCAATATGTTTTGTTCCCAAGAAAGAGTACACGACTAGTTTTTACAAGCCATTTGCCATATGCACACTTGAGAAGATTAATTTCGTTTAGCTGAGGCATTATTTCTTGAATGTTATGCTACCAGAATCTTGGTGGTCCACAGAAAAGGTCTGAGGCTGGTAATTCAAATAATACCAGTTCTGCATATGGAACCTTTTATAATGTGCAAATGGCATTTACACCAGTTCAGGTCAAGCCTGATGTTCTCTCTGTCCTTAATTTTTGTAACTGAAGTCCCTGCCAGGATGGTAGACAAGTTTTCAGTCCACTCAAAGCCCCATTAATGCACCAATAGTGTGACAGTTTCAGCTTCAGAACTGAGTCAGCAGAGAGTGGAACTACATCTGCTTTGGAAAAAAATGAAATTTAGATGCTTGATGTTGGAACCAGGGAAATTTAGAGGCAACACAGACCTGGATGCTGTAATTTATGTACTAATTAAAGCACAGTGTAGGAGATCAATGTTATTTTTTCGTGGTAACAAAGTGTGCTGGTCATGAGTGCTGAGATGTGCCAACATGGACCCCATGTCGGGATCAGACCTTAACTCAGAAATAGTTCCATTTATTCCCATGGTACAACTTACTGTATTGGTAGTAGGTGAACAGCCTAAGGCAGACTCAGGTTCCAGGCCAAACTAACAAGCCAAATGCAATTTTATGGTTTCAAAAAAGAGTTTTTGTTGTTAATTTTTTTTTTTTACAGGCTACTCCTCTTAATCAAGCTTGATTAAGGCACTGTTAGCTTTAGATAGAAAACCTCAGATGACCCTGCATAGTCAGATTTCTCACATTCAGGCCAAGTCAGATTGGCTGGGTGGAAATACAGATTTGAGGAATTTATCCAAATATTCTAAGCCCCTATTAGCATCTGTCTAAATGTTTTGCAGCACAGGTTTAATTTAGCTGTGTGTTACAGCACACTTTCATTGAGTGTATGCTTTTCTCTTGGTATATGTTGACAGATTTAGTGAACTGGGACCTTTTCATTTGAGATATATACAAAGAGGTAAGAATTTAAAGCTGAGACATAAGGGATGTCTTTATAAAATAGAAAAACCTTGTTGTCAACTGTAGTAGTCATCCAAGAGCTGTCATGATGATCAAATTGTGCGGGACCTGGCACTGACACTGCCTATACTTTACAGAGAATGAGTATTACCCGTATTCAGAACTTTGGCTTAGGTAGCCATGGATTTAAAATGCAGTTGCTGTAGGAGGATATCCAAATTTAGCACCTGGGAAAAAAGATCATAAACTGTTACTCATAAAACGGGCAGTGGCAGAGCTATCTGCAGGATGCTATTTAAATTCTCATTCTGAAACAATGCAAGTCTGTTTTCAAACAGAAACGGAAGGAGTTTTCAAGCTTGGTTCTGGTCATAATTATGTGCATGTTCAAAGTCAAGCTTGGCATGGTTAAAATGTGATCAACATACCTGGGATAGTGTAGGCTTATTGGATAATTTTGATATTACCTGAAAAAAAAACAAACCGAAAAGGTAGGAAATATGTTCATCTGCACAGTTTGGCTCCCAACAGGATACAAACATCTAAACCAAAACATTTATGTCCGTACAAGAAAAGACTCTCATGATAAAATGGCTGTATTAAATTAAATGGTGATATAACACTGAACTAAGGATAATCCTTGCAAACAGGTGCTGTGAGAAAAAAACATGCTTTATCTTAAATAAAAAGATAGTTGATGAAAAAATAATATTTTACTTTAATAAAAATATAGGTCAACACTCCAAACCCGTGAATGAACGTAGATGTGTGACAGCATGCCTGGTAGGTTTCAGTGCTGGTTTGATGGAAATGCAGGAGCAAGTGCTCCACTTTGGCCCTGCTTAGCTTTAGCTCCTGTGCCAGCCTAGTGTGTGTGTGAAGATGAATTAAGTATCTCCAGCATCTCTGAGGAATTTTCAAAAGCAGTGGTGAGACTGAAGCAAGTAGGAGCAAGGTAGTCCTGAGGGAGATGGGTGTCTAACCTATTCAAGGTCATAATATTTTCTTTTCTTCAATTACACAGAAAGTAAAACAAAAGAAAAGGAGGAAGAAAAAATTATGCAAGTTTCAAATGTAGTTACTTCTAATAAAGTCCACTGGAACTGCTGAATAACACCTGTTATGAAAATTTTGCTGCTTATTTGAATGCTCACATCTTGACCATGGGTGAGTCTCTGACAGCCTATATACCGTATTTATAGGAATGTTTTAGTCAGCCAGGTAGAATTCTGAGAAATTATTTTCAGCTTTCCTAAACCCACAAGACAAAAAGTGCTTAACCCATCAGTTCATAACGTCAACTTATTTTTCTCCAAACACAGGTAGAAGTTAGGCATTTCTGAAAGGCATTGCAGCTTCTCAGTTTGTTTGACAAAAGTC
Source organism: Mohoua ochrocephala (assembly GCA_013398855.1). Taxonomy (NCBI): domain Eukaryota; kingdom Metazoa; phylum Chordata; class Aves; order Passeriformes; family Acanthizidae; genus Mohoua; species Mohoua ochrocephala. The sequence goes on along the minus strand of VZTA01009229.1, from coordinate 45,992 downwards.
TTCAGAACTCCTAAATATTCAAATTTTAGGCACAGATTTCAAAATAGTAATTGTGTGGGGTTTTTTTAAAATTTTTTGTTGTTGTTGTTGCTTTACAAGTCTTTCAGGTTAACCTAAAAACTGCTTTGTAGTGAGGGTACTAGTAGTGGTGTAATATACAAATACAGAATATTTAAGTTTTCATGAGCAGAAATCCTACTGCGCAACAGCCAAGCCAGTAGCAGGTGTATCATTAAATGTAGCAATAACACTCTAATAACCGCCAAACAGAGCAACTGCAATAATTAGGCTATGTAAACAAAATAACTGCTGTGCTCTTACTGAGTTGAAGCACTAGACGATAGCAGAGGATGAGACGTCAGATACTGAAATGTCACAAGTGGCATTGTAATCTATGCCAACTGAAGAATCAGTATCTTCTTCAAGATTCAGGATGAGAGGAAACCAGAAATGTACTAAAATATTAAAGTCAGCATTAGGAAGTACTACTGGCCTGCTTTGCACACATGTTTAAAATATTAGTTTAAAATAGTGCCCAGAATTTTGGGGCAGCAGTTTGCTTGGCTTCTAGGCACAGGTGCAGTGTGAATGTTAAATAGCAGCCTTAATTAAAATTCCAGGCAAATCCCAAACATTAGCAGCTTCACAAAAAAGATCTCAGAAAGTAGGCATTTTCCTGCTGAAGGCTTTAGAAGTGACTTGTCATTTGTAATTTGTATGTGGGTGAAGATTTCCCTCACTTTTTGTTTTGATGTTGTTTTGTTTTTTTTTTCCCTCCTCCTGAGTACATCTTAATCCTGACTGTACATCTCGAAAACATAGACAAAGAAATCATTATATGGGTTTTAAGCCACATGACCAGTTGTTAGCACCGTGCCTTTGTTTCTGAAGCCCCCCACTGCTCCTCAGGGCAGCACCCACAGCCACCCATCAATCCCTCTCTGCTCTGTGTCACCCTGGCTCCGTCACTGCAGCAGGGAGAAACTGGCTGCAGAGGAAATGGGGTTAGTGGCAGCACTTTGCTGCCTTGTGACCTTCCCAAGAGTAGGGTCAAGGAATTTTTGAAGGCAGGTTGCTTTTTGCGAGGAGGGGAGGGAATGTCCTCAGGAGGAAGTGTAACAGAAAAGAAGGGTAAGTACGAACACGAAGCATGTGATGTGAGAAGCTGCTTATCAGACTTTCTCTTGTTTCCCCAAAGTGGCTCCTTTAACCCACTGGGGACAATTTCAGTCTGAAAATATTGATATTTTAAAATAAAATATGGACCTATAAACTATCCTTTCCATAGCACAAAATCCGCAGTAAAGAGTTCTTTAATTACTTCTGTATAAATACATTGCAACCTTATTTATTGCTTGTAACTTTGAATACTCTGTCTTGCACACACAACAGGGGCCTGGCTTTATGGCTTAGTTGAAAGTTGGGAAATGAATCTAATCTGTGACCAGAGAGAATTCTCAAGGATTTTGCTTCTAAGCTTGTTCCAGCACTTCCTCTCCGTCTCTCCCTCCAGTCTCAAAGAGAAAAGATGAACAAGAACTTGGACAAAGCCAGTCAAAGTGCAGTTAATTACAAGTCCTCATTATGGATATAGTTTTATCTCTGTAAAAATGTAGTATCAGAATAAATAATTAGGAGGTGTTGCCCTAGTTTCTAGGCTGCTAAAACCTTTTATTTAGGGCAATGCACTAGTGCAGTCTTCTATAAAATGCTCTATTTTTTCCTTCTGCAAAAAGAAAGAGTGTGCCAAATAACTCATATGCCCAACTTTTTAAAAGAAGTACAGGTCTTAAAGGATAAGGACTGCTGAAAGAAAAAACACAGATATTTAACTGAATATGCATTGGGAAAAAACAGAAAGATTGATGTTAGCATGAGTTATGTGAAATACTGTCAAAGAGTCTAATTAAATTTTTGATTTCAGCCCTGGTGTCTCTTTATGTCTTGTGAAACCAGGTATTAAATTTAATTTTGTAAGACAAAACAATAATAGATCATGAACCAAAAGCAGAATCACATAAAATTTTTCCATATATGGAATCACAAATCTATAATCTTCCAATTTTCTAATATCTTAGTACACATTTAAAAAATTAAGTCATCCTTAACATTATTAGAAGCACAAAAAGAATATTTCTCCATCTGAAAACACTAGTAGTTTGCTGTTGAAAGCCAGTGATCAGAAAATTTTTTCAGTGTCAAGAGGCAGTAGTCATTTATAAAGAATCTCTACCAGGAACTGTGGCCAACCCAGGTAATTAAATAATTGAAGATGAATTCCAGCAATAAAACCCTAAAAAGAAAATACAGAGATGCAGCTAAATTTGAGGCTAATACATTATATGTCCAGTCAGTAAATTTGCACGCTTGGGCTCAATAGAATATTACCAGTGTTTGCTGGGCTGATTCTCGTTGCTTTCGCAAAAAGTAGCAATAAAAATAGAAACATAATTTCACTGATTTTCTTGTAATCTTAGGTACTAAAATACATGAATAATTCTTTACATCTGAGGAGTCAAAAGGATAAAATACATTTTCAGGAAAGGATTTGAAATCAAACTGGAGTATTAATGTTCTTAGTCAGCATTTGGAAATGGGAAAAGCCCATTTAGGAGCACTGGCAGTGTGGGGAAAAAAACCAAGAATGCACGCCAGATGTTATATTCTTTGCAAATTTACTGTATGGTAATGGAAAAGATACAAGTACATAACAGGAGATTATTGTACTGCTGCAAAACTTAATGCCTCACATGTACTCAGGCCTCAGTTTTCTGTAATCAGGAAATTTTAAATGAAATATTACAAGTCCTCTAAATCACAAAAGACTCAATTGCTCACGAGGACCTTGTTAGATATAATTGTTTTATACTGAGCAATTTACCATCCCCACTCCCTTTGTTTTCCCTTGTTTTGTTTTTCTTTTTAAGACTTTCTATTGTTCATTGGCTTGTTCCTATATTTTCTCAGGGTTATTCTTATTTCTCTTCCTTGCTTAATGGACAGATAAAGTAAGAGTATTTTGTGGAAGCAGATGTTTTCAGTGTTTTCTGATCCTTCTTACAATACAGAGTACTTTGAATTAGCAGCAAAAGTTGAACAGCAGATCTGTCACTGGCATTTTGTCCTAGGGAAACAGTAATAGTGAATTGCCATGAGCTCTGCAATCTCCTGTTAAGCTGTTGTCCTGAATCTTTTGTTTCTTTGTAATTGTTTTAACTTGTGAAATTGGTACGAATGTTCTGTGACTGGCTCCTTGTGGTTGGCTTTGGATAGGGCTTTTTTGAAAATGAATACTTTCTTGGATTCAAACTTCTCACATGAGCTTTTATATTTGGTATTAAAAGTTTACTTTTAATTTATTTCTTTAAAACTTGAAAGTTAACCTCACTGCATTAATTAAAATTTTTTAAAGTTATACTTTAATTGTTTCATTAGCAATACAGGGTGCATTGCATTTCTTGTTAAAAAGATGCTACAGAAAAAAACCATAATGTCTGTGTCACTTGTGCCACATTAAATAGATGGGAAATATGGATGGTATAATTAGTAATCTTTTCTTCTATATACTTATGTGCCTCTACCCCACACCAAAACAAGAGAAGAAATTAGGGTCTCAACTGCTCTGAAAATGCATCTTTCACAGTAAATCTGTCCCAGTAAGAATTAAAGAAAAAAAATATTAAAGAACAGACTATCAATAAGGTGAAAAGAAGACAAAGGAGGAATTGTTAAAATAGACAATAGACCTGGCACTGACTGTACTGTCTGGCAGGTTGTATTTTTGGAAAAGCTTGCAGATTGCTGCAGAAAAAAAGGTATAGTGGAGAAAGCTTTTTAATACTCCTACAGTTTGATTACAGTCAAGTAAAGACTTACATAAAAGAAACTACAATAAAGTCTAACAGCTTTCAAAGCAATAAAACTTATATGCTTAACTTCAAGCAGCTCTAAGATTTTGAACAGACTCATAAATATTTGCGTGATTGATAATCAGTTAGACTCCTCAGTTTGAGGCTGTAGATACTGTAAAGGAGTTGTGTTTGTATTGTTAGCTTTATCTTTAAAGGGAACTTCATACTACTATTTATGTAAATATGTATATCTAACTTCAGAGAGGGTCTTGAAAAGAAAAGACGGGGACAATGAAGTGGATATTGAAGAATATTCTACCAGTTAATTTTATTACTGCCAATTGCCTGTTTCTAAGCATTCTCAATGTTGGCCTGGCGTTTGTCAGCACTCAGAGGACAAAACAATGGGATGAGTGTTAATAAGTGCTTCCCTGAGGAAAGCAATATATCCGTGGAGAATTTTTAAGAAAATCGCTTGAAGTAGCATGACATAAAACCAAACACAGTCATAGAAATCCAGCATCAATTTTGGACAATGATGGAATGAACAATGAACATAGTGAGACTAGCAATGGAATCTGTCTCTGAACACTTACTACCTATGCAGTACTGAACTCCATATACAGTATATATGTATATAATGTATGGATGTATTTGGTATTACAATCATGTTATTATTTACCACGTCATTGAAAAAGTGGTAAATAACAATACAATTGTAATAATGTAATGTAATATAATGTAATATATGTCTTGGGTACCAAATCCATTTTCAGCAGAACTCTAGGTGCACTTATGTAGGCAGGTTCTGTAGCTCTGGTTTTACTGGGTGAAAGTATAGATGACTAAAAAGAAAAATATGCAGATATATTATTTTTGATATCAGTAAAAACTTTGGCTGCATTTGTACATTAAAAAAAATTTATTTTTTCATTTTTACATGCTTTCATATCTTTGAGCAGAGTGGTGGGTCTAGATGACCTTCAGAGGTCCTCTGCTGTTCTACTGTTCTATGATGTTTAAAGAAAAATTGCGCTAAAAACATTGCCAACTCAGTAAAATTGAGAACACACATTTGTATCGGTGTAAAATGCCAACTTGATACACAGCTTGCACAGATTACAGACAGTTTTCTCAAAGACTACACTACATTTAGTTTCACACATTTCAGCAGACATCCTGAGGTTATAATGACTCTGCAAGTCATGTAGGAACTTCACCACATAAGCCAGTCTGACATGAACATTATATATCAAGGTAGTCTGTGCTCTCAGAGCTAATGTTTTTATAGAAGACGTTGTGATACTATAATTTCCTTCATTACTTGGTCCTGTATTACCCATAATAATGAAAGAACAGGTTATTGTAAAAACACTTCTAAATCTAAAGCCACTAACGGATCAGTGCTACATCAATACAAAGTAAAAGGAATAATGAAAAAAAAAATTAAAATCAACTCTCTCTCCAAATTGACATAATTTTAAAGTTTAGCTATATTAGGATTAATTCTATTTTCCATTTTTTACAACGTAGAGACAAAGATAATATTAATATTGTAAAAGTTATATTATCATGTTCCCTAAGGCATATTGAGACATATTGGAAAAAAGTTATCCTCTAGCATGCCTGTCTAATTAAAATAGAAATATGGTTAGATTCCAAGGCAATACTCTGCAAGCCGGGAGCTTTTCCTGTCTAAAATTCTGTTTGACACAGTGTTTTATGCCCTCCTCATACAACAGTCTAAAAACATCAATAAGCTGCTTTGGTAGCCTGGATTTTTTTCAACATGTTACCCTTGGGTTAAGCTTTATAATCTGATGCAGAATGTAATAATCTCAGGAAGTGAAATGAATGAGAATGGAGAGTGTTCAAAAGAACTCAAAAGCTAAAATTAGAAGTAAAATTTTGTCACTTAATTAAACATGTTAATTCTAGTTACAATGAAAGTTTTTTTGTATTTGTCAAGAAAGTACTAAGGTCCACTTGTGAAAATCTTTTAATAAATAATGTAAAGCTAATACTCATAATTCCTGTCTCTTAATCCATTCACCAAAGTAAAATAGTTGGAATTTGGGAATGGGTCACATATATGTAACATACTCCCAAACTAATGTAAATTGTTTCATTTCCTCTCCTCTTCTTTGTCTTTTTCCACACCTTGTGACTCACCCTTATAGTTAATTGTCCACTTGTTTTAGGTGTAAAATGGAACAGATTTGTAAAAGTACAAGAAATAATGAAAAAATATTAATGGAAAAGATGATATAATTGTATCCATAAGATGTGGTGGGGTGAATCTTCTAACTGGAAAATGACCACAGATCAGAAGAATAAAATATTAGAGGCAAAACCAGACAGTTCAGGTGTCTGTGTTGTCATTTTCAAAAATATTAGAATGACTGAAGGCTACAGAAATTAAACAGGATATTACCAGTGAAAAAAGATTCTTCAGGCAAAGATACTGGGAAAGAAAATGAAAAGGCCAACCAGTCTATTGTTTTTGAATTACATGTTTCTTTGTTGCATTATTTCTCAGCAGTGAAGGATTGGAGGATTTATTAGAAACACGATACTGAGGTGATTATCTTGAGGGGTACTGGGGGAAGAGATGGCTCAGAGGCACCACACATCGTGCTCACCAATGGCTGCTAGTAAACAAGATTTAAGAGCTACGCAACTACAAAAAAAGGAGTCAGACCTGGCTTACACTATAGCTGCAGGTCAGCCTTGCCCCCATAGTAAGTGGAGCAGCTAATTGCCAGGCTGAAGGACTGGAGGAAGGACTGACTGTAACACTGCACAGGGAGGAGGCTATTGCACTAGATTTCCTCGTTTGAAACTAGCATCCAACTTGATAGCCAAAGATTCACCAAAACATGCTTACTGTCACCAACACAGATAGGAGACCTGTGAAATCTCTTGCAGAGAGCTAGAGGACAGAGCTCATTCCCAAACGACATCTCATCTATTTAATATCAGAAATGAAGTGTAAAACAGGTGAATTAACTACTCTGGTTTTTTGGTTTTTTTTTTGCCAGTGCTCATGCCCATCTACAGCTGCATGACTTGTTCCATAGGAATAAAGAAGCTGAGCTGCGTAAATGACATTTTGCTAGTGCTGCCTTGTTCAGGAATAGAGTAATTTATTTTGGGAAGAGAGAGAGAGAGGGGGAAAAAAGACAAAATATTCCAGATTGTCCCAGAAGCATAAATGAAAAATCTGAGTAGCTTGTGAAATGTGAAAGCTCTGAGTTATATTTCACAGCAGCACTACTTGGAGAGTAGTCCATGCACAGAGGCAGGTAAGAGACCTACTCCGATGAACACATCAGGAATCATGTCTCAAAGTTAATTATATGTTAACAGTTTTAAAATTAGTTTAGTTTTTGACAGTATGAGGAGCACCTTCGTTCCTACACTACAATCACTGAGAAGTTGAGAAGTTTATAGACTCCACTTCATACCAAGAGGTATAAAGGAAAAATTAATATATGGTGTCTTTCAGGCAGAAGCAGTGGCTGTTCATCCATCAGTCACTTAGGGCTTCTACCAGAACCACTAGAGCAAAGAGAACCAGGAGCACATGGAATAAAGAGAAAGATCATAAACAGCTGGTTCATAGGTTCAAAGTTATTTTAGTTGATTTTAGTTTGGTTTTTTTTAAAGAATAATCATGCAAATAAAGTACTAGACCTCTGTTGCTTTAGGCAATTTATTCAATTCTACATTCTACTTGTTGTAGTAATTCTTGTATAAAAACACAAAAATTGCTATTGATTGGTCTCTTAGTTTGCAAAATTTATACTTACTGACAATAAACACCAGTGAGCTACACCTACACAATAGTACATGATCCTCTGCTAGACAATCTACTGACAAAGGTGGGTGCTTACTATGCTGTAAGCACATTTGAAAATTACAAGCTTTGCTCAAAATTATCCAACACTACTGTTAAAGTAGGACTGATTGACTTTTTTAAGGTAAACCACTTCGTTTTACCCAGCTGCTGAGCGGTGTGACAAAACCATCTCCTCTATTAAAAAGTTGGTTGAGTTATTTGGGAAACATTCTAGGAAAATTATTTATTATTAAAAATATTTTGCAGCGTGTGATTGTCCTGCAGTGTGCAGGTTGAACTATGATCTAGGCTGGAGTAGAGGAATTGTGATCAAGTATAGCAGTACAGTAAGAGCTGATTTGGAAATTCATTTTTTCAATGCATTAATTTTATTATAAACACATAGGTAATACCCATGAAATAGGAATAATTTTTTGCTTTGGAAGTTAAACTCATCAATAAGTAATTATGTGACTGAAGTTTCTATCAGGTTTTCTTATCTAACAAAACTTGCCAAGATTAAAAGCAACTGTAAGAAACGTCCCCATGCTTGTTTTTTTCCTTAATGTTTACAGAGTAGCAAATAGGATAACTTATTTGCTTCTTTAAAGTGAAATACTATTTACTTTGCAGACGATCAATGCATTTAAAAAATCGGAAATTTCACACTGTTTTCATTGCTGATTCATAATAGACAATCAAATATGTAATAGAACAAGTTATTGCTATAGTGGAAAGTAACATTCAGAAATTCAGATGACCTATAGTAGAAATCTAGATCTAGAAAAAGCATGAAAAAAGAGGCAAGAATGAATGCATGTCAAATATGTAATCTACTCGATGAAAAACAAACAGTGGCAAGGCAGGATTTAATCTGAATTTTGTGCTTGCATTCAAAATATTTTTTGCTATTCTTTTTCTGACCACAAGAGCAATGCCACCAGTTAGAACAAAGAAAGACAGAAGTCTTCAAATGAGCCAGTATAATAACATGAAGAGGAATTACTCATATGCTTTTAAAATACTTAATGCTTAGCTGGAATGAATCAGAAAGCTCCATATATTTTAGATTCGAATTTGTAGACGTTTTTTTCCCAAGCTGTGCCCTCTGCTGTATGCTCCTGTGCTTAGAGCTACTCTCACCTTTATGAACAATTGATTTGGTCAGTTGTCAGATTTTCCAATAGAAAATGAGGAGGGAGCATCCCTTGTAATTTCTTAGATACTGCTAATAAAAACCTGAGCTTTATTATATTAAAAACTCCTCACAACTCCATCACTAAAATTTAATAAATGCTACACACCAGAATTAATCCCTATTTTGTCAGACAATATCTTTCAGAGGGAAGGTGGGGGAGATTCTTTGGTTTTATTGCTTCTTGGTTGCTTGATTGCCTTTTAAAATGTATTTGTCTATTTATTTATTTTATTATCAAGGAGCCTGGCTAAGGTGCAATAAGACTCCATGTTCCCAACGGAAGAAGGAATCGACCACGTTTTCATGAAACCTTGTCATTATGTTTCACTTACACTGCAATGCACTGACAGAATCAATCCTTCCTTTGTTTCACAAACTGAGTGTTTTCATTCTAAAGAGAATAGCTTCTTCTTTGGGGAGAGGGGAAGGGAAGCTTTTGTAGGAGCCAGAACACTACTTTTAAGTCTACAAAAGGAAAAGTAGGTACTTATTAGTTGCAAGTCCTATCTACAAGCAAAGATTTTTGACCCTTCAGGAATATAACCTCTTCTTTTTGAAAATGATGCACACTGATAGAGATTCAGTGAGACAAAGATTGTGCCTGTATGGGCCTTGTCTTCCTTTGGGACTTAATTATCGCTGTGAGGAACGGCATAGGTGTCAAGGAGACTTCTGATTCTTTTTATAGGTGTGGCTTTAGCCAGCCTTTGGGTTTGTTTTTGATTGGTTTTTTGTTTGTTTGTGGTTTTTTGGGGTTTGTTTTTGTTTTTGTTTTTTTAAATCTGAATAATGTTGTGTACACTGTAGATTCTTTTGCATGGACATAAGAAATAATCAGAAACAATAAACTCTTACGAAGCCTACGAAAATATCGTCCAAACATTTACTTATTCTGAGTTCTTCATAGGATAATTCAGAGTTATGAACAGCAGCTACTACTCTCTAGATGTACCAAATAACACATTTTCCCCGGCTGGTGGATAACAAAATAATTTCTAGTTTCTTTCCTATAAATGTATGTGTATAGATGTATCCACATATGTTTTAAGAACCTTCTTCTGAGTGTTTAGCTTTATCAAATCAGATATGGGACACCCTCACTGCCTAATACATATGCAATCTGTAATTCATAGGGCAGAATTATATAGATGGGGTGAGGCACATGTCAAAATCTGTGTCACTCAGCAAACTATTTCCTTACTATGAAAACTAGTCACAGACATAGAAAAATTGGTTGAAATGGTTGAATTGTTTTAATGTCACAACTCCAGCTACTAGAAAAATTAGTGTTTTCTAACTGTCCTCAAATATTTGAATTTACAAACACCGTTCTGGGTTTATTGATCAAAAAGCAGCAAAGAAAGCAAAGGGCAGAATATGTACAATCAACAAAAAGTCTCTTCTTCTAATTCACATCTTACTGTGATGAGAATGTATAAAAAGATGGCATAGTAGCACACCCAGTGAGGCTGAACGCACATTAATGGTTATAAAAATAAATCACCTAGCAATTCCTGGCTTAAGAGTCATCATGAGGAATCATTGAAACTTTATGTCTCTGTTTTTGCGTCTCTTTCTGTACCTTGTAGGCTTATTAGAGCCTGAAACAGTTATCATCTCCTATACTTAAAATCTGGACTTTTCTTCCAAGACTGCTAAGCAACACTTTCAATAAGTCTATAACCAGACACCTACAGTTTCTGCTTGTTACTGGGAAACCTGGTTACATCTCCTCCTTGTTTTACTGAAAAGTGACACAACTATGGAAGTCCTTGAGCCTTTTCCACAGTTATACCTTAGTTGGATTTTAATGCAGGTGGAGCACATCATTATATACTCTCTTAGACTTGCAAATGAAACAAGGAAACAAATTTAAAATGTTTCCTTTTTGTGTGTGTGGAGGTAGGGAAGAGATGTAATCTAGTGCCAAGCACCCAATTTTGACACTTCAGGATCAGGACACTACAGATGACTTCTGACCCCTTTTTTGTCCACATGCTTCTGATTCAGTTCAAATCTCTGATTCAATTTTGTGTGCAATGAACCATTCCAACAGCACAACGAAGGTGGAAAGTGGATAATGAACCACCAGGCCGAAATTCTTATTCATTCTCAGCTTTCTAATGCTGGCTTAAAGTGTTAATAAATCTTCAGCCTACATTAGATTTGGTGGACTTTGACTGAAAATGCAATAATATTTTAGGTCAGGACTGAAAGACAGTTCACAAGTCATAGTGGGGAAATTCATGTTATTTCACCCTGCAGTTCACCTGACCCTATACACTGCTGCTGATTCATTTTAAGAAGTATTAAATTCACATTCAGGTACAGACTTACAGTCATTTAAAATATCCAAGAAAAATAGAGTGAGAAACAGACTGAGTCAAATGAATAGATCTACTGTTTAACTACAGAAAAGTTCTCCAAATCCAAAACTTCCATGAAGCTGCAGAAGTCACAGATACTCTGAAAATCTCCCTATATTAGGGAGAGGAAATCAAGATACAGTGGCCTAGCTGCCAAACTGTCCCATAACACCCTTCCCAAGAAGTAGTGCTGTATTTAAACAAAAAGAAGAAAAGTCATATTAGCATACCCACAAACTGTGCATCTGAAAACTTTCTTCTTACTTTGCTCTGAGAGTAACCATCAAATAACTCCAATTATTTCTGTTTGCAAATTATATTAATGAAGACAGGGTATTTTCCAGCTGAAGCAAAGTGAGTGGTTGACCAGGCACACTTGCTACTGACAGAGATATCTTCCCTCATTTGTAGAACCCTGTTTTTGTGGTGGTACGATTTTTGGCTGCCTTATTTGTGCTGGTTATCCTTATTGATAAATAAAATGGTTGGATAAGAAATGAGATGCACCAGTATGTTCTACTGCAAGAGAAATACTAGCAGAGGACATAGTCAACCAGAGGATGTGGGTGAAAGTGCCACTGATAACTTGTCTTGGATTCTGTATATCTGCCTGGGACACTGGATGCTACTCCATGCCAGGATATTTTTTCCTTTAATTTTAAGGTAACAGATTACACCATGAAAACACAGCATATATTCACAAATGCTCTAAATATTTTCTACTTTAAAGCAGAAAAGTTACTTGGATGCGTCCTGCACTGCTTTAAATCACATCCTCCTCAGAGAACCTGAAAAACACTCACCTCCAAGGCTGCTGTAGGCTTGCTCTCAGCAGTCTGTACATCACTCAGCTGACTCTAATTGGGAAGACTTGTCCCTGGATTTATAAAAACTGAATGCAGCTGAGAGGGTGATCCTCAGATTTGTCATCATACAGAAAAGCATGAAGGAACAGATTGTGGGGATCCATCAAGTTCCATGACAAAACTGTAGAGGGGAGTGCAATCATCTTCAAACCCTATCTTTACGTGGAGTTTTACTCCTTTTCGGATCAAACATTCCTCCCCAAGGGAAATGTGTTACACAAAATAATCGCCAAGCTCTCAGAACAGATGTGTACTCTCAGCTGCTGTTTTCATCAGCAGGAAGTTTGAAGACATTTCAAGAGACAAACAAATGAGAGATCCTGGTTATTTTCCTCTCCAGAAGTACACACTTATATATGGGCTCCTCTCTGCTGCAATGGTTTAATAGGGTGTTGCTGTGGAAACACTGGCACCAAAGTACACCTAATAGGAAACTATGTAGAAAAATCAGCCCATATATCAAATTCATTGGGGTTTTGAACTGAAGAGTACTTTGGTGCACTCTTCCTTGGCATTATATTTTCCCCCTGTCTTGATATTATCCTAGTGAAAATTCATGATTTTTCCAATGTTACTTCTCTCTTTGTATTAGGAGAAGCAAAAAAACAAAGACAAATACCTGAACAGTTAAACACCAGCTTTAAAGTTTGGCTATAACTGTCTTTGAGAATTCACTTGTTTAAGTCAGAAAAAGAGAGCTGTCATAAAAGCTTTTCACTATTAAAAAAAAAAAAATTCTATATAATATCAGTGAAAGTAGTTTGATGAATCTGTACTGAAGCCTTTCAGGAATGCTTTATCTGGAATTTCTTGTTTTGTTTTTGTTTGGTTGGTTTTTTTTTTTTTGTTTGTTTGTTTGTTTGTTTGGTGTTTTGTTTTGTTTTTGCTTGGTTTTTTTTTCAAAATAAAGTACTCATTTAAGTGGAAAAACATATTTTAATTGCAGTGTATGAGAAACAACTGTTTTTCATTTTCAGTGTGTATGATGACATTCTTAACTAAAAGTGATAACTAGTGATGTATGAAATGAGTGTTCATTAGGCTGGCACATGAGCTTCTAGAAAAGGTATGGTTAAAAACCTTTATGTGGACACATAGCTTATATAACTATGAGTTATTTTTAGATATAAAAAAAATTAAAAAAAATTTAAAGCATTTTCTCTCATGGATGATGTTTGTTATGGAAAATAACAAGCAGAGAGGTTGTTCAATGCTTATGATCTGACCAACTGATAAACAATTCGTGTAGGTAATATCTGAATTATCAAAAAAATGGAATCAGCAGTTCTTTTAACATAATCTGCATATTATTTCTTTATTGTGACAAACATCTGAAAGATTAAAATAACTGCAGAGACGTTTAAAGATACTTACATCACTTTCATGGCCTTCTCTTAGATTGTAAGTGAGATCATGCTGTATGTCTTCTACGAACTTGTGAGCGTACTCTGGGTAAAGGTCAAGCACTTCAAAGAGACCTTTGAGTATAATACATTGGAGGTCACAGTATGTTAGAGCTTTAACATCTGCGTTTGTTTTAATAACTTGATCCCTAATGGATAGGTTTGCTCCAATTAAATCTCCTTTACCTAAAAGAGAGTACAAAAATAATTATCTTCAAAGCATAAATCCTTTACTTCTTTCTTGAATCATAAAGCCATTTAACATAATTGCTACACCTGAACCTGAAATCCCATTGTTACTAATGCGTTGTTTAATTAATAACATTCTAAAGGATCTTAGACTAATTTTTCTTTCTTTTTTTGCAGGTGCAACCTTATACACAATTAATTGGAGGTACAAAAACTAATTTCCAGACAGGTAACTGGCTGATTTAAGGGAGCAATAAAGTAAATATGTGTAAAATGAAGATTACATCAGTAAGTAATAGCGGGTGTAATTATTTTTCAAAAAAGCTGTTGTGGGGTGTTTTTTTGTGTGTGTGTGTGTGTGTTAAAACATGCAGGTGTTAAGATAACATTTTAGCATCTCTGTTGAGAAGAAAGAATGGCTTAAGAAAGAACTCTTATGCTGCTGTTTTTTCATTTATGGGCAAGACTGCCTTAGGGCACTGGTTGTATTAAAAAGTTCAACACACCATATATTGAAAAGTACAAAAACTTTATAATTAAAAGCTTCTGTAAGCATCTGATCTGAGGTATAAATTCCAAAGTGCAGTCGTTGAAGCAGAGGTTTTCCCCAAAAGATAAAGCAGATGGTCTTTGTTAAAGAACTGGATAGTGTGATGGAGCACATTCTCAGCAAGTCATGGGCAATACCAAACTGGGGGATTGATATGCTGAGAGACAGAGCTGCTACTTGGGGGGACCTCAATGAAAGACTAAACAGCTGATAAAAATATCATGAAATTCAATAAAACCAAATGCCAAGTCCTGCACCTGGGATGAAAACCCTCCCTATGGCAGTATGGACCGGGAACTTGACCAGCTGGACAGCAGCTCTGCAGGAAAGGAGCTGGGGGTCCTTGTGGACAAACTGAATGTGAGCCAACAATGTGTCCTTGCAGAAAAGAAGTTCAAGGACCTCCTGTGCAGCATTAGCAAGAGTGGAGCCAGCAAGTCACAGGAAGTGACTCTTTCCCTTTATTTTTGTCACACCTCATCTGGAGCACTGGGTCCAGTTCTGGGCTTCCCAGTACAAGACAAAATATTGACATATTAAAATGAGTCCAAAAGAGGCTACCAAGAATCAGGGACTAAAGAACATAATCTATGAGGAAAGGCTGAAAAAACGGGGTATTGTTCCACCTTACAAAGAGAAGGCAAAGGAAGGATACTATTTTCTTCAATGGCCCTAACAGAAAATAGTAGAGAAAACAGAGTTAAACTTTTCTTCAGAGTGCCCAGGGGAACAAGGTGTACTGGGCATAGGGTGTAACAAAAGAAATTCTCATTATAAATCAGGAAATGAAAGTCATGAAACAGGGGAACACCCTGCCCAAAGAGTCTGTGGAATTGCAAGCATCCTTGGAGATGTTCAAATCTTGCCGGGACATAGCCCTGAGGAATCTGAGCTAAATTTGCACTGTTTTAAGCAGGTTTAGGTTGGGTAGCTTCCGAAGGTCCCTTCAATCTTACATTATTTCATGATTAATAAATAATAAGTTAAGACTGCCACATCTGAAAATCCACCCAGCATGTGATTCCATCCATATAGTACACAGGAAATGGTCAGCTTGCAGGGCAAGTTAAACTAAGCAGTCAGCCATCCCTGAAGCTTCTTAAATGGGATAGCTTTGCACTTTAAAATATCACTTTTTTAGTACTTTAAAATAAAATCGTTCCTATTTACATGGAGCTTGAACAACTTTCTCAAAAGTACTTATCATAAACTTAGGATAGGGAGGGATTTTCTCTTATGTTAGGAATATACATACATTAACGCTACTTTGGGGTCTCTTAAAAATCTCTGTTAGTATAAATGAGAACTAGCATGAGCTTAGGTCAACCTGGGAAAGAGAAATTTGATAGGTGACAATAACATCTGCCATTGCTCATCACACCTTGCATTGCTTACACAATAAAACATAGCATAAAGTGAAGCAGTAATACACTTTTACATTTTACTGTAAATATCAACAGTTCCTTAGATTTCTTCCACTATATTAAGCAAAGGGCTGGCAGTGTTAATCTATTGCTGGCTGTTAATGTGGACAAGGGAAAGAATATTTCAAATATACCAAAACTGATCTTTAAACATCTTAAGTAAAAACGTTTTAGGTATATGAACAGTATTGGTATCAATGTTGCAAAAACATTTAGGAAAAAAATGTTAGATTTTTATTTGATTGTAGTTGTAGTGTTGAAATAATGTCAGGCTTAAAGACACTAAAATTGATCTGGTAGTGCTAATATATGTGTCTTTTTCAAATGAAAATCATGTAGCAAAGGCTGTAGGTAGTAACCTGAAGTTTCATGTAGAATTAATGAAGTGATGAAATGATTGTACCTTGAATGTCAACATTTGTTACATAACATAATCATTTCAGCTATTCTTAGTAGCTCTTTACTTCCTTTTTTCTTTAATTGGAGAACAAATTTATGTATAAATGTTTCTTACTGGCACATCTGTTTTTAATAAACAGGGACATGCAGTCAAAGTTATAAATGTTCTCATTATGAATATTTTAAAATAACTTATGGCTAATATTTTTAACAATATATAAAGATATATGCTCAAACAGTACCTAACTCATATTAAAATGTATTTTCCCATAAAATATATCCTAACCATCATTATTAGAGACAAAGTAATAGTCTCTAGAGGAACCAAAAATATACTTAATGAGAGCATTTTACTGAATTGCTGCTGCACCGCTTGTTAGTGAGAATGGTTCAGTAAACAAAAGCTAATCCACTAGAATTAGAATCAGGGCAGAATTATAAAATATTCTGGGAACTGCAAGTAACTCAGCATTGTCAGGGAAAAAAACTGCTCTCTTGGATTTACATGACATCAGTAACACAATTCCTCATAGGGACCTACATGTTTGATGCATTCACCTTCTGTTGCTGTTAATTGGGTTTAAATGATGAAGCTCCCATTCACTGTAACAAAACATTATTTCGTTGTGCTGTGTTTATGTTTTTTTGCATTATGATTTCATTAACTTCTCTCAGAAATCCACTAATCTCTTTCTTACTGTTTTGATTGTCACCATCACACAATGATGCTTTAATTAACATTTTCAGAAGTGCCTGAAGATGGAATTATTAATGGAATCATTGTTCCAATGGAAGTACCTCTTGACCTTTTGCTGGCTTTTAGCTTATGTTTTATTCTAAGCCATATTTTGTATCTTTGATCTGTGTGATCCAATGAAACCAAGACATTCTTAAACTTCCTAGAAACAAACGAGTGATAGAGTGATGCGGACTGTCAATCCAATAGAATTAAAGAGTTCTGAAACAAATAGGACCTGTATCACATTTACATTCTAAAAAAAGACCAATCAAATGCATTCTAGTAAAATAAAGGAAATTCAATTACAGAAGACCAGAAGCTTCCATTATCAGCAGTCTAGTGTAATCCTACAAAACAGGAAGGAAAGCAAAAAAGGAAATGTTCTTTTTAACTCTGTTTTATAAGAATATTAAAAGTTATTAGAAAGAAGAATACATTTAAGTCTAAAGAGAGATTTAAATCACAATAAAATAATTCTCTACTTTTAGAGTAAAATTTTATGTTTTATTTCACAAAAAAACTTCATAAACATTAACTCAGATGGGTCTAATCATCCTTTAGCTGAAGATAAAGAGAATTTCTGTAGTAGGCCTTAGATTGAGGCAAATCACAGAAATTTATAGGTAGAGGTGCTTAAACATCAATGAGTAAAAACAATCATCTTGCAAACAACAACTAAAACTGCATTAGAAGTGAACTTTTGGCCTTTCTCAGTTCTAATATACTCAGATGCCTGCAGACAGCATCAGTTAGCACGAAGAAGTAGCTTGGGGGAGCAGAGCCAACGACGCTTGTTTTTCACCATGTGGCTTTTCTGCAAGGGGTGTTCATAGGCAAGTGCCGAAGAATGACAGTAGGCTCATACTGCTTTCTGTCATTAGGGAGCATTAGTGGGAGCATTGCCTGGCCACTAATTTTCATGAAAGATTTAGGAACTGACAACCAATGTTCTTTGAGCTGTCAATACCATCACCAAATATAGTAGAAGGCAGCAATTTGTGTCAAAAGCTAGCAAGTACCCCTTTACATGAAAAGAAGAGAGAACAAATATAAGGAAACCAGGAGTGAAATACTGCACAGCTAACAGTCTAGCAATTGAAATCCCCTTAGGTCAAAATATAAGGAAGTTTAAAATAAAAAATAAAATAAAAATTAGGAGTGTACATAGAATAGGTATTGCAGATTAAAATTAAACAAATTCTTTCTCATCGGACTACTAGGGCATACTAAGCCATCAGTTAGCACTGAAGGTCCTCCTATGCTGGGAGACCATTCTTCCTCTTTAAACCTATGATTGTGAACATACCAAGAATTGCCAGCACGGTGCTGTCCTTCAGGACTTCCATGGAACCTGAGCACACAAAGTAGATCGCTTGCAGGGCATCTCCCTGCCGGAGGAGGTATTCCCCAGGAGCACAGAAGGAGGTTTTGATGTGCAGAGACAGAGACCTGAGGCAACCACGACTGGCACACTCGAAGAGGGAGAGCTGCAAAATCTCCTTGTTCAAGTGCATGGTGATGTCTGAACGCAGCTCGTCTGGGAAGTCTTTTAAAAGCTGTCCAAAAGATAGAAAAAAAATGATGAAAAAGGGAAAAATTGTAAAATAATTTGTTTCTGCTTTTTCAGAAGCGGTCTGATTTAGTAGTGCTGCATGTGCCATACTGATGTAAATACTTCCCTTTGATTTTTCTTACCCCCTTGATGAGACACTTGCTATTTTAATAAATTTTAACACTGATAAATTCCAGGAAAAACATGAATAAATATATGCCTTTATACTATGGAAAAAACCCCCCCAAAAAGCCTCATCAAACAAACCCTCAGGAAAAAAAGGTCAACAGCACTGTTTGTATGAATTCCCTCTAATGCCCAATTTAAGTTTGTCCAAGTTCTTCTCAGCTGATAGAACACAGTAGGCTGCTCAGGTATACCGTTGTATACAGGGACATGTACAATGAAAACAGAGCAAAACATCAAGGTAGTTTAGATTCTCTTTAAAATCCTTCTGTAAAATTCATCAACATGCAATATTACTTCTTCTATAGCAAAACCACTGGAAGAGGAATAATTTAAAAAACCCGCCTTGAATGAGTTTTTGTTGTTGTTATTTTTATTTTTTAATAATATAATTGGACACTGAAGGAGGAGTGGGAAAGGAATGGAGACAAGGTGCATGTTCAGTGGAAGAACCTGTGGAAACTGAAAACCATGAGGTCTTCCTTTTCTTCCCTTTCAAGCTGCAAGCCCACAAACATAGTTTTGTTTGTAGTTTGAGGGGACGTGGCATCTGAACAATGCAATCAGCCAATGCTTGACTAAGCGGGCTCGGACAAGGCATTTTATCCATAGGAGGCAAATAATGGAAGACCGATGGTCTCTCCAGGAGCTGCAGTTGTAGTACAGCAGTCACTCACTTTCAGTGTGACTAAAGGTACAGAAGGTACAAAAGCAGAAGGTGTTCGCTAACCACATCTAGGAAAGCTTTGACATCTAAGTCATTTTTGTACCTTTGTAAACCTTTCTAAGCTCCTTCTGTTGCTAAGACGCTGTTGAAAATCCCATTCTTTGTGCTGTGCACAACACAAAAAGAATTTATCAGGAAAAGAATGTTCCAAACCCCAAATCTTTCTGCTTATTTCCACATTATCTTTGGAGACCACTGAGTTTTATAACACAGATAACAAGAAACCTGAAGGGAGTGCTCCGTTCAAATAACACTCCAGCAGAGAGAAGCCATTATTTCTCCTGCAGTACAGTAACACGTAACCTGGATAAGCAATTTAAAACAAGCAAGCACAGACACCACCAGAAATCTGTCTTTTGATTTCACTCTCAAGTTGCATTCTGCAATATTTAAAAATGTGGTGATATAAATAACATAAAACTTCAGGCTAAATCACTCGCTTACAGTGTTGCAATAAATAAGATGAAGGAGGGAGGAAAGGACATTAAAGTCTCTCCTTTAAAAAGGACCTAAAATCCCCATGCAGATATTTTGTTTAGTGAAAGACAGGACTACTCATTATAGCATTTCTGCCCTCATCATCTAAAAGGTGTCTGATGAATGCCTCTTCAGCATCTAAGAATCATGGAGGACTGGATTTTACTACATTATTTGATGTTTTAAACTTGCTTTTTCAATAGTGTACCCTCTTCCCAGGATGACCCATCTTTATTTTTAGGCACAGTTTTCTTTGGTATGTAACTTCACACAGAACACGGCAACACAAAAGAAAAATTACCCTCCTCCTTGACTCTAGGTTCATAGTCAAAACAATCAAACACAACCCCCCTCCCTCATTTGGTTACCTCATTGGAATCAATTCCATTATTGACAGACCACGTGGTTTGGAAATATTCAAGCATCCTTTGCTTTAGCTGCTGTGGCAGGTGATGGACCCGTATAAAGTCCTTCAAATCCTTGGTTCTTGTGTGATAAAGGGACCATCTGGAGTACATCCTCTGAATTATGGCAGTCACATTGCCAAACACCAAGGCGTGCATCAGAGCTAGGGAGTACAGAAATTACATGCAATATGGAGTGATGATCAATAAAACTTAACACAGAAAATAAACAGCATCTTCACAGAGGGAAAATTTCCTGATTGAGAGATATAAGAAAGCTTTTGAATATAAGACTCCTTGAATAATATACAGTGTTATTAATATGATTATTCATTTCTGGTTTTTGAGACACTATGAGTCACAGTCATGGGACAGGGTAGAACAACAACTGATTGTCTCTGGTCAGGTTACCCAGCAAAAGAATGTCCGAGTCAAACTGAGTCTGTGGTCTAAGAGAAAAGGAAAACAGAACATAGAATCGTAAAATCATAGAATCATAGAATGGTTTGGGTTGGAAGGAACCTTAAAGATCATCTAGTTCCAGCCCCCCTTCCAGGGACGGCTTTCACTGTACCAGGTTGTTCAAAGCCCCATCCAGCCTGGCCTTGAACACTTCCAGGGATGGGGCATCCACAACTTCCCTGAGCAATATCTTCCTGTGCCTCACCACCCTCACAGTAAAGAATTTCTCCCAATAGCTAATCAAAACCTACTCTCTTTCAGTTTGAACTATTCCAGCTTGCCCTGTCACTACAGGCCTTTGTAAAAAGTCTCTTTCCACCTTCCTTGTAGGCTCCCTACAGGTACAGGAAGGAACACATGTAGGCAGGTATGCTCAGGAAATAATGAGATACTAATAATCACTATGAAAACTAGACTCAAGTAGTCCATTGGAAACTACCTAGAATGTAATAGATTTCAGAGAACTCACATAAATACATACAATTGCTAATGGAGACCATTAGTAGTGGAATGAGGTTGTAAATAACGTTTAAAGATACATTGTATTCTGGGGCATATATTTTTTTAAAAGTCAGAAAAAAGCCCATTGTAAAGCAGAAATTAAGGCTAAAAGAAACATTTAAAGAGACAATCTGATTTCTTATGTTGCTTGACAGGGTCAAATATGGTTAAAATCATTTATCAGAAAGTTCTAACATCCTGGAGTTTGTCTGCAATTAGTTATTGGCTTGGGAATAAAAAGACCAGAATCAAAATTGAAGAAATATTTACAGATACAGGTCATCTGGGTTTGTCTGTGCAAAAACGTGTTTGCTTATTATGAGTTGGAACAATCACTGCTAAATTGTAATGTGATATTGATCTGATGTATAGAATATACACATCTACAAATTGTTTATTGAAAAAAATTACTAAAAAACTTGATTATTTCTCTAAAGGGACATCTGTATAGTGCTTGAAAGAAAGCAGACAGAGTCCTAAGAGTGACAAAGGAATTGGTTTATACACAAGACAAACAAGCTGTTGACCTTGTACGTCAATTTACAGACGTCCAATGTGAGTGAGAAGAGACAAGTGGGAACAGGAGGAGGAAAGGATGCACTTTTAAATGGTAGAAAGAGATAGAAAATTCTGGAGTTTGGTGTTTTAGAAAATGTTTACAGTAAAACACAAAGGAGCTAGTAACAATATCTGTGTCCTTACTGTGAAGGGAGTGCAGAAAAACAGATAAAGAACTTCAGTGTAGAAATAGCAGATAGAAAACGATTATGGATATAGTAAGAATAGTAAGCCTAACTGGAAATTGATTTCTAAAAATAATCAGCTGTATCAACTAGGTGTCATTCATGATGGTGCAGTGAATTGCCAAGTCATTAATGCCAGAAGCTAAAGCAACAAAATGGGAGGGACTGCGGTAATACTAGATACAGGATATTATACTAGAAATATGACAGCCAGGGCTGAAACAATTCAGCCAGACACAGATAAATAGGTTAAAGAAATAGTGTAGCCTCTTCAAGGATGCAATAATCAGTTTAAACAAGGAGGAGGTATAAAGCATTAGGTGGTGTATGAATGCGTGTGTAAGAATCACGTGTGAGGTAAGTCCCTCATCAGGAGCTGGACAGTGTAGAGATCTCAGTGATGTTATTGTAGGCACAAATATCATCTAGAATTGCATTATTATGGTAGAATCTGTCTTTGCCTATATACATTGGAAGGCAACTGCTTCTCATAATGACAAGCTATTCTTGGCTGTGACAGGCATTAGAATTCTTTATCAAATAATCATGCACTTACCCTACTTTCTGCAAGAAACCTATTACGCCTCTGTCTAAACCCAAGTAGGACAAGTTCAAAACTTCTAGGAACTGCATTTTACAAAGTGGCCTTTATTTTAATGGATATTCTAAATCACATTTCAGTTACTTAGGGAACAGAGGAGCACCTCTGATCCCAGATAGGACTGGAGCTACTAGAGCGGGCCTCCAATCTCTTAAATAGAAACCTACACATTATTTGCTGAAAGAACATGGAGAGTACAAGACAGAACATGATATGACCACCTGCTGGAAGGCAGATCTGATTAATATTTTGCAGATGCTGGGTATCCTAGGAATTCTGGTTACATTTTAATACGTAAGTTTTCTTTCCTACTTTAAGACAACATACTGTATTGAACAAGATCTTTTATCTTCAGAATATGACTTGTTAAAAATTTAAATTTCAAATTCATGCAAAATAAAAATTAATATGAAGAGGCCAGTAAATATTAAAAAGGTATGCTATAAGCTATTTCATTGTTAAGTTTGCACTTTTTTTTCTGTCTTCATCTTTTTCAAGGTTTAAGTTAATATGCTTCATTTTGTCAGTTTGTAGTGTCATACATTAAAGAGATACAGAAAAACTGCTGATAGACTAAGCCATCCTCTCCATTACACCCGAAATTTCATTAACTAATGGCTTGGTCAAAAAGTGTGAAAAATTTACACCAAGTTTTCTCAGAATGTCGCTTTCCACTAGGGAATTTTAAAATTGAATATCAGCCAAAATTATATACTAAAATAGGTTTTAAGAAATGAAGAGGTATCATGTCCCTAAGCATACAGATTAGCACTTTTTTCCTAACAGAGTATTCTAAGGTATGCTCACCAATCTTCACAGGATCATTCTAACTCCTTCAAGTTTCCTTGATTTTCCTCAATAGTATCTAAAATACAATTTGTGAAGAAAATACCTGCGGATCAGCCTGCTCTGCTTTTTTACCTGGACGTATCTTGTTCACTGGACCCTCACAGGTATAAATCCCTTCTCCTACCTGCTTGCCTGTAAGCAACTTTGCCTTTCAGTCATCAGTGACCTCTAACGCCAC
Source organism: Mohoua ochrocephala (assembly GCA_013398855.1). Classification (NCBI taxonomy): domain Eukaryota; kingdom Metazoa; phylum Chordata; class Aves; order Passeriformes; family Acanthizidae; genus Mohoua; species Mohoua ochrocephala. Next base: position 22,486 of record VZTA01009229.1, on the reverse strand, counting down.
TCAGTTGACTAGTTCATCACAATTTACTCAATGTACAAGCATATTATTTCTGTCACTTAATAATAAAAGAAATAAAAGTGAAATTGTTACAACTGGACTAAATAAATGCATAGGATACTTCTATATTCTACTCCATTACATTTATGAAAGCTCTGCCATATTAAAGTGAATTAAATATTAATCGCTGCCTTACACAGGAGATCTCTTGATTTCCTGATAGAAATGAAAACTCCTTCCTTCATTCCAACATATTTTATGTAGTGAAAGCCCCAAAGAACAGAGACCACAGTGTATTTTAAAACTATAATTTTATGCAACCACCAAAAGCAATTCATGAACTGCTTGTGGTTTTGTGACATTGTCAAAACCAAAATTATATCATTCTTGGATGATTCGTTGTATTACTGCGTCTCATTTTCAGGACTGAGGAAAATGAAAATAGTTCATTGAACAATTCTTCTACCACTTAATGCTGCAAATATGTAGTTTACAGGTAATTCATCATGTTCCCTGGCATTCAAGTGTCAAATTTCCAATTTATTGTTGCCCACAACAGAAATTTATCCGGCAAAGCTGACACCCAGGGCTTTACTGACTAGCCCTGGCAAAATACCTTCTAATATTTCCAGAAAAACTAAGCAAGCAGGAAAGAAAAGGGAGGACAGAGTACTCCAGCAGTGACTTGCTTTTACCCTTCTTGCCCAGTGTGACATCTTTGAGCTGCATTATGTACGCACTGGGAAATAACACACCTAATTTTTTGTGGGAAGAAGATGAACATAAATACAGAGCTTCCGGTACTTTTTTGAAAGGTCTTGGCTTACAAATCACTGCTGGTTGTACCCAGGTGCCTCAGCAGAAGGAAGGGGACCATGAATGAGCACATGGCTTACTCCAAGTACCACTTGGTAATCAACATAAATGAAAATGTTACTAAGAGCTCCAAATATGACAAAACCCTTGCATTCTGATACAAATCTGTATCAAACGGTTATCAGTGATAATTGAACTACTTTTTTTTTAATTTATTCTAAGTCTCACCAGTCTCCTGGCTCTGTCCTCTCTCTCTCTTTCTTTCTCTCTGGTCTTGTCCTTCAGATGAGGATACATACCAGCTCACAGACACATTGTCTTGTGGGCTGCCTACCTCCCCTCATCACCATTCCCAGGGCTGCTGTGGGAACTGACCTGCAGCTGACGTGCACATCATACCTGGCTGTCTGGGAAAGTGTCTGCCACGTGACTCAAATCCCCAACACATGGCTGGGCCACTAAAACTGTTAATAATGTGAACTTACTTGCATTTTAGTGGGCAACACTCTTTCATTACCATAAGTGAACAAAAGGTTAGAAATATATCTGCCTAAGAGAGTTTACCTACTGTAAACCAAACAAAGTTATTTCCTTCTTATGCCATTTTAAATTAAATTTATTAAACCTCACTTTTGGTTTGTTTGGGGTTTCTTTTAAGAAACTTAGCAAAATTTCAGCTTTTATTTGACTTTTTCCTACTCCTTGAAGATGTTTTAAATGATGCTTAATTGTACCTACCCCCAATCAGCATTGTGCAAATGGAGAAGATCTTTTCAGCATCGGTATTGGCTGAAACGTTTCCAAAACCAACGCTGGTGAGGCTGCTGAGAGTGAAATACAGGGCAGCTATATAGGCACTTCTGATTGATGGGCCTCCTAGTGTATTATTCTCATAATAAGGAGATTCAATTCGTTTTCCTAGCTCATGAAGCCAACCTGCAAAACAAAGCATAAAAGGGATTACTATTAAGTAATATTGATGTGACCATGAAAACTACACATTATATTAAAAAAAAAGTTCTAGAAACCCCCAAAAACCTATTTAAAAAGCAGTACATGCTTCACACAGTTCCAAGAATAAAAAGAACATTAAACTTTAGGAATTTAAGCAGCACATTAAGTATTGTGTCTCTGGGATATTTATTTTTATGTATGATTTTTTATGATAGCTGCATTTCTGCATTGAAATCAAGTGGTTTTGAATTGCATATTACAGGTCTAATTAGATAATTTATAAAATCCATTAAGTCACTGAAAAGAAAAAAATCTTCACCTAATAGCACTGCAGCAACAATGCAGCATCATTTGATTCTTTCCATTAATTAATGCTTGGAAAGCTTTTTGACATTCTAAGACTAAATCATTATAATAGTAATTACATATTCAGAGCTTTTCACATGTTTCTTTCTACAGTAGAAAAGAGTCAAAGAACTAAACATAACTTACAAACCAGAATTAATTTTCAAAACATGCTTCAGTAAGTATTTTCTAAATTGTTCATTTAATCTTTCCTTTCATTTTGATAAATGAGTCTATGTGTGCCAGAGAAAGCAGAATTAGCTACTGCCTCAGATATTTGAAAAAAAAACAACAAAACAACCCCAAAGCAACAATGCAGGAAAAAATATGCAGCTGGAAAACACAACCTGAATGAATTGCATAAACACAATGCTTCACAAAAATCAAGATAGGGGAGAAAAGAAGGATAAAAATCTATTTGCGTGCCCAGTTTTGCCCATTAAACAGCTTGCTTGGGAGATTGGGAATCTTTCTTGGGTATACAGGGAGAACTGCCAAAAGAAAATAATCCTGACAGACAGAGTTTTATTTTTAGAAAAATCGTTTGGGGGTCCCCTTTTGTAAGCTGGGACCTGACAGACTGAATCAGCTCCTGAAGCTTATTCTCTCTCTGCTTCATTCAGCATCCCTTTTGATTAATCCAAATATGAACTGGGGGAAATCTCATTGCACAGGATGTCTGCAAAAGTAGGGGGTAGATTTAAAGTATCTGTCTGTCCCAGCACTTCCAATTAAGTTGGGAAAAAAGTCTGTGGAAGTTTAGCACCTAGAGTAGACCTGCTGACCCACGGCTGCTCCCGTGCTCAGCTGCAGGCTTTCTGGCATGCTCTCCTCCAGAGGAAGCTTAGCCAGAAGGGCTGGGTAAGGGCAGAGCAAGGTCTGGCCATGACCCTGCTGACCCACTCTGTGCAGGACAGGGAAGTTGATCAAGGGCATAAATGAAAGCAATCTGCACTGTCGTATGATGGCAGTACTGAGTAGGATGTTTTACCTTGCCAACAGACAAGAAAGCATATGAAAATCTCCTTGATTTTGCCTGGATAGATAGTACTAATCATGTGGGGCTATTTTGTATTTGTGGCTCCCAATTATTAAAAATGAAAGTAAAGCAAAATGGGGAAAAAAAAATAAAAATAAGCCCAGCTGAGTCAATATCAGTCCTCTGTGCACTACTTTTTTCTGAGATTACACTTCATTTCCCCAACAGTAACAGGGCTCTTTGTATGGCAGATTTAATTCCTATGTTTCTATAACAGGGAATGTAATCACAAACATTAAAGAACATGGAATAAAAACCTAAGAAAATCTCTGGTGGAGAGGAGACAAAGTTAAAGAAAGTCCATCTAAACCTAATGTAAAGTAATACAATCGTAATGTTCAAGATCAGCTCAAGATTGTTTCAGTTGCAAAACTGAAACAAATGAGTTATTTTGAAGAACTGTAACTGATATGCCTTTCAGGAGAAAATCTCCTTCCTCAGAGTGTTCTAAAAGCCACTGAATCTCAGCCTGTGTATTTCCATTTTTCCCACTTTTCACGCATTTCCAATACTATCCGGGAAAGGTGGATGACTGCATTCTTTATCTGAGAGATATATGTATGTGAACTGGTTTCTCCTTTGCAGCTCACTTGATGTCCAAGGTTTTCATCCAACCCTAAGGAAACATCATTGTTCCTAAAGGATTCATTACTGCTAGTAAAGGGAAGGTAAAAAAAATAAGTGTCTACATTGTGCCAATCAGTAGAAGACTCTATAATATTTCTACAATAATTCCACCACCAAAATACCAATATAATAATTTTACAATTTCTAACAAACACTTCTGGCCAAGACACCAGTATTTGAGATGAGTTTAGTATTCAGTGTCTAGTTCTGTGATATAAATGCTCTCCTCAGTTGGATGTATGCCTTATCACTGAGCTACAACAGTAGTAGTTAGCAATGATTAGCAATTCTTAAAAATTGCTAAAATAATGCCCACAATGTAAATAAAAGCTATTAGGTAAATTTATTTAGAGATTTATACTTGGAAGAGAAAATGTATCTCTGAATAAGAAAACCCAAAAAATATATTCTTCTGACTTGTAGATAAGAACATGTTTACAGCTTCTCATTTCTATTTTGGCTGTCAGAGATTATCCTAATCAGGAACTTTTGAAAAAATTATATAAAATGATGTTTCAGCCAGAGTATATAAAATGCTGCAATATCTTCCAGATCAACTGTACCACTCATATTTTTGCTGATAGCACTGCATTTTTTTTTCAGTTTCGGGGTAGAGGAAAGATGCTGTTGGGTGTAAATACTTTCCTCAGCCAGTGGAAATAGTCATGAGGTAGCATCATTGACTAATGTCTTTTCAGTTCCTGTAGGTAACAGCTCTCAGCCGATTCTCTGGCAAACTCGAGTAATTAATCCCTGCCCTCAGGGAAGAAGAGAAAAATAAATATACCTTGTAGTCAGAGGAGCTTCCTAGAATTTAACGTTATGAATCTTGTCTGGTTCAGAATTAGCATTGTCTAGGTATAGCTCTCTGACTTTGAAAACATTTTAAAGTGCCAATTAGCATAATTAAGAGGAAGGCCTTTCAAAGGGAAAAAGAGCACTTAAGTAATCAAGTCCCATTGGAAAAGTCAATAGGAATTGGATATCTAGCTCCATTAGGCTACTCTGAAAATTGCTGTAAGAATCTGTATTGAGTTTCATTTACTTATATCTGGGAAGTGCTCAAGTATCAGCAGAAGCCTAAAAAAGCATTTAAACCTCTATAGATGACATACTTTTTAACTGGATGTAAACCACATTATTTCATTTACTAGACATCCAGAAAATCAGTCCTTCCCCTTTCTTGGTGCTTTCTCTGCATCGAGTGTGTACAACACTCCCCATAATTTGCAGCTTCATTACTACTTAGATTTTCCTTATATGCCAGACACTTAACATACCAGAATACTGTCTGGTACTTCGAAAACTTAGAAATTAGTTGCATTTTCTAATGCATTAATTAACCATAACACTCATTCTAAAAACACGACAATTCTTTTTTTCCAGTTAAAAAACAGACCTAAAGTCTCTGGTTTATTCTGCACTACAGTGTCAGGAAGAGCAAAGAGGTATGGCTAAGGAGTGCCTCTTAGAGCATCCCTGAATGTCTAAAGCAATAGTAGTGATGGTGCTAAAAGAGAAAAGTATGAGGCAAAGGCCAAGCTTCTCTCAGCTATGATTCTACACCAAATCTAGGGACTTCAAGTATTCCTCGGGGAAATGTGAAGGTAGAAAAGCCTAACTGCTCTTACATTATCAATTTTTGTGGATGTTTAGACAGTACTTAAACCTCATGCAGGGCCAGGCCGTACTTGGCCCTTTCATGGTAGTAGGGAGAGTAACCAACACTATGCTGATAGTAAAGAGAACGTGCAGTGAGAAATGCTGGAGTAAACTAAAGGACACTGTGGGCTGTCTTTAGTGAGGGTTATCTTTAAGGACTGTGTTTAAGGCTGAGTTTTGTTTTTCTGGCTGAACTGAAAAGAAATAATAATAGAAGAATGTCCTGAACTGGAGCACATGCAGCCTTCTGATATAAATAGATTATAACTTTCAACACAGAAGTCGCTATCTTACGACTACTAATGTGTGTTGCAGTGAACAGTTTAGAGTCATTAAGGAGAAGATAAAAATTATACAAGAGAAATTAGATCCTTCATCACTGGAATGCCTTTTTAAATTAAAATCACCGTGTAGCCTGAGAGCTGTGTTGGTTCCCGCTGCAGTAGTCCCTGATCACTGCTGATAGCTCCTAATTTCAGATCTAGAGCCAGGCAGCCAGGAGATGTAGGTTTGCACAGCAAAGCATACCACCCTTTCATTACACAGCTGCACCCTCTGATCTGCAAATAAACATCTCATATTTCCATTTTAAATGGGGGAAAAATGTTCCAAGTTTCTATTGATCTCAATGAACCAAGATTTTTGGTTGGATCTGTCTCTATGTTTCTCTGTATTACCTCCACAAAATAAACCTTAAGGCAGAACAGTTACTAAGAGAGAGCAAGTACTTGAATTTCCTCTGTTTTAGGTAAAAGCACCTGTGATTACAGTTTCTGTGATTTTAAATGTCCAAATCTTCCCTCAACTGTCCATGTGGCTTCTTCAGAATGTATCATAGTTCAAGTGCGTTTGGGGAGGGGAGACCAGAGCTAATATTGTATTTGAAAAAAGATTTTTTATAACAGCATAATGAATATATTTTACCATATCAAACCCTAATTATCATTCATTAGACATTAAAACATTAGCTTTGCTTTTAAGATTGCATCCAAAGAATTTTGCACAGTTACTCTCTAGATGTTGCTGACTGATATAACACATTCGGAATCTAAAGGTGTATAAGGAGATGAAATCATTTTACTACTTCTTGTGTGTATCACTGCATTATTGAACAATCATTGCCTCTGTTCTCATGGTGATTACCTGCTTAAGGTACTCAGGTTCTTCACAAGAGCCTCAAAGCCTTTTTTATCCCTGTCTAGCCAAAATGTTTTTGACATGTGCAATTTTTTCCTGCTAAAACACTTGTATTTTTTCCCCAGACTATTAAAAGACCAAACAGCACCATGCCTACTATTCCACCCTGTGGAATATTGCTGTTACTCCTTCATTGTCACAAACCTGATCATTTGTTTACAGGTTTGATCTACGGAGGAGTTTTGCCTGTCATGTTAGGAGAGGCTCCCAGGTACCAGAGCAGATGGTTTTAGGATTAAAGAACCCTGGAGATGACAGGAGCAATCATACCTTCAACCACTGCTTCTGGAAGACTGTAAATGTGCCAGACCTTATTGGACTGGGTAGATAAGTAGAACAGGAATCAGACTTTTCTTACATACAAATTTAGAAAAAAAAAAAATAGGTACTAACTCCCCCCAACCCCTCTCTCCCCACTTCCCAAAAAAACCCCCAAAACCAGAACAAGACACAGTCATGAATGTGTGATACATTTGCAGGTTCTGAGAGTGTGAAAACACAGCTCCAGCACATCTGCTCAAATGGCAGAGTTGCACACTAGTAAAATACAGGACATGAATTTATGCTCTTTTCAAAATGAAGACAATAAATAAATGTTATATGTGTAAGGGGAAACCCGAGGTGTGTCAACAAGTACAGGGTACAAAGGAACAGCTCTGGCCAAGAGGCTTATACTTGAAGAAAATTAGCTGGTATTCTAGATAAGCAAAAGTTAATTAGCAATGCACGAAATTTAAACTAGAATGATTTAAATATCAGTACAACAGACATAACCATAATGGCTGCAGGACAATGAGGAACAATTTGCATTAATCTAACTCCCTTGATCTTTATTCTGCTAACACATTTTCCTGCAAAGAGTAGACACCTAAAATGAGAAAGAAAACAAATATGATAAAGACAATAACATATTTCTCAAGTGCAGAGACTGCTTAAAAATGTTAAAATAAGTCACAAAATAATTTACTCCAAAAGCAGTTTTCTTATTCTAGCTTTGTAAAATATGGTTCTTATCAGAGTATATTCTTTATTATCATGAATTTAATTTTTTTTTTTCTTAAATTAGAAAGACATGTAACATGGGTAGGAATGAGACTGGTAGTGTTACAGGACTAAGGGAACATATACTGTACTCAAACCTGCATATTCAAATTTTGGGGAAGGAAATTTTTGCCATGACATAGAAAAGAAACAGATTTCACTTGGACTGTATGAACCATAGTTTTATCTCATCTGCCTGTGAATGAAGTCCTTGTGGCAGAGGCGCTCTCAAGGCTGCCCTGCGTGACCCTGGGAGCAGAGCCCAGACACCAGCTGTGCTGACTTGGAACTGCCGTGCACGCAGCAAGGATGGGGATTAATGCTTCGGATCAGTGCAAGGCAGGGGTGTCTGCCCTCCACAGATCACAACATTACCTTTCTCTTACCTTTGAAACACACTATCTCTATGCTTTTAAATCTAATTTATGTCTATTTTAGTGTTTTCCTCCATTTTTGTATGTTAAGGTCATAATCCCTTGTAATTTTCTGGTGCATTGCTTGCATCAGCTAATCCAGGTAATGAAGGGTTACCTATGTTAAATTTGTACAAGCAGATTATACTTAACCTCTGGTTGAGTAGATTTTCAAGTGCCAAAATGTGAGATATTACTTTGATGGAAACTACACAAGATTTTCTACAGACATATATAAACATTTATACACATTTACTTGACAAATGTCCACATTATAGATGATAAAAAAGAAAAAAAAACAGCCCCAAAATCTGTTTAATATGTAATCAAAGAGGAGAAAAATAACCCCTTTTGTATCAAGTACTCTATGCTTCTTTCTATTCAGTAGATAAAATCTTTAGAGGGGAGAGGACAAATTTTATAAGAAGATTTCATGCTTCAGATCTCAGATGTTCATCTCTTTAAAGCCTAATCTATAAACAAAAATAGAGTCTTCTTTCATGTAAATGCTATATATATGTGTCATTTAAACATCCCTGTGAAAATATTAACAGCATATTTTTGAGGGCCGTGCAAACAATGGAAATTACAAAAATGTAATATTTTAAAATTATGAGTAAAGGAGTTGAGAATTTCAAAGCCACATCCTTCTCAGAAACAAACCCTGAGGAAACATCTCTTCAAAATTATCGATGAGGATTCACCAGCAGCAAATTTGAGGATCACTGTCATAGAAGAATTTAGGTGAACACTAGGAATGGATAGATTCAATACATATGCCATTTGATTTCCATTGCAGAGAAACTGAAAAGAATTTTTATTACACCTCTTCCCAAATTAACAAATGAAGAGAGATGGTCATGAGCCAAAATCCAAGGCACAAACGTGCTCCTGATAAAGCTGATAATTCATACCCTTGCATCTACTCTTTTTTTTTGTTTTTTTTTGATGGATCAAATTTAAAAATCAGGATTTGAACATATGTCAGAGGAAATTGTAATTCTCTGCCAGACTTTGGGAATTCTACCACTGATTTTCAAGCATGTGTAACATCATCCAGAGAAAGTTTGAACTTGGACATAATGAAGACAGAAGAGAAAAACAAAGGTAAAAATGGAGGTCCCTGTATGTCCCATTGCTCTTGAGGCTTGGACATTGAAGATGCACAAGTCTCTGCAGTCCAAGGCAGGTGGGTGAAATGGTTACCTTCATATCTGGTTCCTTTTGAATGCCTGCCTTACCCTTTGCAGGTCCAATAATCTGGAGGAAATTGTGTCTTCCCTGAGATCCTTAGGGAAAGTTTTTGACTATCTAGAGACTTACATTGAGATAGATGTTTTAAAGACCTTTGAAACCCATACAGCATTCCAAACTAAATGTGTGCTCCTTTGGTTTAGAGCATTTTTAAATACAAGCTTAACTTATATCAGGTCTACCAAAAGTTCATTTCATTTGAAAGGTGACAACTTATGCATTCCTTGTATAAGGCTAACTAATACCCTTTGGAAATATATTGGCTGTTGTAATTCTAATTGAATGTATACTTACAAGGTATAATAAAAAAATTACATTGTGCAGAGCTTTAACTCATCTAACTTGACAAAGTCATAACAAGATATTGACCCATTGTTCTCATAGAAAATGAAGCTTTCATGGTGAAATAAATACTCAGTGAGCTAAGTAGTTTCAGTAGCAAGAGGAGCTCAATCAAGGAATTAAAAAAAGGAAAAAAAAATCTAAGATCTAATTGCAATGTTCTTCATAACAAGAAAAACACAGCTGAGTCCACAGAAGTGCTGGAAACCTGAAAATTAGGCCTTAATTATCTCATAAAACTCAACTCTAAATTGCAAGTATGACTATTTAGAATAAAAAAGTAACATTTTTCTTTTATCATGGTAAAATTGATGCCACCTTTGAGATATGGACAAAACTTCCTTGTAGGAAGTAATTTCTTCTCATCACCAAGGTGTGGTCTGTTAAATAATTTATATTTTCATTTTGGACAGCCTTAAGTGCAAGAAGAGATACTTCCTGTGGGAAGCTTGCAATCCCCCCCGGTGAAGGCACTATAAGGATTATAATGTGATTTCCAACATCTCTGGTTGGTCGCTCTTGGGCACGTTCATGGCTTAAAAATGGTAGAGCAAAAGGCCTGATATTAAATACTTGCAATGGCAGCATTTTATTAGAAAACAATGTTGAAAAGATATATTTTAAAATATTTAGTTAGCAACAAGTTAGAACAGTCTGGAGTCCAGCATATCTTCCACCTAATGCCAAATCCTACATAAACACTCTACAAAACACAGTGTACATGAATTAACAGCTTCAGATATTTAAAGCCCTGCACATTTCTAGCCAGAATCTAACTATAGTTTATGCATTAAATCTTAGAATTTCTAGATGATGTCCTATCTTCCTTTGTCTGCAAAATAAAGTTTTGCGCTTTCACTTTTTCCCCTACTGTGAGAAATCCCCGAGGGCCAGCCCAGATAGAGTTTCACAGTCAGAGCCCCAGATGCTTCTTAAAGTTGGTGAATAATTCATGTGAATTAGCTATTTACATTTCTTCTTCACCATGTGGCAAAATATTGTCTTTCCAGAGAACTTACTTCGTGCCTACAAGTAGAGTTTATTCTGGTGAGAGAGGAAAGGAAGGAATGGTAGGAAGGGAGATGTCCCTTTGGGCAGGGCTCCAGGACAGTCTCCTAAAAGCCAGCTAATGCTCTGCGTGAATATAGAGGTTATCACCTCTATAAGGCTCCTGCTGAGTTGTCCCTCTCACCCCTACACTGTGCTGCTGCCTTGTTGACCCATAAGGCTGCAGATTGCAGATTCTCTGGGACCTGCAGCTGGCATTCTGTGGATGGCTAAACCAATCAGACAGATCTGCTGCTCATATTTATGAGGAAGACCCCAATGTAGCTCCATACCAGTCTCACAGCATAATGAGGTAAAAATTCCCCTTACAGCAGAGAGACATTTATTCCAAGGTAGAGACCTGTCTATATTACATATAAGAGCTGTGTATCAGAATTTTAAGAGCTGACTCAGCAGACCTGCAAGGAGCACATTCCTCTTGATATTTTATGATAGTTCTCTAAACATTTAGACTTACTGTTGCAAAGAATCTCCGGTGTACATGGTCAGTGCACCTGCATTCCTGCAGAACTAGGTCATAAATTCCTTCAGCCTCATTTATCAAGGAGTCAGTAAATTTAGAAAAAGAATGTTCTTGAAACTCTTCTCTGTGATAAGTTAGTACAGCTCTTCTCAACAGTAATCTGTCAGATGGCTATGTTTGCATGTGTGGGAGATTTAAATCCCTCTTGCTTTTGCAAGTCAGCAGTTTACTCTCTCTTCCCCACATCACTGAATCACAGAATCAACTAGATTGGAAAAGACCTTGGAGATCATCAGATCCAAAGAAAGGACAAGATGGGGAAATTTTCGATATCAACTTTCTGTGACAGTAGCAGACAATACATGCAAAGCACTTGATATGACTAATTATTTCTATTAAAATTTTTATTTTAACTAAAAATAGTTTACAAACAGCTCTAATGCCATTAATATATTTGGAGTGAAGAAAAATACATTTTCCTTTTTTAAAAATTTGTCTTGCTTTGTTCTCCCCAGTATCTTTTCCTAGGATTCTTACCCTAAAAGAAATTAGTAGCATACTTAAGTTAACCACTTTTTTTGCAATATAGTATAATGTCAATTTAATTTTTTGATTTAACCACTTTTTTTGCAATATAGTATAATGTCAATTTAATTTTTTGATTACAGGTAAACCATACAAATCTAAACATATAGGTAATTTGAGAAATAAAATTGCAAGGCCATAATCAGAAGTATATAAATCACGTGAATACCATCCTCTTTAAGGAGATGCTCACACTGTCACTGCACAAAGAGTTTCAGTATTTAACATTTCTGCTCCTTAGGCAAACTGGCTGCTACTGCCCTTTTCCAGGCTATTAAATGCCTTGCAGCTAAGCTTGGAATTAGACATGTTTGTCGTCGTCCATTCAGTGCAAAGAGCACGTCCATCTACGCCGTCTTTGCTTCCCTGTGCTCCATTGGCCTGTACCCATCTGTTAGAGCTTTTCTTATCTTACATTTAGACTGTAATACCCTCTTGGGCAAGAGCAGCCTTTTTATCCTGTGTTAATTCAGCAGTGGAGACAAGAGGGCCTTGACCCATGAGTAGCATCCCAGGTGTTCCTGCAATAAAATTTATGGTGATGAGGGGTTTTTTTTATGGTGTCAGCCAAAGAGTAAGAAACCTGTTTTGCAGTTTGATGTGTTTGGAGTCCAAATCATGCCAAAAAGGTTTTGAGCTACTACAGGCAGGATATTCATGTCTTTTTAAAGAAGTAAACATTCTCCTCCATAAGCAATACCGATGATTTTAAAATTAAACCTTTATTATCAAAATATGACAAAATATCCCACACAACAAAACCTTGCAGGATGTAAGTTTTAAAGCTGCTGGCAAAAGTTTGTGTCTAAACGTGTGCAGCGTGGCATAGTTGGTAAATTAATCTCACCTCTACCCTGCTGTTCTCACCTGCTCAGGTTTCACCATCAGAGAAATACAGACTAAAGTCTTTCAGTTCTTATGACAATTTCTCAGTCCTAAGAGTTAACATATTAATGTTCTGACTCAGAATCTGCAAATAAATTCTCATGGAGGCAATGGCAGTGGTAATCGATACCTTGAAATCTTTGCAAAAAAACCCCCATATTGTTTATTTGCAACAGCAAGATATCAAGAGGACTATATTTTTTAGAAAAGCAGTGCAATATGCTACACATATTTTATATTTTCATCCTAACTGCCAGCAGTCTGCAAGAGTTGAGCCGTTTACTTCCAGACTCCATTGTAAGAGTCCTCTCTGCTTTTTAAATCTGAGTAATGCAAGAAGTGGTTCCTGACAAGGTGGCACCTTCCCCTCTCTTGCCATCTTCCCCATTCCCGAAATCGAGCCAACTTTCATCACCTCCTACCTGTTCAAATGCAGTCTCCCAACTCTGCAAAACAGGGGCAGAAGCCTCAGCACAGGGGTAGAAGCCTCAGCACGGAAACTGTTTCCTTTTGTAGGTCTAACTACAAATGAAAGGTTAACTTCATAATTGCAATGAAACCGTGCTAATTTCCATCTGACTGGCCTGCATAATCGCACAGGAGATGATAATGACAGCGTGGAGTTCAGTTTGGGTCAGTATAGACGGCTGCAGTCTACATGACATCCATTTCTCCTTGTCTTCTATATTAATAACACCCATGCTGGTTAGATAAGAGCTAAGTATGTTAACCCTCGCTACAATCCCCTCCTTGCTTGCTCCATAGATTTTACAGCATTGTCTAAGTGTTTTCCTCTGTGTCCTTATCTAAGGAGCCACTGTGTTGTACAGGGACCTGCCTCTGACAGGCAGCCATGTGATAAATGGTGTTAGCACTTTATTTGCTCCTGCCTTGTCTTAGTTTTTTATTCCTTGATTCTACAACATAAGTAACATTTTTCAATTCTTTTTTTTATTATGTGCCACTTGAATCAAGAAAGTTTAGATCCAAACATATTTGGCTTTTGTGAGGGGGAAATCAACAACAGGGGATATTTTACTCCAGATTATATCTAAAGATAATAAAAAAACCCCAAGAGTTTGCAGTGTAATAAGGGCTTGATGTAAAGAAAAGAGTAAAAAGTGAAGAAAAAAGGTGGTGTCTTAATGGAAAAGCGCAGAATGTTTTTAAAGTTGCTGCAGTTCTGAAATAATATATCTGTGTCTGCAGATATGACAGGTCTTTTTGAAGGGTGTGACATAAGGGAATCCTAAGCATTAGCATTTTCATCTCTAGCTCTCTTAAACTTGACAATGAAAAACAATTTAAAATAATTAGGTATAATTATTTTTACAGAATGTGGTTTGTGTAAAACTTCACATGCTGCAGAATTCATTGACATACTCTCACAGCTTCACATCGGCTTCTTTGGCTGAAAGTAGTTACTGGCTAACTTTAAACACTGTCGCCTGAAAGTACAAAAGGAACAGAAATATTTTCCAGGGTATAGGAAAATGGAAGAGAACCTGGAAAGAAAAGACTTGAATAATTTCTTCATTTCTGTACAGAAATTATTTTCTATTCTGGCAGCAGAAAACCCTTCTTTTATCGAGCACCTGCTCTCGTAAAGGGCAGAGAAAAAAGGATAAATAACTAAAAAATAGGAATATGTGCAAAGGACACCTCTAGATAAAAAATTTAAGGCATGCTTGTGCTACAGAAGAAAAGTTATTTCAGTCATTATGGGATGTCTTTGGAATGTAACATGGCAATCTAACACTCTAGGATCTCTACCTATGTGATGGGGCTGAGAGGCAGTCCCATCACATATTGAAGCAGCTGCTGAAAAGATTTCAAAATATATTGCAACGGCTTTGTGGGTTTAAACTGGATTGAAAAGATATAGTTTGAACAGGCAGGACATGAGCTTCAAAGCAGAAGTAGAAATTTCTAAGAAATCCTAACAGAACTTCTTTTACACCAATGTGTAAGAGACACTAATGTATCAGCAAATTGTACAAAGCTCTCTGAGGAGGGTAGTGTAACCCTAGAACAAGCTGCCCAGCCAAGGTTTTCAGGACTTGGATGGAGCAAGCTGTGTTTGACCCTTTTTACTGCGTGTGATAGTCCTGGTTCAACTATCTCGCTGGTTTAAATAAACCCCAGAGGCTCTCTGCAGCCCAGAGTTCTACAATTCAAAGTGCAGCAGTTAAGGGTTAAAGACTCTGATGTAACTTCAACTTGATTAAGCAGGGCTTTTAGGCACAATATGTGCAACTTCCAATAAGCTATACTCTCTGGTGTTCCCATTACAGAAGCCATGTGAAAAGATCCTGATGGTTTTTTCTCTCTTGGGACTATCCCTTCTTCTGGGGTGTTTACTAGGCAGATTTTTCCCCTACATGTGGCTCTGAGAATTTCTGTTATGGTTGCAGAAATTTTTCCAGATTCAGCTTCTGCACAGAGATACAAACTGCTTTGTAGAATCAATAAATGATATGTAGGTAATCTGTGGTTCAACACAGCAGGACGCTTTGTCAAATCTCAGGGGCTTTGTCCACACGCCAGATTTTTACCTTTGACTTAAAAAACTGTCCAAAAATTTTTCTACTAGTTATAAAATCTCAGAAATGTATAAATAATGATGTAAAAATTTCACACTCCGTTTAATAAGCTACTTTCATGCCTGTTTTTTTCTAGGCTTCAAATCCAATAGGGCATCTCAGTCCTGGGGTATTTGGTGATTGCTAAAACAGTTCAATCAGAAGGCAAAGTACATAAAGGAAAATACAGTTTAATCAAGGAACTGAGCCTGTAGGAAAGAACAGCAGGGAAGAATGGCAGAATAAAACTTGCTAAGGCCCAGAGCAGCTGAAATACAAATTGATGCTAATCTAAATGCAGAAGGAGTGTTTCAGTTCAGCTCAAAAAATGGTATTTTGGTTTCACTCACCTGCACCTCAAAAACAGTGATTTGGGTTTACAACTAGAAAATTGAATAATTTCCACAAACTTAATTTCTATGAGTATTTTAAAATATAAATTTATATTTTAAATCCTGACAAGGTCTGGTATACACTGGTCTGAAAGGATGGATTTTAATAAAGAAAACTTGTTGTAGAAAGTATATTGATATATGGTTTATATTTATTTATATAATATACATTTAACATAAAAACTGGTAAAAAAAGTAGGGTTGGGGTTTCAGATAAGCCTTTCCAAGACCTTAATTTGTAATTGTACGTCTTTACTATGTGCAGACAGGTTTCCATACATAGTTCCCACATGTGTTCTGGTGATTACAGTTTTGCACATAAAGCCCCCTTGCAGCAGTTAAATTTCTGTGTCCAATCTAACAGACACAGAAAATATTACGTGCCTCTGCTTGTACTGTAATAAAATAATGAATATTCATGTTTATCTGCAAACAGGATTTCTTCAAAAGCCAGATGAACTTTCTCTCATTTCTAACTTATTCAAAAGTCTAACCCAATTAGAGAAAAAAAAAAGTTTTCTTTCATTAATATTTCACACCATAAGCTTGTCCAAATTTGGCCTCATATACAGTATTTCACACCAGAATTATTTTCACCATTTAGGTAAGGTATCCAGCAGACTTTAAATAAATATTTTTTGGTTGTTTTGAAATACATAAGTACATTTTAATGATTTTATCTATATTTATTCTAAAAAGGCTAGATATTGCTAACATCAAAAAATTCATGGAATATTTACACATTGCGTGTACAAGAAAAAGATTACTTTCACAGAGGAATAAAACTCTTAAGGATTAAAAAAGGCAATAAAATTATTTAAAAGCATTTCAGTGTTAGATACTCTCCTGGGATTAAAATTTTCTGCTTGAACTGCTTTAGAGTGTTTCATCACGATGTAATGCTTCAGTATTTTGGTATATCCTTGTCTTTTTCAAAGTCTGTGCAATGGAATAAGTACTGTTTGTAGTCATTCGTAAGATGAGTAGTTTGAAAAGTTTCATAGCTTCAAAGTGATCATCTTGTTTTGGTTGTCTAGTTTATTCTTATTTTTTATTTCTCTATGATGCTCCAGGGGCTAATTATTTTATATAGTGCTGCAAGAAACAACCCCCAACTACTTGGCTGAGATACCCCAAAATACCCCAAAATACTTCACAAGAGTGGTAACCATCAACCATTTCCTTCAAATATTAATTAGAAGAGAATTTTAAGCCCTGCATCCCCCAAAAACCTCCCAAAAAACAAGTATTTCTATTCCACACAACAATGGAGCTCCAATACAGGTACCAAAGGTCAACAGAGCATGACAATTAATTTTCCTAAATTGAAGATACCAGCATTCATGAATGGCATAAGTATATTTTTTAGTTCTTTTCCTTAAAGATGCCTCTTCAAAACCAGAAAAGACCATAGTTCCAGAGGAATGGGTTCTGTTATTACTAATGACAAAAAAGAAAGAAAACCGATAATCGAGAACATAATGAAGCAGACTGGAAGAGAAATTAAAATCAAACATTTGGGTACAGAGATGACAGACTGAAGTGAGCAACTGATCACTGCTAGTGAACGATGTGCTGTGTGATGTAGTCAGCACAATGTTCTTTCCTGCTCTGCGCAAGGATTCATAAATCTACTCATGTCAGTTCTAACCTGATGGATGCGTGTGTTTGGAGCAGTGGAACCAGACCAATATTTTACAGTAGAACACCGTTCTCTTGGCTGAGACCCTTGGAAATTAAAAAGTACTCTTTCTGGCAATGAGGAGGATTCACTAAGTTCTTACAGTGCCACAAAACAAACTGAACTGCTGTTCCCACTAAAGCAGACCAGGGAGGGCTGGGCGCCTGTGCCGAACCTTGCCATCTGCCAGGCAGCACGAGAGCAGGTGCCAGCTGCAGCCCTTCCCAAGACTCCGGTTGCAGCTCATTAGTACCAGCTCTTCACAAGTTGAACATTTGTTGAAATTACTGGAAGCTGTTTTGATGTAGGTCCAGGCTCAAACTCCAGAAGGCAGGTCTGGAATACAGAAGTGGGTACATGTACCTGCATGCACCAAACACTTCCATCATCTGGGTCCAAAACCTGATCATTTCTTAGCACTACAGTTTCACCATGTGTCCTCTCTTAGCTGATTTTCCTGACAGCCCCACTACCTGGGGATTTATGATCCCACGAAATCTCAGTTTTCATTTTTTTTTTCAAACAAAGTTCCTGGTTGCCACTGTTGCTAAGAATATGTTGTGAACGTGATTCTCATAGGATTCAAAAGCAGACTGATAATCACACATTTTAAAAATGTCATTATTTTTCATATTTTTTTTGTTATGGTTTTTAAATGCTTTGATTTAGTAAAAAAATGCTCATGTCACATTCAAACCCAACTTTTTAATCCTTTAGCAGAACGAAATGTACAGAGACAAAGCTGGAATGATCTAAGATCATTAATAGTGAAGAAAATTCATATATATAAAAAAGAAAAATCAACACCAAGCCTCTATCTCAATTTTGATACCAAGTCTTCTGTCATGTCTATCCATTTAAGTAATTTTGCTTTGCAAAAATTCATTCATATTTACCTGCTTCTACAGTACGTTCTGAGACTTAGTATAATAGGAAAATACTAGGAGTCAAAAGCTAATCACTGCTTTGAAAAATTATGTATTGTATTGATCAAGAATGGAAGTAATGGCACTGATTTTTCCAATATGATTTCTACTTTTATTTATCTCATGGTTAAGTTGGGTCTAAGAGCACCAGAAACTTGCTAGTTCACTAACATACATTATTTGTGGAAGAACTGGGGGATACGCACATACCTAAAAATAGCCTTTCTTCTGAAAAGAGGATAGCCTGAGTTTTAACCTGAATAAATATAACAACGCCACAAGCATCTATTGACAAGGATGTGCTTAAATCTGTACCTTCAGAATTCCTGGCAAAATTGCTCAAGACCTTGTGAAAACTAAAACTGGCTGCCTCTGGTTTCTTAGCATAAACTAGGAAAAATCTTCCTGGCACTAAAACTTCCCAGGCTGTTGAAACTCAAGAGAATCACAGGTAAATGTCTCTCTTAATAGATATTCCAGCTTGATGCTGATTTACAAAAGTCTGACAAGAGTGAAGCAACCTGGGGACCACAAAGGACTCGGGCAGAATTTAGGAACCTGAGCTCAAGATTTTAACCTAAAATTTGCATCTAAGACATAGGACACCTGCATTTTGGAAAACTCATTTCAGGCAACTTCTGCATCAGGCCAGAAGTGCCACAATCTTTACATGATTAAGACGCCTGGAGACTCTCTCCTATCTGCACTTGGTGAGGATCTTTCAGTCACCTTGCCCCTGCATCTAAATTTCCTGAAGGACTCAGTGGGAAAGGTAGTTTTGTGAATTCAGGCTGTTCACTTCAGCCCAACACGAGACCTTTAATACCTGAGTGAAAAGCCCTGAAGGCACAGCCTTATTTTCAGCATTTCCTACTGGCACCACTCAGGTGCTGTGCACCTTTTTCTGTACCTAACTCTGCTACTGAGAGCTAATTGCGGGTATTCACTGGGAGTGAGGATCTGAGTCCTTTTAACGGCTCTGACTGCAAGAATGTGACAAACAAAATGTGTGTGGGAAGTTTTATACTGCAGAGTATGTGAAACTACAGTGGTTCGGTCACAACTGAGTTCTTGTTTTCAAAAGTGCTGTAAATTAAAAACCTAATGGAAAATGAGTAAAAACCTGAGATGAAACTTAAATTGAAATAAAGATTTAAATAGCTGAAGAACAATACTCATTACAGGTCTGATTTTAAAGCTTTTTCCAATGTAAACATTTATTATGTATAAAAGCACAGGTTATTTTTTTACTGTATTTTGTATTGATAAAAACCCCTCCATAGTCAGAATGTTGTGTTACTGTAGGACTAACAAAAAGTTACAGCTAAATTTCTGGTGGACAGGAAGGAATTTTTTTTGAGACAGTGGCACAAATTATACCTGACAGTTTTGACTATCTAAGGGAGCCAGCATCCTGACTCTTGGCCCTCTCCTAATCTCGTTGCTACACTCAAGACAGCTGGGTGTCAACAGCTCACATGGTTCTCACAGAATGAATGCCTTCAACAACAGGAAATATTTTCAATATAATCTATTTCCCGTACAGACAGATAGAAAAATCATTTTCTGATATTTAATAAGAACTTGAATAGCTCAGTATATATTAATGCAAAACAGCAGTCAGCAAATAAAGAGCCCATGCCTAAATCTGATGCCAGTTAAACTACAGAAATGGGAGCCAATGGCATTGAAGTGTTAGGATCAGCCAGGAACCTAAACACGGTCTAGCCTCTACTCTGTGCCAGCTAACATGAAATTGATCTTATTTTTACAGGTTGGTGAAGATCATGCCATGTCTCAGGGAGACATCTCTTTCACCAATGAGAGTAAATGAGGGGAAGAAGTTGAAATGTGACTGGGAGGGACCTGAAAATGCCAGAAGGGAAAAGCAGGAGAAGAGCTGTACCATTGCCTCCTGTGGGTGGGAATGATGTGTCCAGGAGTCATGGTTTTACGAGACATTAGAATCAAGGTGCTGCATATGGAACAACTCTTTCCTAAGATGGGAGAACTTACTGAGGTAAAGGTTTCCAGCATCTGAAAGCAGTGCCCATACTCTGTATCTTCCAAATCATGTAATCAGTTAAACCTAGCAATACTAGAGCTAAGCAAGAGATCCAGTTTTTAACATTGTGCTGCACTGACATTTGTTCCAATGCTGCCACATCAAGACAGTTCATCAACAAAACGCCCAGACACGACACCTCTCTCACTGTGCAACCACTCGGCTAAATTTGTGAATGTAACCATGTTTGTAAGATATTTGCAATGGGACTGTTGCCTGAATAAGGACAAAAGGTGAAATAAAGGCTTACAATTAGGTCCAGTAAGAACAAAGCAAATGCCATTTTCAGTTCTGGGTACTTTCATAGGAACAACTTTATCACTCCCATTGCCCCAGTTGAAATGCAAATCAAGCACCACATTTGTTTAAATTAGCTAGAGAAATAGACACACAGAAGCAAATGTTGCTAGATCTGGGCTATGGTGCATATCTGATGGCACAGTAAGGTTCAAAGTATTTGTGTTAACAGTACTGCAGCTTTAAAATGTTTGCTTTAAGTGTTAGCAAACCTTGGTCTTGAAATCTGTGCTACAGGCTTTCTGAGGAAGCACTAAATGGAGTAAGTAAAAGCTAAAAGCTTTTTTCTCCCTCTGCCTCTCCCCCCAAAAATAGCAGCAAACATAAAAAGCAAATTAATCTTCTTTTCATTCCAGACATAATTTTCCTTTCTTAGAACAAACTTATTCCTATATTTCAGCTCTTCCATACATTGCAGCATCCATACTCATGGTGCCATACTCAGTTTTTCAAGTGGACATCACCTGAGACAATCCAGTGAAGAATAAAAAGTAGAATTTCCAAGGAAGTGACACATTTCTTTTCATTAAAAAACAGTATAGGAATTATAATTTTTGTATAGTATTTTTTAATGCTGTCCATTAGAAAGCCTCTTAATGGCTGGAATAAACTTTGTGTATGATGCATTGATGGAAACTTGAGTCTCCACTTCTGGTATTAATGTATTGAAATTAAAAGTCAAAAAATTAAAACCTGTAAGTATAAGAGTAAGGATCATATTCTACTGCTTTGCCTGCAGCAAGAAATCTCTTTTACATGCTCTCCAAAACAGCACAAATTTTTCAGCTGAGGTTTTCCTTTAGGAGAACAGAATACCCTCAGTGTCTTGTAGTAATACTACCTTAATTATACTCCGAGCAAGATTTCTCCTGCGTGCATTATTTACTTATGATTTATTATGATTTCCAGATCTCATTTTACTTTGCTTAATCACTCATACTCTAAATTACACCAACCATTCTCCCTTCAACATATCCCCAGCGTGGATGTTATGAGGTGTAGAGAACTTGTCATTTGAAGTTTTCTTAAGGTGAAAAGAAAGGCTAGCTGCATATAATCATCAGAATTGCAGAAGATGCACAGAGGACCAAGACTTAATTTCATTGGGTTTCATCAGCAAGTAGTTTCCATGTGGAGAGCAATAGAAGTTGTACTGATTGAGAAAATTACATAACCTAACTTTTTGTGCTCATATATGTGACACATAAGCTTAACCAGAAACTTTGTCAGTGCTGGAGTGGTCTGTGCAAAACAACAGCTTCATGACAGATAGCTGGAGTTGTCTGAGCTCTTTTCTTTAAACCAGTATCTAATACTTTAACGTTTCAAAACCATTCCACTTAAAAAAACCACAAACAAACAAAAAAATCCAAACAAATCCTCAAAGCTATAAATTATTTAACTTAGCTCTAGAGCTAATATCTGTAGGAGCATTACAGGAGTCATTGCAGTATAATTTTTATTATAAATTTATAGCATCTAAATATTTTAGAGACCATCCATGAAGGTGGTAGAACAGCCTTCCAGACAAAAATGCAAACTCACACATTTAGGAAAAAAAAAAACTAAAAAATGCCTGTAAGCCCAATAGAAAAGCCCTTTTTCCATATAAAAGGTGAAAGTCTGACAGCACACACCACTAAGAAGTGCCTTGACCCATCCAGTGTGGAAGTGTACTGCCTACAGGTGTCCAGGGAAGGTCCCTGATGGTCACAGGTCGAGGTCAGTTAGTGGTGAGGGGCTGTTAAGGAGTGATTCCTGCCTAGGAAGCCCACTGGAAGATGATCAGTGTGTGATAACCCAGATACAACACTCTTCACTAGGACACAAATGGGTCTTCTGGGAAATGTCTCTG
>VZTA01009228.1:0-160338 GCA_013398855.1 Mohoua ochrocephala | reverse complement strand
TCCCCACTGGCTGTTTTGTATTACCCTGCTCCCTTCGGGACCCTCTCATAACCCCCAGCCGAACGGAAGTTCGCTCTCTTGGTTCCTGGGACGCCGATGTGGGGCCTTCCTTCCCTGGGGTCCTGCACAATAAAATCTTTGGTTGTCCAGCCAAGAGCCACCTCCTAAACCTCTGGGGGCGCCTGAACCAACGATGCGTGGGGTGGTTGCTGGCTGCCATCGCCCTGGGTGGGGAACAGCTGGCTAGCAGGGGTCTGGCCCTGCCCGGGACCCCTCATTGAAGGGATCCTGTGGAACACACAGCAGCTGCTCTCACCCAGCACCACAGAACCTGCGCAAGGCGTGTTAGTTTTGTTTGTTTGTTTTCCTGGGGAAAGATCTTGACAACTCTTTGAAAGACCAAGGGCTACCCAGGCTTTCAGCATGGCTCAATAAATGCTCAATTCTCCACCATTCGCCCACGCCCATAGAAGATAAGCTCTTCCCTATGGGAACACATAATAGAATAATTTTAATAAAGGATATATAATTTCATGATCTAGGTATCATGCGTAAAGGTAGAAGTCCCATTTAAAGCTCTTTAGGGTTTTCTTTTACACTTGGCATGGCTGTCTAGAGGATGAGCTTGCTGGATGCTTCTGGTCAAAGGAGAAACATTTGTGAATGTTGAACAAAAATGCTGGATAAGGATGAAATGTGGTTTTGAAATAAACAGAAGGTCTTCTGTCATTTCAGTGACCAGAACTGTTGGATGGCACTATCTCAGCACTGAAGGAAAAACAGCAACAAAGCAAACCTAGAAACACACAATAAAATTCTTAGAAAGTCTGGTTAGACATTATCAGAATCAGTTGGCTTGAAATCATGTTAGACTTAACAAGAGACACTGGGATAATTTGTAATGATAGTCTTTACTTTTATAAGGTTTTATTGCTTCAAACTTTCTGAACAAATCACTTCTGGAGAGGCACTGAACTACGCTGCCTTTTTGAAGTATGCTACCTGTAATATATTTTTTTGTATATTCACTTCAAAACCCTTTTATTCAGCTAGAATCTTAGCAATGTCCATAAAACAGTGACATCACCTACATACACATGTATCTGCAAGAAAACTGATTTGTCACAAAAATATGCATATCATTTTTTTAAATATTTATCTTAAAATTTGCCTTTTGATGACTGCCATGCAAAGGTGCAAAAGCACCCAGAACAGACTGCTCTGCCTTTAGAAATTTAAATTCTGCCATCGCTTTTCTCCAGGTAATTTTTATCATGAAAGAAGGAGTTTTGGCGTTAGCCACCAAGATAAATTATTTGAATTAATTCTCCAAAACACTCGTATTTACAAATTATGCCTATACAGCTAAAAAAATTGAGTCAGGAACGGACTCCTAGTACTGGAATCATTCGTTTTGCAGTGCCTTGTAAAGAATAATTTGGTTTAGAAAAGAAAAAAGTTGTTACATCTATAACATCACTCCTTCTCTCTACTGAAGTCTCACCAGCCAAAAAACTAAAATGACAAGAATTCTCTCTGGAAATCACAGTGCATGGCACAAAGAAACATGCAGCACTTTTCTGCGTATGTTCACTGCAATGCAACACTAGTCCTTTCTCTACTGAGGAAATAACCACAGCTATTTTAAATATTAGTGCTTGTTTTTGCTGCCATTTGTTATGTTTTATTTGCCATTATCCATTTAAATATTGCTGGTTCTGTTTCCTATCTTAGCTGACTTTAGGCATAGGGAAATAATGTAGGACAACAGACTGCAAAATACTGGGGTCCCGCTGCTTGTTTTTCTTGGGAAAGCTGGGACAGCAACACCTCCAGCAGCTGCACCTCTTCACACAGTAGCCTCTGCCAGCCGACACAGGACTTTCAGAATTCTTTCTCCTTCCCAATTGTTTCATACATTTTATCTTTCCTGTAGCAGAACGGGGGATTGTTACATTCCTTTTCACCCTTCAAGTAGCAAATTTTACTTTGACTACCTTTCTAGCCTTCTAACCTAAACCTAAATATTAATGGCATTTATTAGTTCTCAGCTCAAATTCAGATAACTGATTTTGCAAACCAATAATCTTCGTTTCCTTATCTATTTTGTTTTCCTTTTGATTTGCTACAAAAGCACATTGATAAACCACTAAAAAAAAATTTAATGCTCTTGTACTGCCTAGGAATACTGAGACCCGTCACTCCAGAGAGGAATATCTCAGCTATGGAAGGGAGAGAGATGGGGCCAGCAGTATTTCACGGTCTTCGCTCATCTAAACTGCCCAGAGAATTATGTTTTATAGGAGCAATAAAACAAATGGAATGGTGAAAGATGAGGCAAATTATACGGTTAATGTATATTGTTTAGCCTTTTATATATGCTGTAAATATCAAGAGATATTGCATCACCCATAAAAGAAGAATACTATTTAAAATATTTTTGCTATACAATAGTACTTGATTCTAATGCAGTCAGAACATAGTCTGTAGCTTATTACTATGTTTTCACATTCTTTCAAGGTCTGTCATGTTAGCAAGAATCCCACATGTAAGGTTTAGGTACAGACCATATTTTCCCATTATTTATACTGCGGACTCAGTCCTAATACCGATAAAATAGTGATTAAAAATGCATAAAACTGGGGATAGTGTGTTCTCTACAGCTTCCTTCTTATAATTCCGTTATCTGCATACTGCTGGTTGTTTTCAGTCATCACGAGATTGTAGATATTGAGGACATGGTTGTAGTCCATTTTATGAGAAGTGTGGAAAACTGCTCCTGGAGTAGCTCAGGCAGATGAGCTTTCAAACCCCCTAGGAGCCCAGCACCTAGAGACAGTGGCTGAGGGAGTTATTGTTTTGCCTATAACTCTTCTGATGCATCTTTGATCTATCACCCCCATTCCATGTACTATGCACGTTTTTCACCATCCCGTCTCAGAATCACAGAATCACAGAATGAATCAGGTTGGAAGGGACCACTGGAGGTAATCTAGTCCAACCTCCCTGCTCCAGCGATATCACCTAGTGCACGCTACTCAGGGTTGTGTTCAGAGGTTTTTAAATATCTCCAGGGAAGGAGACTCTTCCGCCTCTCTAGGTAGCCAGTTCCAGCGCTCAGTCAACCTCACAGTAAAGAAGTTATTCCTCATGTTCAGGTGCATCCGTTTCATCGAATCATAGAGTCATAGATCATTAGGGCTGGAAAAGGCCTCCAAGATCATCAAGTCAAACTTTTGATTGAACGTAAAGTAAACCCTACCAAGTAAACCACAGCACTAAGTGCCAAGTCCAGTCTTGAACACTTCCAGGGATGGTGACTCCACCACCTCCCTGGGTAGGCCATTCCAATGCTTAACCACCCTTTCAGTGAAAAAATTCTTTCTGGTGTCCAGCCTGAACATCCCTTGGCACGGCTTGAGGCCATTTCCCCATCCTGTTGCTAGTTGCCTGTTTCTGCCCCTTGCGTCTTGTTCTATTGCTTGGCACCACTATTTGGCTCCATCCTCTTGACACCCTGCCTTCAGATACTTGTGTACATTGATAAGGTCTCCTCTCAGTTGTTTCTTCTAAAGGCTAAACAGAGCCAACTCCCTCAGCCTTTCCACACAAGAGAGGTGCTTCAGCTCCTTAATCATCTTTGTCACTGTCCATTGGACCCTCTCCAGGAGCTCCATGTCTCTCTTGTCCTTAAGAGCCCAGAACTGGACACGGAACTCCAGATGTGGCCTCACCAAGGCTGAGTAGAGGGGCAGGATCATCTCCCCCAATATGTTGGATCCTAATGCTCCTCAGGGAGGTGTCCTTCTTGGCCACAAGGGCACTGCTGGCTCATGGACAGTTTGTTGTCCACCAGGACCCCCAGGTCCTTCTCCATAGAGCTGCATCCCAGGTCAGCCCCAGCCTGTGCTGGTGCCTGGGGTTATTCCTCCCCAGGTGCAGGACCCTGCATTTGCCTTTGTTGAGCTTCGAAATGTTCCTCTCTGCCCATCTGTCCAACCTGTTGAGGTCCTTCTTAATGGCAGCATGGCCCTTGGGGGCATCACCCACATAGGTGGGATTTCAAAGGATTCCTTTGAAATGGAGGCTTCTGTGGCTCCAAATGCAGCTGCCAGCCACCAGGATGAGAGAACTTCATTTTGCAAAAACTGAGGAAGCAACAGCCCATTGAATCTGAGCATTAATTGTTTCTGGAGACTATAACAGCACATACAATGATCATTAAACAAATCCAGATACCAAATGGATGCTTATGTTGTTACACTGGATTCTTCACAGGAATTAACACTTCAGTATCTCAGATGGCACCATATAGCATTCCCTAAGGACATGATGTTTTGTTAATAGATAGAATTGGTCAGAAATTTTCTGCTGAAACAAAGTTTGCTGAAAAATTCCAGTTGGTAGAGTGTGAAATATTTCACTCTAAACAGCTTGGGCTTGATAAAATTTTGCCAAATCCAAGGCAAGGTTCCAACAGAAACAGTGTTTCTGGCAGGCCTACCCAAGTCCTAGGAACTCTGTAAGCTACAGTATGGCCAGCCTGAAGGCAGGAGTCCCAAATGGGTCTGCGTCATGGCTAGGGATGCTGGAAAACTTCAAGGCCCCCCAGTAGAAGTGAGCCTGGATATGCTCCAGACAGAGATGAGCCTGGATTTGTCCCAGCTGGGGAACTCCCTAAAGCTACTAGAATTAGTTACAGGATGTGGAGAGTCTGCAAGTTTGAAACTTAGAAAATTTCCACTATGGATTATAACAAAAATAACAGTAAGATTCCTCCTTTCCAAACACTCCTATTGATAGGTGTGTTATAAAAATCTAGGAGCACAGAGTCTGACCTTACTGGTCAAATCATCATTGGTCTTTACTGAGGAGAGGACTAGGCTCTAAACACTGTAAAACTAAATCAGCACAGTTCAAAACATGGCCCATGGGTCACATCTGGCAGAGAAATTTCTTCCATCTGATCCAATCACTGGTCCCAGGGGTGGAGGAGGAGTGGGTGTTGAGACAGCTGATACAGATTTATCAGCCAAACAACTTCTGACCCTGCACATAGCCCTGTGCAGCTGTGGAACCTCTGGGTTCTCCTGAGGTGTGGGAGTGAGGCTGGAGGCAGTGGGATCCCTGAGGCACAGTGTGAGCTCCATGGTCGCTCTTGGACCATCCTGCTCTCAGCCCTTGGTAGACTTTTCATGGGTGCTTGCAGCTGAGAATGATGTGCTGTGGTTCACCTTCCTACCTGATGTTTCCTGTCCAGGAGCTGAAAGCAAGGTTCCCTAGAAAACAGTAGGGTTTACCATATTTTGAACTGAAAATTAGTGTCAGATTGTTTCCATGAGACATCGTAGGTTACTGAACTCACTTATGAATGATCCCAGTGTTGCTTTAAAACGTTCAAATCTCTTTCCAACTAGATGACTTAAAAGTTTGTAACTAAAACTTTAGCTGAACAAGTTTCACATGGCTTTTGGATCGTAAGTGCTATTATTGTTAGTGTTAGTCTCAGTTATAACAACTGCTTTAAAAATACCATAAATAATACATTGGTTGTGTATTTTGTTGATTTTATTGACAGTTATTTCCCTACCTTGCAGGCACAATTCCTTACTTCATCCCTGTAGTGTCACTGTTTGTGGAGTATGTAATTATCATTTAAGGATTCAGCATTGTTTAGAGCAGCTCAGTGAGGGTGGTGGGGATGGACACAGTAAACAGGGATATTTTCTTGTGTATTCTTCTGTCTCTTTTGGGTTTTCTGGTGGTGGGCTGAGAAGATATTCTGTGGAAGTTCAGCTCTTTATCCTGGATGGAGAGCAGGAATAGGTTTGAAGAAATTGTACCACCCCACAGGGTTGAAGCAGCCCTTAATTGTTTTATTTCCTAGATAAGCAGTTGGAGATGGTCCCAGAATTCGCTGAAGTCTTGTCAGAGGGCAGGAGGTGACAGATGATCTCAGCAGAAATGAATCCAATGGTCCTTTGAGATGAACCAGGCTCAAAAGGAAAAGCTGGAAAAGGGAGGGTTGAGTGCATGTTGGAACTGAGGCACAAGGAGAGGAGGGATGGGACAGTGCGTAGAGTTTGAGGAAGGGAATATTGCATAGGTAGAAAGTAGAAGGTCAGAGTTCATGGAGTTGATTGGATTCTTGATTATGGAGCACAATAAAGAACACTACTCCCAAAATGAGATCTAGCAATAGTCAGCAGGATCCTGCTAGCATTTTTCTTCCATTGATCATAATGGTAAAAAGAGTGGAAACATCCATTGAGTATTGACTGAGCTGCAGTAAGAGCATGTTTCTCTTTTCTCTTTACAGGAACAGGAAACCACAAATATTACCCTTTTAGCCACAGCACTTGGTAAGAGCAAGGTCAGAGCAGCTAAGCCTCAACAGACCTCAGAAAGTTTGTTTATATCTTAAGTTTACAGAATAGGATATGTCAGCCTTTTTCTTGTTGGCATATCCACACTTACTTGTCCACCCACACAGGGACTGTGCATATTCTGGCTCCCACACATTAATTTTTACTTCCATGATTCCTTAATGTCTTTTTTTTCTGGGTTTTGTTCTGCAACACACTTTTGTTAGGCTTGTTTTTTGGTTTGGATTGGTCTTGGTGTTTTGGTTGGGTTTTTTTGTTGGTTTTCATTGGGTTTTGTTTGGTTGTTGTTTTTTTTTTTTCCAGTACTGGTCTAAGCCAAGCCCAGCGTTTCTTAGAAGGGTTCCATTGGTGAGATATATCTCAAAGTAGCTATTGTCCATTCTTCATGATTCCTTCAGGAGAAATGTCCTGTGGTTACTAACTGCCTCCCAGAAATACTATCTCTCAGTCTTTTTTTTTCCTCCACTACTCAGAAATTGCAAAGCAAAATTTCCAAGACAATGAGAAAATTATTTCCTTTTGTAACAGAGCAGTTCATACAACTACAACAGTTCATAGAAAGAATTTGGACGTCATCACCAAGAATCATTTAGTTATCTAAAACCCAGTTTATATTTATGATTTTTCCAATATGTTAATGGTTGCCTGCCTATTTTGCCTGCCTAATTATTGACTGCCTATTTACTTGTTTAAATAGGGAATACTTTAGGTAAAATAAGTGCCCAATTCCAGCAAAGAACTATTTCTGGCAGATCATGATCTCGTGGCCTGAAACTGCTGACCTGATACAATATTAATACAGGAATGGCAGCACTGGAACGTATTCAGCCCAGGATCATAGGTTAATTCAGTCTGAAAGGAGACTTAGGATGTTTGTAAGAAGATGGTTGCTTTCTCTCAAATGCATCACATAATTTGATTCTTTGATTCTGCAAGTACCTGAGCTGGTTTGTCTGTAAACAATGTGCCAAGTGAAGCTGAGGGATGAGAATCAACAGGCACAACCTTCAATACAATACCTGTGAAGATTTTTAACTCTGAAGGTGACCAGATACTGGAACAGCAACTTAGAGAAGCTGAGGAATCCTTGTCCTTGGAGATAATCAAAACCTGGGGTATGCCCTGAAAGACCTGCTTTGAGCATGTGGTTAAACTAGAAACCCCTGGAGGTTCCTTCCATCCTGCTTAGTTCTGCAATTCTGAGATTTCTTAAAGAAATTTCCTCCTCTCCATCAGACTACGTATTTAAACTATAATTAGTTTAAAGATGCATAAATAAAAATAACACAAAGTGAAGAACGATGTTGCCAAATTGTAACACGTCAGTGAGCAACACCTCATCAGGAGTAGAAAATGTGACTAAAAAGTGCTTACACTGACTAAGTGACAAGGAAAGAAAGAAGTCAACATCTTTGGACTTTCATGCACTGTCATTCAAGAAGGTGACGTGATCATCCCTGTTAGCACCCATTTGTTTGAGGAAGTGTGTGCTCTTCAGTGTAGCAAGGAAAATGTTTCTGTTACAATTAGGCAAACAAAATCATGACAGAGAAAAAAAATTACTTTTTCATAAAGTCAGTAGAACCACTAAATCCCTTTAAACATAAAACAGAAATGCAGAAAGAGAAGGTCAGAGTAGAGCAGTTAAACTGTTTTGTTTTATCCATTCACCACAAAGGGTGATGGGGAAATATTTACCATAGGAATACTTCATGATGACAAAGTTAGATTCTTCAGAAAACAAGGTATCAAAGACAGAAGTTAGAACAAACTGATAGTTTAAATATCAGTAGGTCTTCAGGAGTTCTTCATGAATTTAAGAGCGCTACATGAGATGTTATACTGGAGGGAGCATCTCCCTCCTATCCTAGGAATGAGAAAGTATTTTACTTCTGCCACAAGAGGTGTTAAACTGCAGATTTTTTCCTTTGGTTTTGTTTTTTTTTTCCATAGTCAGTGAAATGATCCAGAAAAAAATAAAAGTAGCTCAATATCAGAGCATGAGATGTTGGTGATGTGTCCAGGCTTTAATCAGTATTTTTGTGAACAATTCTGCTGAAATAAAATGATGTTTCCAACAAAAATTCTATTAAGAGAGCTTAGAGTACCTTATTATATCATGGATATTTTCATGGTAGAACAATATCAAAGTTCTACATCAAAAAATATCAAATTAAAACCTTAACATTTGGATATTTTTGAAAGGCTTAGTGCTAAAAATCAACAGAAGTCAAATATTTCATTTTTAACAGCAAAGTTGCTCTTTGAATAAGGAAGGATATTTTTATGCTTCATATATAAAATGCATATGATATTAAACAAATCTAGCACAAGAAACAAGTTCCATTCTCTTCTACTGTTTGTTCATAAGATTTCCTTAAATGAAACCCAAAGGGATGAGACAACAGCCCTTTAATTGCCAGTGGATTTCATATATTTATTACATTTATGCAAAGAACAATGTGATGGAGAGAAGAGGGAGAAGCCATAATGGTTGCATAAATCTTAGATGAAGCAACACCCTGGAAGGCAGTGGCTCTGCATTTACTTAGAAGAGCTTAATACCAGACCCTACTGCAAAGAGCTGCCTTCAGGGTGAGCGGTTCTGTGGCTGAGTTGGGAGTGTTAAAGAGCAGCACAGCCATGCAGCACTGCATAATATGCTACAAGCTCCTGGGAATACACTATTAACTTTGGGTGTCTGTCTTCTCAGATAAAGGGCATATCCTGGATGATTTTATTTATTATTATAGCAGCAACTGATGAGCATGGAAGAGAGGAAACTCCCTGATCCATATTTGCTTCTACAGTCCTGGATATGATACATCCCATTCAGTGGCAGTCCAGAAATGCACCCTTGGGGAAAACCTGGGATGGTGCCTACTCTATGCTGGAAGATGCTTAATCCAAATTCTCCGCAGAGAATGAGTGAACTGCAGCTTTGCAAAGGTGGTGCCGGGGCATGGCCCAATAAAATGTTTTCTGACATGTCATGAAAGTTGAGCCCCACCCAAACAATGCTGCCTACAAGAAGGGTAATTTCTGAGCTAATGCATTTTAGAAAAGTTCACCAAGAGTCAACTAGTTTTTCTTAAATTCCCTCCAAAATTCTTTCCAAAAGAGGTGTACTAGTTTGAAAACAAACTTGTGGGAGATCGCAAGTCAGAATTATAATTTAATAGGAAAATTAAAATAAATGCAATAGTACAAGAACACTGACAGAGCCAGGATACAACCTGACACCCTGTTAGTCAGGGTGGTGGTAGTGGTCCAGATGAAGTGGTCCTGTTGAAGCAGTGATCCTGTAGAAGGGTCTGGTCTTCCTCTGAAGGTCCAGTGGTGCTCATGTAGCTCTTGTCCTCTAGAAATCCAGTAGGTAAGGGCTGCTTGTGCTGTTCCAAACCCCAGATTATATCCAGGTGGGAATGCTTGGCTCCTCCCCCTTGGGCAGAGCATCTCACAATGGGATGATGTCATTCATGATGTCATTCTATGAGTCATACAGTGAGTCCTTGACAGCCCATTAAGCAGAGATAGCTCCCAGAGGGAGTTATCAGGGATGAGTCCTGGTGGGAGATAACGAGCACTGCCCCACCTGCTTTAACAGCTTGTGAAGATGATAATAGAGTACATACTATTGGTTACATCTTACATTGCAACCTAGGACAAGAGGACAGAAGACACCCAGTTTAGAGAACTTACTCAAAGGTTAAACAACTTGACGTGGGCTGTTGGTATGCAAAAGGTTAAAAAAGGTTGGTAAAAGGCAGTGGTAAAAGGCAGTGCTATCAAGCAAATAATAAAACTGTTCAATAGGCAAGCTAAAAATGATGAAGATATGGGTCCTCTGCAGCTCCATTTTTATAATATGAGCTGCATGACGCATAGTGATTTTATTCAAAATTTTTGGATTTGAATTAATTTATTAAGGTCATTTAAAACTGGCTTCAAAGTGAGGCACAGTCATTGCAGACGTGATTAGGTTGCGTTGCAGGCATTCCCAAAGCCCAGGGTCACTGGGCTAGGCCCTCTCACTTCTCCTTGGAGAATGAGAAGTTTGTCCCTCCAGAAGATAAGTTCAGGTTTCCATCTGGAAACTAACTTTAGGTGCTCTGTATTTCCCCAAGAGGAACACACCACTCTAGCATCCAAAGACTTGCCTGCTTAGGTTTAGGCAGATCTTTATGGATATCCTGCTCCCAAATCCCTGTTCTACATTCCTGTCCATCAGTTTGCTATTTCTATACCTTCCCCAGCATGTGTATTGCCTTATGCTCCAGAACTGGACACATGAAGGACACAGACTCCCAGCCTTTAATTTGAATGGTCTTTTGCAGATTTCAGCACAGACTTTTCAAATTGTCTGTTGTTTGGTTTTCATTAACGGCGCGGTTTGCTTTGCTTTTTTCCTTTTCATTAGGGGTATTTTTCTGAGCCTGATGGTGTGTGAAATGACATGCCGTCCTGCACCATCAGCCCATAAATCATTCACATCTACCCTGCCTGTACCACAGTAAGGGTACTTACAAGAATCAGGGTTTTCAAAAGATTGTTGACCTCTATGCTCTTATTTTCCTTTTTTTTTTTCACTAGATGAAGTTATTTTCCCTTTTATTTATAAGGCATATAATACAGTCAGATTTTACTCTAATGGCTTAGGCATCAACATAAAATAAAGGGCTAATTAAGGAGCATTAACGTTACTCTACAGCATTTCAAAGGGTGATGTGAGTTTCGTTTCATTACATCTCTTATTAAGTACTCAAAGTTCCTGTCATGTCCTATGTCCCACAATAATTGTCAGGGACATAAATATCACCCCTTACCATCTCACAAAGGCTGATGTCTACCTTGCAACTGAACCATGAGCTCTAAAATGCACCCTCAATAACAATTTTAAAAAACACACATTTTAGTTAATCTCATTCACATCAGTTGAGAAAATTTATTTTGCAGGTAAGAAAACAGAAAATTAAAATAAAATTATTTCCATCAATTGCCCTTATGATTGCTTCCTTTATATCTGAAATCCTTAAACAAATCTTGCATACTCTCTATAGTCTCTGATGGTCTATGGCAAGCACATTCAAGTAGGATCTAGGAATGATCTTGTTTATTTAACGCGCCTAACGCAGGTTCTGAGGTGCTGGGTGAGAGCAGCTGCAGCGTGTTCCACAGGATCCCTTCGATGAGGGGTCCCGGGCGGGGCCAGACCCCTGCTAGCCAGCTGTTCCCCACCCAGGGCGATGGTTGCCAGCAACCACCCCACGCATTGTTGGTTCAGACGCCCCCAGAGGTTTAGGAGGTGGCTCTTGGGTGGACAACTGAAGATTTTATTGAGTGAGACCCCAGGGAAAGGAAGGTCCCACATCGGCATCCCAGGAACCAAGAGGGCGAACTTCTGTTAGGCTGGGGGTTATATGGGAGTCCTGAAGGAGCGGGGTAATACAAAACAGCCAGTGGGGAGAGAGGGAGAAGGGGGCGGGTAATACAGAAACAACCGATGGGAACAGAGGGGCAGGAATGGGGGCTTTGGTTACATCTTGCAAGGGTACATGAATATTCACAAGAGTCGATGGAAGAAACTCTTACAACAAACCCGGAGAAGGGTTTCTTGGACCCAACCATGGTCCCTTGGTCTTTCGGCCGCCCCCGCTACCAGTGCTGGTGGTTCAGCCATTGCAACATTTATTGTATTATACATATCTATATATATATATGCTTATATGTATTTATATTACTGTAGCTAGTGATAAAAACTCTGCACAATTATTTAGCTGTACCACAACTCTAAAGTTAAGAGTTCCACTGTAGAATTACATAGTGATCTTATCCCTTCAAGTTTTTCGTGTTTTTTTAAAGTACGTTAGGACCTCAGAAAGTTGGTAAAAACAAATCATTAGTCAGCTGCCCCATACTACCCTGTTCATCTTTAGAGAGTCAAATTTGATCCCTAGTAAGCTTGGAGAAGGAAGGTATCTGAGCTGCTGGTTAGCAGGGACGTTAGCTGGTGTTAGGTCCCTCCTGCAGCTTTGCACACTGTTTTGCTCTTTAAAAATACAACAAAGTATTGACAGTTTAGCTCTCTTTTTTTTTTTCTTTTAAACACTGCACTCAGTTTTGTCCAGTGT
Source organism: Mohoua ochrocephala (assembly GCA_013398855.1). Lineage (NCBI taxonomy): Eukaryota > Metazoa > Chordata > Aves > Passeriformes > Acanthizidae > Mohoua > Mohoua ochrocephala. The sequence goes on along the minus strand of VZTA01009228.1, from coordinate 147,821 downwards.
CTTCATTCATTATTCATGGCTAATGAAGTGTTTGCTCAAGCTGTGTCCTACTCATCCTCCAATCTCAGCACATATCCTCACTGTGGGACTTGAGCTTATCTCTCCATGCACTGAGCCCTCTCACAGACAGCTTTTTCACAGGATGATTTCTGTCACTGCTTACCAGACCATTTTTATACCTCCTGTCCATTTTGTAAAATAGAGGGTGACTCAGACAAAAGAAAATAAGTAAACAATTTCAAATATAGGCAGAGTAACAGATTAATGTGATAATTTATCTTAGTAAGAGCCAGATGGATGCACTTTTAATCATGACTATTTGCCAGTGATGGCAAAGATTGCATTATGGAAAATGAAGTATTGTATCTTAATAATTTGGCAGGCGTGGAACTGAAATCTGACCATGGACCTGACCATGCCTGAGAAATATAATAAGTCCTCGACCTCTGTGGGGCTGCACAGTGGCTCCTCAGGCCCATGCAACAGCTGATTGATGGCAATAACCTCTCTTAAAGGGGGTAACTGTACTGACATTGTTTTGCAGACTTGAAGGCATAACCTAACCAGCTTTTGCTTCATTTCGGGGTTGGTCAGAGGTAAATTTTACTAAACTTAATTTTGTTGATACAAGAAAAAGCTAAATTCTGGTGAAAAAAATAGCAGCTTCAGGCATTCACAAGCCAAACTTTGCTATGACTTCAGTCTATATATACCTTGACAAGTAGATATTTGATATTCATTGCAACGCTGAAATTGAGATGTCAGAGGGCTCACAAAAAGGAGCCAGTCCAGAAGCTATCCTCCTCTTCTGCAGTGCTCATATATTAAAGAGGCTGCATGATGTGCAAGTCGGGGTGAGAATTAGTCTATGATTTCCAGTGACTCATAGATCTTTGATAATGAGTAAGGTTTACCTGTACAGCTCATCTGGACAAACTAAAGGCAAATAACAGGAATAAACACAATCTGTTCTGAGTTCTTACCAATGATAATGTGTGAAACGTGGCTTTGAATACATGTGAACTATGCAGACCAATTTCTAGTTACTGTGAAAATGTTTTTGTGTGATCTGTGAAGAACATATACAAAAAAATATAATAAGTCTAGTTTGTCTTAGAGTTTTAATTGCACTACCCTTACTAAACCTAGACTATCCCATCTTTTTGGCTGTCCTTCTTTACAGTGCGAGTTCATCAAAGGCTCTATGCTACAAGGTGCTGAAAATCTCCTGAAAATTCTTTGCTTCCTTCAGCTATATTTGTTTCAAATGAAACCATGAGTGTTCAGCACGCATCTGATCCCTTTCTTATGAACTGAACTCTCTGCTCAGATTTGCCAGGTAGCAAATACAGGCAGCAGTTACCATCACTCACGCATTTACAGAAGCAGTGAAAATTTTGTAGCAACTATAGATCTTAAGTGGTAAAACACACTAAGTTATTGAAATTCCAGTAGAAAACAGTACATAGAATTGTGTGAGAGAGTCTAATACTAAATTGACTGATGTTTGTGAAATGTAACATACAATTAACTGGTGTCGCTGTGGTGTTGATGCTGCTTCTGAACTTGAACAATTAATTTTACATTTAATTTCTTGAGCTAAAGAAATAGTTGTACAAATGGACTGTTTGCATTACATCTGAAGATACATTACTGCACCCTTTTTATGCTGTTTCTTCTGCTTTTTGTAGAGCAATTTTAAGTACTTATACCTAAAGTGGTTCCCTGAGTAAATTAGATTAATCTGCTGCTTGTGACAATTCAGTCCAGTGCTGAGTACAATAACATTTTTTTCAGATGTTTTTAAAGAATCTATACTGCTCTGTGGAAAATACTTTCCCCTTTCTAATTCTTTTATAAATAAGAATCATTGTGCCCAGGAGAGATTCTATCAGTAGGAAAAAACTACACAAGCAGTCAGGACTCCAGCACACTCCAAGGAGCAGCCAGCCTTTGTAATCTGACCATGGAGCTCTGGCTCTTCAGCAGGGGTATCAGTCTGGGAAAAAAAACTGCCATTGTACTCTGGAAATGGTCATCTCAGACCGCTACAAGTAACTGCCTCTCAGATCTCTCCTGAAATGCCACCTTTATTGACTCTTTAACTCCTAATGCAGTTACAACTTCCTTGACACGAATTGACCCAGCGATAGAAGGAGCTAAGGGCAGTGGCAAACCGAGTGCCAGCTTTTTGTCCAGGTGAAAACCGCAGCCCTTCACCCCTGCATCCTGGCTCGGGAGCTCAGGACCAGCTTTCCTCTGTCGAGGGCCCTGACTGTTTTTCAACTCTGACATTCAGGTGATCCTTATCTACATTTGAAAAAGTCTGCAAAATCTTTTCCACCTTTTTTATATCTATTGAGAAATCCCTCTAGAAGTGCACTATGTGCATGCTGTTATACGTTTATTGAGGAACAAAGTCAATGGGATTCCACTAGGAAAAACCAAATTCCATTAAATGGAGTTAGGACCAAAGCAAAAAGTAAAGAATAGGAAAAGAAAAGAGAAATAATGGAATACCTCAGACTAGTATGTTGTTATACACATACATATAAAATATATGTGCAATTAAAACATGCATACTACAATGAAAATTCAGTCATTAACTACTTGTTAATTAGAAATCCATGTTCAACCTGCAGTGAGGGATAATTCATTGTTCTCTACCTCAGAACAAGATTAAGCTCAATACTGAGTCTAGTCTCTATTGTTTTCCAGTCCAGAGAGGAATCATTGTCATCACTGCCATGGGAATTAATGTCTAGTTAAAACACATAACATAAGTCACCTGCCTCTCACTGAGAGTCTTGTCCCTACTGGATTAAGGTAGAGCACATATTCCCTTTCAGGATGAGTATTCAGTCCCACCAAGCTATTTGCCAGAGAATGGAAATTCCACTCCAGCCTATTAACTATACAGGCGGTAACACAGATGTTTGCACATTGAGTAGGCTATTACTTGAGGGAGCGAGGGTGCTGGCACTCCAGTCTTCGAATTCTCCACATAGAAGGAAACACCACCTGGAGCAGGAAATGATCCAGGGACAAGCAACCAAAGAGAAAAGGGTGGGTGGAAAAAAAGCAGGAGGAAATCTATTGAAGGAAGAATTCTGTCATGTTCTTGCCAGCTGCTTTTTCTTTTTGTTGAAATGCAGGTTTGTCTCTGTTCGTGCTCATGCTTGGGGGGTGGGTCTGTGTGTGAGTAGGATCTTCAATCTGCTGCGTTTGCCCCACAGAAGGTGGGAGTCAGCCCATGAAGCTCAGCAGCTCCCAAAACCATATGGGAGGCTCGGGAGAAGACGTGAGAAAAGTATGTGGGGGCTCAACCTGAACAGGAGGTTGAGCAGTGGTATATCTATTGTAGCACAGCAGCATGCATATCACGAGTCTTTATCCAATGTGCCAGAAGGCTTTTTCAGTCAGGATTACACCATCAAAGCATCTCAGTATCACTCAGTAGTGTTGATTTTGAAAAAAAATTGTGAAAATAAAACATCTGCCAGAGCAGCACATATATTATTACAAAAAGAAGGAGAAAAACAACAACTTGCATTGCATGAAAATCTGGCCATGAAGTCAAAGTCTAATCCAAATCACTCAGGAGACCATCTTTGGAATAAGGCCATCTCAGTGTTCCTAGACAAAATGGATGTCGTTAATTTCTGCTGTAGCAATAATAAAATTTGTGGCTGCAACAGCCATGTTGCCTTTCAGGACCTCTTCCTTCACCAAAAGCTTTATTTAATTATAAAGCCTAAATATCCATTGTGCCTCATGACCAAAAGCAATCCATTGTTTTCTGCCTCTTATGCATCTAAAGGAGAGTTTCTGCAGTGGATATAGCCATATGTTTAAAGTTTATATGGCAATAAAGGAATCTGATTTTCATCATAATGCCAAATGTAAATGAAGGCTGTGAAGGACTGCACAAAGGCTAGGGAAATAGCCTCAAGTCCAGGTCACTCTGTTCCCCATTACAGGAGGATAAACCTTCCAGCCCGCAGAGAAACCCCTGCCAGCTGTGGGGAGCCCTTGGAAGGGGCTCCAAGCCAGAACCACGCACTGAAGCAGGACTGGTCTGAGAGCACAACCCAACCCACAGCTCCAGCAAAAAGAACAACAAACTCTGCATTTCCCACCCTGCTTTTGCATAGCTTGTGTGGCGTGCAATGAGCACAATAACTTGGTGTGGTGCTAGCACTGGGTTTACCACATGTGCTAAGAGCAGACTGCATTTGAAAGGACAAATGCAAGCCCTCGCTGTAGACCACTCAGAAGATGAATAATGATCATTCTAGATGCGCTTATTTTGAATTGATATCCTTGTACACTTTCTGATATTTTAACCTTACTCAGTTACTCTCTATCTTTCTCTCGTACCTCTCACATACATTTTTCCTATCACAATCACTTAATTCTCAGATGTTAATCCATGTAGCATCTACTCCACTTCCTCTGGAACTTGTTTTCTTACCAGGGAGCTGGAAAAACAATTGAGATAAGTTGAATGATTTCTTAGGACTAACAAATCAAGGAGAAAAGCTCTTAAAAAGACAAAGTGTATAAAGTAACTATGAATGTTATTCCTACTGCCGTAAGCCTGGTCTTGGTCACCGTATGTCCATGTTATCCAGATATGACCTCTTTTTCTCCTAAAAGCTCTGTCCAGATAGTCTTAGATATTGAATGTCTAGAATTTCATGAAGCTGGCAGACTGAGGAAGTAACAGCTATAACAGCACATCTCCATTCCTCCCCTCCTGTACCTAGGCAGACCCACTCTATAGGATGTGAAGAGTTGGTCAGACATATCTGCGGAGAATTGGTGCTACCCAATTTCTCTTCAAAAGTTAATGCAACCTGATTTGGAATTTGCTGGAGTTCTGCACACATGAACATGATCTAAAGCTCATCAAACTAGGTCTGCATTCCCTGGAAGCGTCCCTTTCACATCAAGCTGACAAACACAGCAGGGTATCACTGGATTTGATAACACATGGACGTATTGAAAGGTAGAACTTTTCCTGTGTGCACACTTGAAAGAACCGAAAGGAATTTGCTCTCAGTGACGAGACATACAGTTGACTTAGAGTAGGAATCTGGGGACTTGCTCTGTGCAATGAACAAACAGCAGGTATGCAGTCAGGTGTTTCTGAAATTGTGCTGCCTTTAGCACCAGGACGGCCTGAGTGCCCCCCATTCTGATGCACTGCTCAAGCCATCACTGGTGTGGTCTGGTGATAGCCTGTGCTAGGAAATAAAATATGCAGGAATACTGTCTGCTTCAAGACCTGCCAGAAGTTTGTTGCTATACCATCTGGGCTGTTTTTATTTATCCAGCTGTGATTTCTTTGGGTTTTGCATTTTTAATTAGCACAGTTTTGAAAAAGGGGCAACTTTTGTTTAACCTCTTCAGCACTGCATCGTGTAGGTGAGGCAAAATACTATTCAGTACAAAGGCTCTAAAATTCAAGGAACCATAATTTGAACCGGTTTTACTTTCAAAAAGTTATCATGGGCTGTTAGCCCACAAGCTATGATGAATTCTGAAACCAGGTAATGACTTTTTTCCAATTGGGAAAAGACATATATAGGTGGTGAAAGGAAGGCTGTAGAAATCAAGACTCAGTTATCCTATTATTAAGTTACTAGATCCAGTTTTCCCTGTCTATACTTCTCCTTTTATTCTCCCCTCGCTTCTCAGCTCTAGGATCACATTATAAAGAGTTTGTCCTCACCAGTAAGCACACAATTGTGCATGTGCCTGCCTAAACGTTCACTGCAGCTTTAAAAACATTATGAACAGAGATTTGACAATCGCATCCATTTAGACAGGCAACAGTGGGCTAGTACACGCAAATGGAACCCTGCTGTCATCAGTTACAGCAGGAAAAGACAGTGTTCTTGGCAATCCCTGCACATGGGCTTAAGTTGATGAGAAGATGACTCCAAATGGGCTTAAAATTTAAGCATGAGAGTGCCTGTATGAATAAAACCTTTGATCATTTGCATTGCAGGATTTTAAAAAGATTCTGGCTGAATTTTTCCTTTCCATAACTTAAAGGGAGAAAATACAACTTTCTGTTACTATTTTTCATGTTTTTCGGCGGTGCAGTTTTCGTGCTTGTCTCAGTCTTTTCTCTCCACAGACCAAAATGATCAGTGTGATTCTGTTTCCTTTAGCACCTCACACAATCCTGCCCAGACCTCAGCTGCCTGTCCAGAAATCTTCTATACATCTTCTGTGGGATCTGCTAGTCCCACGTGGATGTCTCAGGCATCCTGGGCATATCGAATGGGACTGCACAGGTACTTTTAGTAACAAAATTTTCCCTACACAAGCAAAACACATAGCTTTGCTTCCCTTTTTAAAGCCAGATCACCCTCAGACAAGTGTTGCATGTCAGGAGCTAAAATGGCAGTCCTTGACTCCAATTTTCTCACTCATGTATTAAAATATAAAAATTAAAACAGAAAAGTATCAAACCCTTAATGACACAAACAGTAAAATTCAACAGGAATGTCATGCTCTATTATCATACTTTTCAACACAGAAGCTATCCCAAATCATATAGCAAGCAATACTGAGGTCTGTGGCTGTGGTGGGTTGACCCTGACTGGATGCCAAGTGTCCACTAAAGCCACTCTGTCACTGGGCAGGGGAGAGAAAGTATAGTGCATAGCTTGTGGGTCAAGATAAGGGCAGGGAGAGATCGCTCACCAGTGACTGTCGTGGGCAAAACAGATTCTACTGGGGAAATTAATTTAATTAATTACCAATAAAATCAGAATATGGTAATGATAAAAACAAAATCTTGAAAACACCTTTCTTCCCACACCTCCCTTCTTCCTAAGCTCAACTTCACTCCTAATTTTCTGTACTTCCACCTTGCCAGTGGTGCAGGGATTTGGGAAATGGAGCCTATGGTCATTTCATCACACCTTGTCTCTGCCACTGCTTCCTCCTCAGGGGCAGGACTCCTCACACTCTTTCACTGCCCCATTGTGGGGTCCCTCCCATGGAAAACAGTTCTCCACAAATTTCTCCAACATCAGTCCTTCACAAAGGCTGCAGTCCATCAACTGCTCCAGTGTGGGCTGTGTGAACTGTCTACAGACTCCATCAGCTTCCGGAGCCCAGCCTGGGTAGAAACTTCTGCTCCTGACTGAGTATATGATACAGGGAATTGCAGATCACAGTAATTCACATGGCATTCGAAGCATTGGCATCTAAATGATGCCCAGAGTTGTGTGATTTGGCCATTCTACCATTCTGCAAACTGCTGAAAGCATGACTGGATGTTCTTTTCATAGCCCCATGCTTTGTGCTGTAAGTCATGCGAAAAGTAGATGCTCCCACTGATGATCATTTCATTTCCATCCTGCCCAGCAGTGCTCTTCACAGTACCCTGATGTCATCAGGAATAATGTTCATGAGCCAACCCAAGGGGAAACTTTAGCCAAACAGAAGAAAGTCATATCCATTGCAGTTAACACATCTGCAAACACATGTTTGGAGAAAGGCCTGGAGAATATGAGTGCAATCTGCTCATTTTAGGTACCTAAATTTTAAGATTAAATTTCAGGCACTGTCTGAAACAGCTCTAAAGTAAGAGTTTCAGTTCCCTGTGCAGGGGCATAAGGGCTTTTTAAGGTTTTCGAAAAGGCTTACCAGCATCATTTTCAGATGGGATCTTGCTCTAAGTGTTCCTTCAAAGCTCAGATGAAGACTAATGCTCAAAATTCCCATGGCAAAGGTTTAAGGAGTCAAAAATGGAGTGTTAGTAAGGTAGAGACTCTAAGAACATCAAAAGTCCCAGGCGACTACTAGCGCTACCTAAAATAATATCAAAAATGAACCAGAATTTGTAGAGAAGCGTTGCCTCAGGCATCCAGCCCAGCCGATCAGAACCATGACAGCAGAATCCATCGATGTCCTGCAGCAGCATGACTTTAATCCCATCTTTGCACATCCTCACTAGGCATGGAGTTAAATGTACGGATTCTCAAGAGAGAAAAGCTCACAGGAATCTTGCAACGATTTCTTCACTCTCTCTTTTGGGAGTGATGATCTGAGTTATCAGGAACTGTTTTTTAATATGCCCGAGGTTTTGCAGCCTTGAAAACGCAGAGTAGATGCCAGTAGACAGGACAGAATTTAGTTACCAGCACTTCTTTCTTTTTGTTCATCCTAACAGTGTCTTAAATGCAGGCTTAAATCGTTTCATTGCTAACTGTGAATAACACTGCTAGTCTGAGAAGCTACAACAAGTTTATATGGATGCATAACTGTACAATCCAAATTTCAGGAATTAATTTTCTCAGTGTCTCAAATCTTGTAAAATGTTTTGCTGTAAATTTATTCTACCACATCTAATAAGGCTTTTTTTCTGCACTATCATTACATTTCTTCAAAGCATTTCCAATAAGAACACTCCAAATTATGTCCCCTCAGCTAGTTCATCTGTTCAGTCAATAAGCAACATTTTATTGCTTTTATGAATTAAGCCCACTTTACATCCAATCATTTTGCAAACATCTGTAGCCGAATCAGTCTAGGGAGCTTTTGAAAAATCAATCAGCAGGGAACAGCTTTCACTTTTTCTTTTTCTTTTTTTTTTATTTTTAATTTTAATAAAGTGTTTACACATGTTTGCTCCATATGAAATAGGAAAAGCACTAAGCTCGGTTGTCATATCTGAACATTAAAGTGAAGCCCACTTCACATATGTAGGTTTTTTGTCTAAAAAGGAGACATGATGATAGCATTAAAAATGATAAAGTATTTGTAATTTGTGTCCTAGCTATGAGCAGCAGAGGTATTATAGTAGCTCAGGATAGTAAGAGACCATAATGAAATTTCTAAGTTGTATAGCAAGGCCGCAGTATTTCAATTGTCTTTCTTCTACTGTGTTGTGTTTGTTAGGAAACTAGATAGAAAGAAAGAAAGAAAGAAAAAATTTTGAAAGAACCGAAAAGATTGATATTAGAGAATATTGAGACTTCATTATTTTTCATTTGAAAATTGCTAATTCATTAATTTCAAAGTTCTCCAAATAATGTGATAGGCAGTTTTGATGAGAATAAAATGGTTGCTTAAAATTATAAAGAATTCCACCCCAGATTAACCCAAAGATTAGGATATTCACCTCAAATTATCAAAAAAAAAAAAGGCCAACCAAAATTCACTTTCATTTAACCTAAGGACCTGAACCCATTTCTTACTTGCAGCTAAAATGCTGGAATACTCTCAGGTTAAATGGAGGGTTTTTAACTTCGAAAGGGCTCCGTTTCATCAGATTGTAAGATTGTCTAGATTTTGGAAACTTTTTTGATATGGGAAAGTACTTTTTTTTCCCCCAGCTGTCCTTGGAATCAAGACTTAGTTGTAACTTCTAGCTTGGTGATTCCTGAGCCAAGTTGATTTCAGAGTGTCATTCTGTAAAACAGAGATAACTCCCCTCCTTCTACACCCTTGTATTTTCTGTAAGTGAGCTGGAAAGAGTTTAGGCTTGTTTGCTATATTTTTTTACGATGCAGTACAAATTAATAACAGTAAGTTGCGCCCATCTGGTGTTTCTTCTGGTTGATGTAGGAGTGAAGAGGGACATATTTCTGTCTGAATAACCTTGGAAGAAAAGCATATCAATTATGAAGAACCAGAGCAAACTGTGAAAAACTGAAGCAAAGCTCTGGAGTGGTAACTTTTAAAAGTTTACCAGTTTTAGCAAAGTTAATTACATTCACTTAAGGTAATTATTTCAATGGCCAGAACACTTCCTGATATCAGTTACTGCTCAGTTAGTGAATCCAATATGGAGAATTGTTGTGAGGTTGAAGGTATTGGGAACCAGGTTCTTAGTTTTCTAAAACAACGGTCAAATTATTGTTTTACTATCCCTATACATATTCCTTGAAAATGTGATCTAACTGGTTTATAAATTGAGTAAATTAGCATATAAAATACTTACTTTTACATTTTGAAGCTTAGCAAAGGGCAGGTCTAAGATTCATCTTGTTATGAATGTTACTTTCGATATCACATTAGGAGAATTCACTTGGAAAGTTATATCCCTTTCATACCTTTCACAGGCATTTTTACATGCCTGTGAGATAAACCAGAGTGTTACTTCTGCAGGGTATTTTTTGGCTGCTTTTGATCAAGAGAAGGTGAGAAAGCTGACACTGCAAGAAGGTGGTGGATTTCTGATGCCCAGCAGCAGCAGAACTGTTTGATGAGAACTGCTCTAGCCCAGTCCTTGAAACCACTTGCAGCCCTTTGGGGAAAAAAGGGCTTGTGGAAGCAACAAAGATCCTCTCCTGAAATTCAAGCCCTGTTTGACACCAGCCAGCCTGTGCAGGAATGGTCTGAAGTCATATTGTCTTGGAGAAACTGTCAGGAATGGTGTTCTGAAGCCATCAGGAGGGAGTGACCACACAGGCTGCGTCCACCGGTGGGGGAAAAGCCCCTGTTCTGTGGGACAGCACTGTGGCAGCTCTACCTCTCATCTCGCCTCACCACCTCAGGACACTTGGGACCCCTACCTGTGGGACTTGACCAGAGCTCCTTGTCTCCTGCCCTTCCAATGCCCTGACTCCTTGGTTTCACACTGCAGCAAGGGCTAGTAAAATGAAGCACCTTGACTCTGCCCAGTCTTTATTTTGTGTGTCTTCCTTACTGTGCTTTTGCTAGGTGGTTTTGCTTTTGTTCTCTTAATTTTTTCTTTTGCCCTGTGATCCATGGGAATAACCTGGCTGTGCAATTAACATGGGTGCCCAATCTATTTGAATGCATTTGGCATGCTAACTATTTTAAAAAAAGGTTCTTACAGGTGCTTAATATACATTGTTGGCATTTTATTTGGGAAGGTCATTTGAATATTTTCTCAGAACTGCTGAATTGTTTATTGATGTCATAATTAATTGTGTTACTTCTGATGTTTGCTTTCCTGGGCAACATTTCATGTTATTAAAAAGCCCCAAACAACCACAAAGAAAGCAAAACCAAAGAAAAACCCCCTCAAAATTAAAATATAATTAAATAAATGACTTGACTTGTTTCCTGTTTGGTTTTTTTCTTAGCTTTTTTTTTGGCATTTCTTTAAAAAAATAAAGAAAGTCAGGAAATTGAGTAAAAGAAGTAACTAATATATTTTTCTCTCACATAGAAGTTTTAGATTTTTGTTTGGTGTGTATCTAGAGCTGGAGCTTACATGTTTGCAATTGGTATATTGACAGCTTCTATAAGCTTAATCTGGAAGCTCCAGGACAAAGAACATGAGATTTTAAAACAAAATGCTCAGGACCAAATTCAGTAAACCTGCTTTATTTACACAGCATGCGTGCTGAGGGCCATATGAGCTTCATTGGGGTAACTCAGGGTACTTATCTGAGAAAGTACACAGTGTCTCACAGAGCAAGTACCAGTGATGACTGACTTGGGGAGAATGGTTGCAAAGATTGTAGTAATTCTGCCAGTCACTTGGAAAGTCTCCATCCCTAAAGAGGGTAAACAGAAACGGTTGATTTAGACATCACCACAACTGAAGACATAGAAAACCTCAGTGAGGAGGCTGTAGGCAGTAAAGAAAGAAAACTCCTGAAGCAGGTCAGCTGTTGATATAATGGAAGTACTTTATGTTGGCAGAAGATCTGTCTAGGAGGCTCCTGTTCAGATTTCTCCCATCCTTTCCCTGAATTCTCATCCCACTTCCTTCTCTTCCTTTCTCCTCTTCCAGCTGTTCCCCACCGACCCCCAGCTGTGCTGAATCACGTGGAGGTTAGTGCTCTCACAGAAGCAATAAAGAGCTCCAGCAGAGACAAAGTGAAACACTCAAAATGAGAAAGACCCTCGCATGTCCCGTTGGAGCAGTTCTGCTGTGTAAAGTTCCTCATGGGGCCAATGTCTTTGCAGCCTTGTTACCAGAAGTTTTGTCATGTTATTTTTGGCTTTTGTCCAGCCACTGCGTAACCTTAGTGCAAAGTGCATTTTCATCCCTGGGAGCTTAAGCCTACCCTGGGAAATATATGTGAAAATCAACATCATGTGCACTTAAAAGTGGTGCCTCCTGGTACATAGGGTGCTTCTTTGAAGGCTGTCTCATAAACTAAAGGGCAACATAGACACCTCGAATTGAGGTCACCTGAGTAGCCGCATACACCAGACCGCTGTCACCGGACACTGCCTTTCAGGGGCGCTTTCCTACTGATGTGGTGTTTAGACCTTTGCCACGGAGACTCTCTGCTGTCTGCTTAGATCTGATCTCTGTGTCTAGTTTAAGTGAACTGAACTAGCTGGGATTCTTGCTGCACTCAGCTCACTGAATAGTTGGGACACAGCAACCATAACATAATAGCTGCTAGATCTGGGAGTTTACAGGGACAACCACACCCAGGACTGAGCCACTGCAAACTTCTGAATTTGGAGGGGTTTGTTGCTTTGGAGATCAGACCACAGAAGTGCAGACAGACTCGTGCCTATGGCTTTCCTGATGAGCAGCCTTTTCTTGGCAGGTTTTGGTCTTCGCTGATCCAGGTTTAGGCACTACCTAACGAGCAAAGTTCAGCCTTTTTTTTCCACTGCATCCTCTGCTCTCAGAGTGATTTGTTTTGCCCTCCCAGTTGTGTTTTAAGAGCCTCTAAAACTTATACTTCAAGCACAGTCAGCAAAAACAGCACTGGGATTCAGAATCTCACAGACAAACTGTCAAAAATGAAACCAACTGTTCATTAACATTTTTAACTGCAAAGAAAAGGTCTGGGGATCTATACAGTTGGTTTTCCCATTAAACTGATAGCATAAGAAGCATAACTATCATCTACGCATTTCTACCTTTAACTTAGCCCAGTAATGTGAGCAAATGCATTTTTTTTATATAACTAATAATCATTATGAGGTGCTAATTGCCAGATTTGAAAACACTTCCAGCCTACATAATTTCATTGTTTACAATATTAGCTACAAAAGCAAAGAGATTTGTTTGCAACACCCCTTGGACAAAGACCAGAATGTAGATTTGCATTAATGCTCCAGTAAACAAATGATCATCAAGGAAAGATTAAAACACAGAGGTGGTTTCCATTCTTCCTCTGTGTTCCCCCCTACTTCCAGCTTTGCTTCTCCTGTCATTACAAGTATCTCAGCTGCATTTTCAAATGTTTGATTATCATGTAAGCATACTCTATAAAATGGTACATAATAGCATCATAACCCATATGTTCCCTACCATGACAGAACAAAAGCATTTCTTGTGTTTAGTTATAGGAACTAAATAGGAACTGTTCATTCAAATCTCCAACTTCCCCAAAATGAAACACAGAAAGTAGGTGTGAGCTACAATGTTCTATGCAATCCAATGCAAATGTATGCAAATTTCTTCATATTAGAATCATTGTCTAGTTGTCATCCTCACATGGGGCACATCAAAGCCATATGACCTGATTTTGCACCTGCTGTTTAATTAAATTTACAAGGCAGACACTCTCTCTACTCCCGGTGATATACAAATCCATTTTTACTACCGCAGCTTCTAATTTACAAGGTAGTCGACTGCTGTGTTTCACTGTCAATAGCTGCCCAACTGCTCTTTGTTAAAGTGAAGATTAAAAACTGAAAACTGGCCACAATTTGAGTGTATGAATTAAAAGAAATATTAAATGTGATTTCCCTCTTCACCTTTTTAAAAAATCAGGCAAAAGGAAAACTACAGTAGGAACACTTGATACTGATTATAACAGTCTTGATTTTTTCATTCCCCCTGCTGTGAAGAGGCCGAGACACAACACTTTTGTCAAGTTATCAATAGTTTTTTCTGTTTTGCTGAAGCCATATGTTGAAATGTAGCAATGTACTAGTGCTAGTAGCAATGATATTAACAAAGCTGTCTCTTTTCCTGGATGATCATGCAAAGTTTTCAGTATTTATGCTATTGAATTCACGTCTTGCTTGGAAATGATTTTGCTGATCTTAATTTGATTTTTTCCCCAAAAAACAAAACCTGTTACTTTTTACTGCTTCCAGTGTGCAGCCAATAAGGCTGCAATAAGTCAGTAAGTCAGAACGCTCAGTACTATGAAATTGTTCTCCCTCTTTTAGACCAACTCATCAGCTGGTGCTCTGCTATAGCTAACTTCATTAATGCCAAAGTATTATTAGTCATATTATTTAGGTGTGTGGAGAGCAGAAATTTTAAGTTACCAAAATGCACTAATTAATCTCTATTTCACATATAAATCCTAGAAGCATAGAGTGGTTTGGGTTGGAAGGGATCTTTAAAGATCATCTAGTTCCAACCTCCCTGCCATGTCAGGGACATCTTCCACTAGACCAGGTTGCTCAAGCCCCACCCCCTGGCCTGGAACACTTCCAGAGATGGAGGGGTCACAACTTCTCTGGGAAACACGTTCAAGTCCCTCAACACCCTCAAAATAAAGAAGTTCTTCTTTATATCCATTCTAAATCTACCTTCTTTTATTTTAAAACTCGTGCCCCTTGTCCTGTTGCTACAGGTCTTATAAGCCCCCTATAAATATTGGAAGGCTGTAGTCTACCCAGAGCCTTCACTTCCTCTTGCTAAAGCAAGCGTACTTGAGTTTAAGTATTAAAAATTATTAACATTATCTTTAACTGAGAACTGTTGCCAGCAACACACCAGAAAACAGGGGGGAAATCACCCTTCACTCTCTTCCTTTCATAGACAGAACTAGGAAAAGCAGCAGTAATTATAATACCATATTCGCAAGCAGTGAGACTTTTTCTGTGAGCTACCTTTAACTAAACTACTGAAATTAGCTCGTTCTCACCTTGTTTATACTTAATTTAATGACACGTTCCGTAGGTAGCTCTGAGGATAGGTGGCAGAGGACAGGGGACCGTGCTTCTGTGAGTCAAGCCGTGCTGTTACAAACTGCAAGGGCAGGGCGATGTTTTTGGGGCTGCCTATGGGTGGCAGCACACGTTCACTCAATGAGAGCTCTATTTGATAACGAAGGTAGAACTAGTCCATACAAAAAAAATTAAAGGTGCTTCCCCCCACGCACCCCATTTTTATTTTTTTTCCTCGTTGACTACCTGGTGCAAATAACTGAGATTAGCAGTGTTTTCTGATGCTGCAAAAGCCAAGCTTTACCGTGCTAAGAGGAAAACAAACCAAAGAAAATATTTCTTAAGACCCTGTCTATCCCAAAGCCTCCTGTCACAGTTATAACATGGAGCAAATCAGCCCAAATTCCTGAACTGCTTCCTGCAGACTAGCTTGCTGTAGATGCCGTGTCCCTCTGTGAGTGACAGCAGCCAGTCCCAGAGCCGTCAGCAGCAATCCAGGCGATCCAAGGTGGTCACGGAGCTGCTGCTGTGCCCGACACTTACTTGCCAGCGTGGGGCCATAAGGAAATGCAGCTTGATGGTACAGGCAGGATGTGGCTCTGATGCTTCTGGGAGCTCCCTCAGAAGGACTTATTCTTTGGAGACGACTGTCTCAGTCCTCGGTCCTGTACTTATTAGGAATGTCTCATGCTTTTACATCAGCCCTGGCTCCTGTATCATTTTCTTCCTGGATTATGGCATCTATACAATTTCTGAAGTTACTTGGCAGAGTTTTCCTTCGCCTCCTCGGGTTCTGCATCAATGCTTTGAGTTCCTTTAGAAAAGCTAATTCAGATCAAATGTCACCAATATTTCCAAGACATTGGATGTGTATTTCCAGCACAGCTCTCCACTCCTTAACTTCTCTTTTCCCCTGAGGGTATCTCTGTGACTGTAGAAGCTGTTCTTTGTGGGAAGGGAGTCACTTCAGGTGTGGCTGCCACTTCAGGGGGAGCTGCCACAAATTCAACAGAGGTTCAAAGCCTCAGCAAGTGAAACTTTTCAAATAACCCCAAAAGTGCAAGAAAAAACAACCAACCAACCCCAAACCAGAAATTTAAAGACCACATTTTACTCATATTTGGGCAAGTTTGGACAAACTAAAAGACCTAGTGGGAGCTGACAGCATGATTTTGCCTGGCATTTTCTCACCATGTAAATGGTCATATGCAATGATCCTTTGTCTACCTTGGACATTTTATAATATACATTTTAGACAAGAGACAATAATTAAGACTTAACTCTTAAATAAAATACAACCCAGTTTCAACACAGTCCACTTTAGGTTGCTGTAATACCTTAATTTTCCTGTTGATTCATATTTTAATGAGGAAACTATTATTGCAGTATCCTCATTGTTTAATTAAAATTATAATTAGATATTAAAATGCTAAAGCACAAAAGTAAGTTCTTGCTGAAGGGTATCCTCAGGAAAACAAAGACTTATAAGGGTTTTTATGGCTTTGAGAAATTAGATGTGGTCACCAAATTGCATCTGATTTTTTTCAATAATAATTACCTCCCTAAGAACATACTGGGCTCCGTAAAGAATTACTGGATTATATTTAGTAGCCTGTGTAATGAAAAAGGTCATTCTTGATAATCAGTGTCGAACTTTAGGCCTTAAACTCTATAAATCAAGCAAATCAATGGTAAAAAGCAATTACACTTAGCATTTGCATAGTGTTAAAAAAATACAGACCATAGAACTAATAAACCTTCAGGGTCCCAATCTAATTCATTTCCTCTCCACTACAGCTTTAATAGCATTCAATATTTCATCATTATATATTGTCTAATATTTTAGAGGCAAATAAAGAATAAGGTATGAAGATATAACAGCCTCTTCCAGTATGAATATACAATAAATGAGAAACTATAGCTCCAAAAACATGTAATAAATAATAATATTGATACAGATGTTAAATAAATAATTGATATATAAGATAAAAAGTTCCCAGTTACATTTCAGAATCAGAAAGCAGTTTGGGGAAGAGTATTTGTGGGGCTAGGGGATCCAGAGCCTTCTGGAGACCTGTTCTCTTCTGGAGTAGCAGATAGAGGATGGGCAGGATACTCCAGCACACCTTGGGTGAAATATGAGATACCGACTTGTATGAACCCAGACCGAGTCCTGAACATCCACAGAAAATAATGGGAGATATCAATATGTAGAGATTACATTTGGGTATTTTAGTCTTGAACTTAACCTCAGGGTAAGAACCTACTGAAATGGATGGGCTCCACTTGCCTGAAGACAGACATATAGTGTGATCTGAGATGCCTCAGCATCTCGACCTCCAGCTGCTCCCGAGGACAATGATGTCCTCCTGGTGCAGTCCCATTTTGCCAGGTCTCAGGGCATATGAATGGCACTTTACTTTTCTGCCCATGTAGCTCAGTCTCACGCAAATATGAGCATGTGTTTTCAAGCAACCTGAGAAACACGTTGCTTGAAGAAATCAAGCTTCTGGAACATGATGCAAGATCAGACATAGCACAGACACAGAGAAAGCAGTTGTGACAGAAGGCCTGCTACTGATGGGTACGTGGTCCTGTCCAGAAAGCACAAAACCCAAGGCTAATGATCCCTGCAACTGAAGAGAATTGGATTCAATCACCCACAGATGAATCCTTCTGCTCCACGGTACTAGAACAGGAAATAGCGACCGATTTGTTTGGTTACTGCCAAAGAGAAGAAAGACTGGAAATTTTCTGTCATGTGAGATTCTGGTCACAGACTCTTTGCTACACTTGCACCAGGGAGGAAACATGGCTTTAGAGCTGAGATTTCTTGCCCATGTTCAAGTCACTACACATTGTAGTGTTTCTTGACAAGCCTCAAGTTTGACCTTTATTAGCCGTGGAAATGATTTTATGAATTTGAATTTTAACATGTTTGAAATTTTATTCCAGGTGATTTCTGACAGTTGTAATTTGTCATCTCCTAAAATCGAGTATGATAGGTATTATTCTAGGCAAAGAATAAAAAATTATAAATAAAGAAAACTTAGAAGCAGAAACAGTATATGGGCCTTTTGGCATTTTTTTCTTTTGTGCATGATATGCAAATTTATAAATGACAGAGTCAGAAAGAAAGAATTTTTTAATATCTTTCCCAAGAGCTGATTTCATTTGGGCTCCTGTACATTATCAGTGTTTTGACTGCTAATGTCTATGGTCATTGTGTAATTAAAGGTCTTATCCATGCAGCTCCACAGATATAAAAGTCCAGTAAATGGAGTCAAGTATTTTTCCAGCTTTGCATCAGTAAGGAGGACATTGCACATATTAGAATTTAAACTGGGTGACAGGACCACAGATAAGATTTATTATGCAGAAAACATCAGCAACAGGATTGACATAGAAGACAAATTTTAATTGCAAAAATATAGCAACAATGCCTTGTAAAGACAGCTCTACAGTTCATTTGTGGCTGTACTGAATGGTGACTAGGTGTTGAATTTGTCATTGTTCTGGGGAAAAATAAACAAACAAAAAATCAAAAAGGTTAGAACTTTTGTCCTCATGCTTTTAAAACAATTGGCTGATTTTTCATAGGTACTTACATGGAATTTTAAAAAATAGTGGCTGTTCCTTACAAATGCTTCCTTTTGTCCCTCTGAAATATGCAAAACACTTCATTTCAGATAGAACAAGCTGTTTCATTTGAAGGAAGAGAACATTGGAAGGAAGAGGCTTGTATTAGCAGGGAGAACAAATATTGATGTTATAACCTGGACCAACACATTTGCATTGTGTTTTAGTTTGATTACCCACATTGTCTTCTCATTAACACCAGCAGCATCTGAATAGCTGACCTGCAATCTCCTCATCTATCCGCCGTGGAAAGCACCGTGACCGGGGTGAGCCACAATCAGCGCCAGCAGCCACAGCGTGATGGGGCAGGGGCAGAAAAGAGATATCCACATGGCTTCCTCAAAGTACTTTGGGTTAAAAGCCTGCAGGTGGACAGCTGAGGCCACTGCTGACGGTAGCTTTGTCCTGACCACTGCACACGGGGTCAAGTTCACCCTTGCAGCAATGATCACTGCTATCTCAAGTGTGGCTCAGAGTGCGAGAGAGGACAGGCTTCCTGGTGAGGAGGTAAAACAGTCAGGTACATCCAGGAGAGGGGCTGAAACAAGAGCAGGGAGCAGAGTCAGAGCTGAACCACTGCCAGTTTTGTCCAAAGTGATTGCTGAAGGGAGCTGCTGGACTAAGTGCCTGAGAGGACTCTGCAAGGCACAGAGTTCTTTACAGACTCCATTCTAGCTCATATGGATCATTTAAAAAAAAAAAATCTCTTTTATTTTCTTACAACAGCATTTTTTTTTGAAAAGTAGCCAACTTTTGTGTGCTTTGGTGGGCCCCGGTCAGCTTTGTGGTGCCCCACTAATGTCAGGAGGATCTTTATTTTTCAATGAGTTTTTGGGTGCAAGGCAGCAGTACTGGTCAGGGTGGAATATGTGTGTATAGGCTGGAACCCCAATTCTCGTCAGCCATATATAATTCTGAGTGATGGTGCAAATTGCAAACATGCAACTATTTCAACAGTTTTTAGGGTTCTTTCCATTTAAAAACAGCAAGTTAGAGTTGGTCACCCCTGCTGAAACCTTTTCTCATTTATTCAGTGTTGAAAAATGGTGGAGCCACATGTGCAGGGCAATGGTAATTGAAGATTCTCGAGGCAGAAATCACCAAGAGGTGAAAAAAGAGTGTGCTCTGACATGCACTCATGGGAGCTGAAATGAGGCCAGAAAAACTCATGAGGTACCAGTCAAGACACGAACATCACTGAAGGGTAACAAGGTAACAATAAGAGGAACAGCAAAACCTCCTCTTTAGTCGACTTGATGGTAAGAGAAAGGGTGCTTTTCTAAAAGCATCAGTATATGTAGCCCTCCAGTCCCCACCTCAAACTCTCTAGATAGGAAAATTGATTAATGGAGGATAAGATTGTTGCCTAACCAGTTATTTCCAGCATCACACATGCATATTACTTTGTGGAAAAGGTAACAAAGCTTGGAAAAAGCCTGAGACATCAGGTCTGAATCCCCTCGCTCTTACTTACACACACCAAATTACCCAATAAATATAGTTTATTTGCTCTTAAAGTTTAATGGACTTTGAGTTTCACACTGCCATGTTTTTGGCTTTTATTAATGAAATAAAACCAACTTGTGCTTTATCTTCCGATAGAAGAACTTCTAAACTCAGTTGCAGCAAATGTCCAGAAGTTCCCCCTGTTTGTCAAAGTCCCTGCATGCATTCAAAACTGTGGTGGAAAATGAAGATTTTTTGTAGTGTACAGGATGTTGTAGCTTCAACTAGGTTAGCAATTTGAAACATCTCTGCATAGGTCTGACTGGAAAAATGTGTATGAAAATGACAAGACAAAGTTATTTTAATATTATATTAAGATCTACCTCACACTGAGAGTTTTCACAGTGATTTACAAGCTGCCTATCCCAGATGTAAAACAAAGTTGTCAGTCTTCCTCAGTTCAATCTCTTAAATTTTCTCACAGTTGAATATATGTGGTCTTTTATGCAAATAGATGTGTATCTTGGCTATTTTTTACATTTGTCCTTGCAAATGGGCATATTTGAGTTTAAATATGATAATTTCTTTCTAAAGAAAATATGGTATATGAAGATAATGAAACTGAATAATGTGCCTGTTCTATTTCTAACTTCTAGGATTCCATACATGTGCAAATTAGAGACCACTTGAGGAGAAACATTTGCAATATTTTAATTAATCTGATAGGTCAAAACACAAGAATCATGGGGCATGTCTAGAAAAGTTAGATGCTCTCTCCAGCAGTGCAAGTTTCTAGCAGATTATTATCCCCACTGGTCCCATAAATAAATACATAATAATAATAATAATTCATATTGTTTCTTGGGCTCAAAATGTACTTGATATCATAAAAAGGACATAAATAAAGACAGTCCCTGCCACACGGAATTATCCACCAATTACGTTTGCTGAATCCAGTCTCTGGTGGTGCCGTGCTTGCCTGAAGGAGCTGAGAGCCTTTTTGATATAGCCACTAGTTTCATTCTTTTCCCCACTTTCCTATGTTTGTCTGGTCTTTTCCAGTGCTAAGACCTGCTCTGATGAACCTTTAAGCTGCTTCTACAACAACTGCATCAGTGTTTTTCTCTGCACCAGTCTCTATATAAGAGTTGCCACTGTAGAGCTGGTCTGAAAAGCTTCTGACCCCTCTTCAGTTAAGTTATGAACTTCTCAGGGATAGTCTGCAACTTGTTTGAGGCTCCACTAAACAGAAGAGTTGGTAAATAAAATAAATGTTAAATATGTAAGTAAAATAAATTTGATTTTGGTATCATAAACGTACAGGCAGTCTTTCTGGAGGAGCGCATGGTTTGTGGAGTCACTGCTGAAGCCAAAGACTTGTATGATGTGAAACACAAATGGCACAGAAATGAGATGTGAGCGATTAGTGGAATTTGTTTCAAACACTGTTACATGTTCTAGCAAAGGACATTGAACAAAATAGGTACAGCGAAGTTCTCTTCCTTGAGCCAGGAAGGGATGAAAGGCTCAAACCCTTCACATACACTGCAGGCAAGATGAAAGGGACAAACTAATGTTTTATGCCAGACTATCTCTATTCCATCTGAAATCTGGTGTCAAGCTGCTCTGAAGTAACAAAAATGAAAGAAGCATTTTTTTAATACAAATTCTCCAAACATATTTAGTCTAAATGCTCATGTGTAATTGTCATTTTCTTTTTTCACAGTCCTGCAGTTGCTTCTTGTGGATTCCCTGTGCAAACCCATGGTTGATTCACCCATTCAGCTACATTCAAGTAGCACATCATGACGTTAAACAGCCTCTCTTCCAAAAGGAAAAGTCTCTTACTAAGGAAACCTAGTAAGATTCTTCACAAAGACACATGTAATAACACTATTACACAAGTAAGAGTGTCTGTGGCGGTGCCTCAGCCCTCTGGAGGGCTGCAGCGCCCTCGTGGTCATCGGACCACTGCCACATAGGTGTGATTCTCCCTCGTGTTTGGATTCCCTGTTTATTATGTATGTTCTCTGTTTAATATGTATGTCCCCTGTTAAATATTCATTATGTTCTCAAAAGTTCTGTTCACTTCGACACTCCATTGGTTCCTCCCTACCCCGTCCCTCCTTCCCCAGTTCTGATTTGTTCCCCGGTTGTCCCTCAAGTTTCTCTCTGCCCATTTGCCCCTCCCTGATGGGTTGCCCTTTCCCCTTATAAACCCTGATTTTCAGCTTTCCCAGTGTCTTCGTCCCTGGACCCTCCACAATAAACCATCTTGCTGGAACCCACACGAAGACCCTTCCCCCCTCCTTTGTCTCCGGCGCCTCCGCAGCTGACACTCTGCGAGCCCCCTTCCCCACTCGGGAAGGACAGCACAGCAAGAACAGCAGCCAGCTCCTGTCAGCAGTGGCCGACCCCTGTGGCCAGGGACGCTGCAGGACAGCCGCAGATTCCCTCGAAGAGGGGTGGCTCATGGGGAGCCAACACGGCGAGTGTCCTAGGACCCTGACAGCCTAGGACAACTCTCTTCTGCCCTTCACCAGGCAGTCTCTTAAAGCTGCTATTCTAGACAGAGTAAATTGAGCAGGCTTCTTTAAACAACTCAGAAACAAGGAAAGTAAAAGTACAGCTTCAATTAACAAACTTGAAATTAAATTATAAGTAACTGAAATTAACTTCAAGGGGTTAAGGGGTTTCAAGATCAGATGTTATTTTATTGCTGATCAGACACACTGTATTTACAGTTTCACCTCAGTATAAAGTAAATCTATTCTATTATAGTTATTCAATGTGGTAAAGACAATGAACATGATTATTAGGTGGTTCTGGGATGAAATCCTCCTCATTTCAGGCTGCTGTGGGAAAGTTCTTTCTCTTTCTAGTGTATCAGGTAGGGGGAAAGAAAGGTGACTAAGCACGTGTGTACCAGAGTTCCACACTGTAAGTCCACATGCAACACACACACATAAAATTCCGTGTGAAATAAGAAGGTTTAAGTTCAGATTCACAAAAATAAAGGATATCAAAATTCAAGTTCCCTGCATTATGTGATTTACACATCCTGTTGAATTATTATGATAATCTTCAGTTACAAACTGCTTCTTTAACTTGGTGAACCCTACAATTTTCCTTTTCTCCCCAACAGATATTCATTCTACGCCACTTCATTATAGTAGTGCAGCTGGAAAATTGAAAAGGGAAAAATTCATCTACAGGTTATAAGAAATGTGAAAATGTTGTTTTACTGATAACAGAAGTGGATAAATTCAGTTTCTTTGTGGGTGCCTCCCAGGCAGACCTATGTCTGCCCACTTCACTTTCTACCACAGCTGCCTCTGGTTTCTTTTGTTTCATCCAGAGAGTAATTGCTTCTTTTGCAGAAGAACAGCATCACCTGGAACTGGGAACAACCTAACCATCAGCTTATGTTTTGCTGTGAGTACATCAGCTTACCAAGTGCTGTGGTTTAACTCCAGCCGGCAGATCAATTCCACATAGCCGCTCGCTCACCTCCCCCTTGCTGGGATGGGGGAGAGAATCGGAATGGCAGAAGTGAGAAAACTCATGGTCTGAAATAAAACCAGTTTAATAGGTAAAGGAAAAGCAAAGCGAAACAAGGAATTCATTCACTATGTTCCATAGGCAGGCAGGTATTGACAAGACAAAAGCACATAGCCTCAAGCTGCGCCAGGGGAAGTTCAGGTCGGACATTAGTAGGAATTTCTTCACGGAAGGGGTTGTTAGGCATTGGAACTGACTGTCCAGGCAGGTGGAGGAGTCGCTGTCCGTGGAGGTGTTCGAGAAATGACTGCATGTGGCACTTACTGCTACAGTCCAGTTGACAAGGTGGTGTTTGGTCAAAGGTTGGACTTGATGATCTTAGAGGTCTTTTCCAGCCTAAATGATTCTGTGATTCTGTGTTCAGCCATCCCCAGGAAAGCAGGGCTGCATTACACATAACGGTGACTTGGAAGACAAATGCCATCACGTTCCAAACATGTTCCCCCCCATCCTTCTCCACCCAGCTTTATGTGCTGAAAACAAGGCAATAAGTTACAGGTATTAGGTCAGGCAGGGTCAGATGTCCCAGCTGTGTCCCCTCCCAGCTCCTTGTGCATCCCCAGTTCACTCACTGGTAGGGTGGAGTGAGAAGAAGGCTTTGACTCTGTGAGCCCTGCTCAGCAGTAATGAAATAATCTCTGAATTATCAAAACTGTTTAGCACAAATCCAAACCATAGCCGCATATCAGCTACCGTGAAGAAAATTAATGCTCTCTCAGCCAAAACCAGCACACTGAGCAAGATAGCAAGAACAACAAAATTTTCTTATGGAAGGAGTGCCTTTTTAGGTATCCGAGTCTTTGCAGAGAAATTTTACTTCGTATCCCTTTTTTGGTTTTTTCTGAGGAATCTTTACTTAACATATTTAAGATATGTAACAACCCACAGGGGAATGGAATCAAATATAATACTCTATGCATAAACCACAAAAAGTACTGATTAGTGAGAGAAAAAAAAATGTTTGATCAGATTGAAAAATGTACTATGAAACTGCAGAGATCTGAATTTTTTAAAGGCTTATTACCATATTGCTGTGCTCAGGGAAATGACTACACATCAGTATACATTTTAATTAAAGCATAAAGTTTTAAGACTAGATTCTATTGAGTTCTTACTCAGCATACCCAGAGGGCTCCCCTCCCTGTTTGATAAAACACGTGATTTTACTGACCTGGAAACTTATACTTTTCTAACAATTGCAAACAGCTATTCAACAAAAGAGACCTCAAATATGAAATGCCTGTTCAGATTCATACAGTTTATGTAGGCTTTTTATACATCTAGAGCCCCTATAATGCTACTTGATTATTGATACGCAAATTTAAAATTCACCTGTGGAATTATGAGCCTGCTATGTAAAAAATAAATAAGTGGTGATCAAAAAAAGCTCAAATGGATGATAATATTAGTATTTTTTTTGTGGTTTTTGCAAAACACATCTTCATCTGGGAACCTGTATATGTGTACAAAATGTTTATTTTTCCATGTTTTCCCCCTTACACACACATATATATATGTATGTGTGTGTGTGTGTATATATATATATATATATATCAAAGTGCCTAGTTTATATGCTGAGCTGGGAGATCAGTCTCTCTAGTCTCCCTATACAGTCAGCAGAGAAAATGAAGTTTTTTTCTCAAGAGAAATCCAGAGTACCCTTTTAAACAGGCTACTCTCTATCAGCTTCAACATAGAACCTATTTCTCTCTTTTTGGCTAGATCGGAGAGAAGCCTTTTAACTTAGGTCCTCCTCTGTAAGCATCTGAACAAGGCAGTGTCAATTCCTTGTATATAACAACTAACAGCAGTAGCTCTCTAGTTGAAACTTCAGTAATTCATTCTGTTATCAAGAAGATGTTTTTACACAATATTGTGGTCAATAAAAATAAAAAACCAAGAGTCTGGAGAGATGCATTTGGTCACCCATGAATAACTGATTGTCTGCCATGTTCCCATACAGCTTGCTTCACACAGTTTACAAATTGTTTTAGACAAACTTTCTTTCAAAGGGAAGAAAAAGGACAAATATTAACCAGATGAAGTTGTTTGCCATGACCATTTTACAGGAAACCCAGTTTGACAACATCTGTAGGAATCCTGTTCTGTATCCTTTGATTTTTTGTTTTTCTTTTTGCTCTTTGGCCTTACAAAAAAAAAAAAAAAAAAAAAAAAAAAAAAAAAAAAAAAAAAAGAAAGAAAAAATAGAAAAGGAAAAAAGGTTTGAAATCTGGGATCACTGGGAACCACCCATTGCTGTCTCAGCTGAGGTGGGGTAGGTAGAGATTCAGTTGCCCTCAGCCAGTTCAGAGCTCCATGCCTCAGGCAGCACTGTCCTCTGAGGACTTTCCCCAAGTGTATTTGTGATTGGGTCTAGTGGGACTGGACCTAGTGCTTTCACAACTGAAGTTTTTAAAGCTAATTTCTCCATGATTTGTCTCAGCCTTGGGAAGGGTTAGGGGAAGAAATATCTAAATTTTTGTTGAAGTCTGTCAAAATAAAAATATGTCATGTTAAAAAACCTCTGAAGATTGAAGACTATTAAAAAAAAAAAAGCTTAAAAGTTCTTATTTTATATGTGGTTTTCTTGTTAACACTGTTCTCAGATGTCCTCCTTGGTGTCTGAGGCATGCTTGTACTGCATTCTTCCCTTTTCATGTCCAAGATCATGACTTGGCCCTGGCCCAAGACATGAATGAGGTGTTCACCCTTCTCTTCATTCCCCAGTGGTGAGTTTTTCATGGAAAAAAAGGACCACTGGAGCTGGTGAGAAACTGTGCTGTGATCCTACAGGTCCTTAGTCCAAATAGTGGAGGCACCACAACTACAGGGCACCGTCTGTATTGCTTCTCTCCTGCTCGCACAGGAAAGCAACTCAGCTTACCTTGTCCTGCCACCCATTCCTTTATGTGCTTGAATTAATTTAACACTGCCATACTGCTCTATAATATTCCCTAATGTTCACAGATGCCTCCACTTTTTTTTTTTTCATTTGAGTGCCTTGACCGTTTTACTATAAATTTGCACAATCACATTTCCTCCCCTTCAGTAATTCTTGAATCTTTCGGTAATGCTGTGCCTCAGACCTGCCCTCCAGCTGCAAATACGTGGCCTTAGGAAGCAGGAGGTTGGCATATGACCCTCAGTGTCTTTCTCCATGGTTCAACTGGGCTATTCTGGCAGTAGCTTCATTTCAATAGTGTGATTGCTGAGTCTCCTGGAGGAGGCAGCTAAATGAACAGTGAAAGCTGATAGTCATGAGTAACCTGGACACTGAAGTGTTTCTGTAACTTTTACTTTGGATAGTTTCAGAGAATGAATACATCACTTTCCCACTGCACTGTTCTCAGGAATGGGGGAAATAAGATCTGCAGATCAAATCGTTTAGTGTGAGCAGTTTACTCAACCAGGCCCAATTACCTTTGGCAATATTTTGGAGAAACTTATTCTCTGTTTTTACTTTAACTGTACTTAAATCTTCATTTTCCAGTTTATCCTATACTAAAAGGAGAAAGAAAGGAGACTGGGATAAGATGCTTCTCAAAAATGTTTTTGAAATCAGCAAATGGAACAGAAATATTGAAAAGGATTTTTTTTTTTACCACAGAACATTGCAGTTGCTCATACTGAAGTAAAGAAAAAGTCCCAAACCAAGTAAAGATAGTGTAGCTTTCCTCTAACACCTGCCAGACCTTCAGAAAGGACTGCGTGAACACATACAGTGCCTCAGTTAATCAATTTTAAGTTTCTTTTACTGAGAATTTTGTAGTGGTGTTGGCAGGCATTGCGGTGCAGATTTGGCAGAGAACACAGGGCACTCTGGCATCCTCGTGAGTGGGCTGAGGATAAGGTACAACTTTAGGGAGAAACAACAAATTTGTCAGCTGCCTTCTGTACTGCAACTTGTAGATGTTTCTGGGATCCCATCTTCTCTTCTCAGAATGTGGAGTGCTTATTATCTCTGCATAGCTTTCTGCATTTCTGCTTCCTCAAGGAGAATTTTCCCATCCTTTAGGCCTTCTGGGAAAAAAAAACGGGGACCAAGAAAAAAGACAAAGTTATTTCCTTTGATACTTGCTACCTGCAGCAGGAATAAAAGGGAATCTAAACCAGACACTCTTCTTCAGGCTCAGATACTGAGTTGATGGATTCTGACCTAATTATACTGAAATCAACCACATGCCCGATGCCTGGACTTACATCCACATACCCAGCAGCTGACTCCTGAAGACTGGAAAGAGCTGATCTGCAGCTGAGCTGGAGGTTGCCAAAAACTGAAATGATTTATTCAATATTTGTTGCTTAAATAATGAATTTGCTTAAATAATAGCCTAGCATTTCCACAGCACCATACATATTCAAAGCAGTGTCCAAACAGGAACTGTTTAATTAATTCTTACAGTACCCCCTATGAAGTAGTTAAGTAAGTTAATGGGAGTTCACAGGCTCTCAGGATTGATTAGAGCAGGCAAGCAAGGAAGTGTTTTGCTCAGGCTGATGATGTGAAAGGGTAGGGATGAATGAAGTGGGAGGGAAAGATTCAGCTCTTACAGCTCTCAAATTTACAAGACAGTCTTTAAGGAATTGAAATTACCATCATCAATATTAAATTTAAACTGTCCTTTAAGAGTCACTCACATTATATTGGGACTTTTTTCTTTATTCCTGGTAAAAGTATAATATTCATTTTGCATCAGAGTTAGTGCTATTATATTTTAATAATTA
This sequence comes from Mohoua ochrocephala, assembly GCA_013398855.1. Classification (NCBI taxonomy): domain Eukaryota; kingdom Metazoa; phylum Chordata; class Aves; order Passeriformes; family Acanthizidae; genus Mohoua; species Mohoua ochrocephala. The sequence continues at coordinate 119,627 of VZTA01009228.1, read as the reverse complement.
TTTAGCCTTATTCCCCAAAAAGAATATTTTGTTTATCACATAGGCAGCAGGCTGGGAGTGGTGCTGATAACTACTCTTTCTCTTAGGCAGCTTTAAATCAAAATGGTAGCAAAGACACTTATCACTCAGCAGTGGTGATGGGAGTTCAACATTTTAATTTGTGTTCCTGACTGAAATGCAATAAAAATGAAAATTAAAAATAGAAAAATAGAAAACTTGAAATGAATTAAATATAAACAATGATCCAAAGTAAAAGAATAATTTCCCTTCTCACCCTAGATTTTCTTCGTTTATAGCCTATCAGCTTAAGATCTTAAGAGTGTGTAAAGGTTCCATGTGAAAAAGACAAATAATGGGGCTCCTGAAATGATCAGAATATTGGTAAAAGTAGAGTAATATAAATCAAAATTTTACCCATTCTTGGCTGCAGTCACCTCCCACTCAGCAGCCAAGAATTCTGTGACACTGTGTCCTGCTCTCCAGCTGGACTGACTGTTGCAGTCAGAACTGTGAGAGTTGACTATTATTCATGGATGTAGGGGAAAAAATTGCGTGGGTAAGATGCTTTTAAGAAGCTACCTGCCGGGAACCATTGCATTAGACTTTCCTAGAGAGCTCTTCAGCATCTGAAACCTGTGATGGAAGAAAAGACAGAGGGGAATCTGCAAAAGCAGGTTATTTAAAGAATGATCTTTCCTGCTTTCAAACCTGACATCATAGATTAATATCTGTTTCAGGAGCTGCAAGACACGGCTCCCACTTTTCCCCCCTAGTTTCCTTTTCAAGGAGAAATGTTTTAGTGTAGAGGTTACTTAGTAACTCAAAGAACCTCTACAAATAAAAATGATGGAAGGTTGTTTTTTTCTATTTGAAGAAATTGCCTGAAGCAAAGCGTTTTTTGTTGTGTTTGGAACTCATATGCACACTAAATTGCTGACACTCCATTCCATTTCTTTTATTTCAATCCCTGCTATTTTCTATTTCTGTTTCTCTTTTTTTTTTTTTTTAACCTGAATCACACCATTTACAAAAGTCCATTAGCAGACATCTTTTGATAGTCTTTATTTTCTGCTACCTTAGCAAAAATAACTCTCAAGTTATTTTCACCTCCTGCAGCTTAAAACTGGTGATTAACATTTCTGGAGATCTATAGAAAAAAAAAAGCCCCTCAAAAGAAGGGTATGTTGATGCATTATGCAAATATTTAAATAGGATTTTGGTAGATGTGTACCTAAGTTTTGTGGGGTGAGAGCTGAGGTGTAACAGTTTGTGTTTGATTCTCTGCTGTGTTGGTTATTGCGATGTCACAAGGCAAAACACCTGAAAAGATATATTACAGGGTAACAAGCAAGACTTTCTTTGCACCCATGAAAACCACTACAAAAGGTGCAAGCTAACAGGTAAAATTTATTTTCCATCCCTGAGAGATGAATTCTGGGACCATGGAAGACTGGGTCACGGTCTCCACCTTCCCACACAAAAGGACATGAGGAAATATTTAATCATTAGAAATGGTTTCACTTAGAGGAATGCGGGGTGAGATCACATTCTGCATCCCATTCTAACAGTGCCATAGGGCAGGAAATGGGTACACCGTGGATAAACTTAGCTCCTGTCCTGTATATATTCTGCTCTGAGATTTGTTGCATACAATGTTCTCTAATTGCACTTTTGAATGAGAAAAAATTATAGAAAAGGTGTCAATGCCTTGATCTGATCTAAGGACCTGAGGTAAACAATTACTTTCACAACATTCAGTGGGGTGGGGGGGGGTGATGGCTGGCACTTAAAGAAGAAGCAGGAGCAATTATTGCCCGAGTTAGGACTGTAAAGTCATTTATACATTGAAGGTAATTATCATGCCAATTCTGTTACTGAATGAAAACCATCACTATATTTAGTACACAGGAAAGGACTGAATATCAAATGTTATTTATAATCATTTTTGAGCTATTGATTGTCTTCAGAAAACAACAACAACCAAACCAAAAAATCTCAATCAAAACCAGAAAAAAGTAAGCTTGCTAAGCCCACTTCAAGTAGATGTGGGGTTTTATTCCTTGACCAGAAATGGTGTCCATTAACCCAATGGCATAAAAATGTGGTTTACCTGTGGACTTGTAGCCAAAACAGGCCATCATTCCTGTAACAGACCTTCCTCTTCTTAAAAAGGGCTTTTAAAGTGCTATCACTTCTAAGACCATAAAAACTTAAATTAGAGAAAGGATGCATTCCTCACTGTGTGACTTTATATGATAGGTTCCATAGCATTCTTGAATTCTGTCACATATAAAAGTGTTTAGCAAGAAAGACATTAGTAGAAAAATATGTCTGAGTAATGACAGATATATCATGGGTGAAATATGGAATCACTGTTTTGGTGCCTAAAAACTCAAAGGAGGGGTGTTTTGCACTTTTGTTCATCAGATACTCATCTGCTGTTTACTAATTAAATGTGAACCTTTATAATCTGGATTTATTTAACTAAGTTTTACCTCTAGGTGTCTTAAGAGCATATATGATTGGAATGGGTGTAGGGAGTATGTCTTGGTTTGACACTGGCCCAACGCCAAGCACCCACAAAAGCCGCTTGCTCACCCTCCCCTGCCACAGCTGGGCAGAGGAGAGAAAAAAATTAACAAAGGGTTCATAAATTGAGATAAGGACAGGGAGGAAACACTCCAAGGGCAAAACAAGCTCAGCTTGTACAAAGTGAGAGGTACAAAAGTTAATTTATTACCAACAGAGTCAGAAGAGGATAATGAGAAGTAAAATAAGCCCTTAAAACACCTTTTTTCCCCCAGCCCCTCCCTCCTTCTCACTGACAGTGCAGGGAGATAAGGCATGGAAGTTTTGGTCAGTTCGTCACCCGAGGTTTTCTTCTGTTGCTCTAGGAGAAGAGTCCTTCCCCTGCTGCACCGGGGGTCTGTCCCATGGGAGACAGTTCTCCATGAACTTCTCCAGCATGGGTCCATTCTCACAAGCGGCAGTCCTCCCAAAACTGCTGCGCCGTGGGTCTCTCTTTCCACGGGGTGCAGTCCTCCAAGGACAGGCTGCTCCAGCCTGGAAGCAGGGCCCTCTCTCTCCACCCAGTCTCCCACTGGATCACAGCCTCCTCCAGGCATCCACCCGCTCCAGCTCGGGCACCTCCCCCACGGGCTGCGGGGGGATCTCTGCATCCCCCGTGGATCCCCATGGGCTGCAGGGGCACAGCTGCTTCACCATGGTCTGCGCCACGGCCTGCAGAGGCATCTCGGCTCCGGCGCCTGGAGCACCTCCTCCCCCTCCTTCTTCACTGACCTTGGTGTCACCATGTTGTTTTCCCTCACATGTTCTCACCTCCTCCTCTTCTCTGACTAGAAGCAAAACCTTGTGACTTTGTTTTGATTTTCTTCTTAAATATGTCATCACAGAGGCGTTACCAGCCTCTCTCATTGGCCAGCAGTGTGTCCATCTTCAGAACCCTCAGCCATTGGCTCTGCCAGACTTGCTGGAAGCTTCCAGCAGCCTCCTCACAGGAGCCACCTCTGTGGCCCCCCTGCTGCCAGAAACCAGACCGTGCAAAACCAATACATTGTGGGAGCAAGAGTCGGCCTGGATCTGAGTTTTGTTTGGAGGGCTGCAAAGGGGACACCTCAGACTCTGCAGGAGCAGGACAAGAAGGCTTGATTCTTCTCCCAGGTTTCTTTCAGACTCCATGTATTTCCTGAACCAAGGAGGATTTCTATAATTCTTGCAACTTTGATGGATTTTCTTCCATTTCTTCTGCTGAGTGCTTGCCATATTTTACCTTGATTCCAGGTAAAACTTTAGCATTCATAAAGTCTTTTGTCAGCCATTTCCCAAGGTCTGCTCTGCATTGCATGAAGGAAAACCAGCTTAAGGACATCTAACTGTTTAAGGTCACTTGAGCCTTCTTGTGAAATAAAGATATACAGAGGAAATACTGTTTCCTGGGGTAGATTTGCCGCACAAGGAAGTATGGCACTTAATGACTTCTTTTGCAATTGTCATAGGTCGCAGTAGTATGTACTTCCTAGCAGTCTCATATTTGTACAGTCAGCAAATTTTCTTTTAATCCCATTAGAGTTTATGTATGTGTGTCCATGTACATGTGTGTATGAAGATGTATACCCCATATATAGAGATATATCCCCATTAAAATGAAAAGCAGTGGTCAGAGCCAGCAGTTCCAGTACACGTAGGGTGTACAAAGTGTTATTATACTACAGCCATCATGGCGACATCGTAATCCGCTTTTTACCGTATCAGTGAAAATATGTGTATTTCAAAAGTGCTTGTTATTGTCCACCATTCCTAAAAACTCTGAAATGCCATTTGAAAAGAAGTGTGCATAGCAATATATACCTTATTTTTCTTCCAGATTGCATTACTCTGTGTTTCTCCTGCTCAAGCTGAGGAAAGCTAAAATGACATGCAGGAAGTAGCCCAGCTACGTTGAAGTGCTCCTGCTGTTTTTGTTTACTGCTGTAAAACAAATGAAATTGTGAATATGAGATTTTAAAAAAATCATCTATTTCACTTTTTAAAATGGTGGCTTTTCCATCCATTTTTGCCCCTGTTTACCTAGTGTCATCCCAAAGGAATTCAGTGAGTTGCAGAGGATTATTACAGATTGTTGCCTGTATAAATGATAGCTGTATCTGTTCCACGGCTTCTTTGACCTTAGGAATCATGGGGTCTTATCCATGTTGTTATGTTACAGCTGATGTGCATCTGTGTCAATTGTTAGTCAGGGATGATGAACTGTTTATCACTTTGTCAGTGGTCACATTAATTTTTCATACCTGTTCCTCTTTCCAGCTTCATTTTGCCTGCTGAGGTTATGTGGCTTTTCCATATCTTGAGATGAGAAACTCTTTTCCTCCCTTGTGCAAACTCTTTGAAATCAGGGTAAGGTTGATAGCAGGTATTTTGCACATCTTTATCACTGATGTGCAATTCTTTCCTTTTGTGAGTCGTACTGGGGTCAAGACACAAGAATTTTCGTGCTTTCTGCATGCAATCTTCCCATTGACTTTTGCAGGTAATTCTGGCTAGCCTTGTACCTGATTTAAGATACCAAAAAGTTTTGTGGGTTTTTTTTTGTTTATGTTGAGTATAATTGGTGAATGCCATAAAACCAGAAGAAGCAAATTCTACATCGATATTTGAAGCTTTCTGTTATTTTCATTTGTGTCTAGAGTGCAATGTCCTGAAATTGATCTTGCAAATACAGTTTATGGGGCAACTTCTGCAAGACCCTTCTTTTTTTTCAGTGGTGAAATCAGTCCACGATACTGCTTGGAGATTTTCATAACTGCATTAGAGAGTGGAATAAATATCAGAGATGACTGGGTGTTTATGTAGCCTGTTTTGTAAATAGACAGAAAGAATTGAGTAACCATTTCTTGCAGTTCTGGATTTCTCTGAAGTTCCAGTCTGGAGAAATATAGTAAATGTTTAAACTGAAAAGACTTTGAAAACTATTACAAGTCTATTTGAAAAAAACTATCTGCCTTCATTTCCAACCTTTGTTTCAAATCCAAAACAGACAGGTATATCCCACAGGTAAGTGTGGATAAACATGGAATTAATTCAAAGCACCCTAACTTGATCAAAACTAGTATTGTTTGGGGTAAACTGTGCAAAACCACATTCCTTTAATTTGCTAAAAGAGCAAAAGATTTGGCATTATTCAGCATGAATCTAGCAAATATTTGAGGGTAGGTTTATCCACTTGTTCTATCTGAATTTTTATGTTCAAGGTGAATTCTTTTATATTCCATGATACAATCTGAAGTCCACTGAAGCTAATGGAATTTGCATCAGATCTTAATTTAAAAAAAAGGAAAAATATTTTGCATACCAAAGTATCAATCTTAACTAACAAAACATAACATGACTTGTTCAATCTTGTATTTTTTCCCCTTCAAATTTCTCCATCCAGCTCCATAAGCAGATGTGCAATTATCACTTGGGTACCTACAATTATATGTTTCATGGTATCTGTCATGTTCAAACGTGCAGGTTTTCAGGTTGCAATTTAGACACACAGACTTTGACTCAGCAAAGTCCTAAAGCCATTATGCCTTTGCTTTGAGTTTAGACACTAAGCACTTCTCTAATCTGGGACCTTCTTTTGTCATGTCTGCCCTGTCATATATGCTGATACATGTTTAAATAGCTGTAGGAGAAGCACAGTGTGAGATAGATGTTGGGCTGATGTAGGGCAGGTCAGTTTACATTCACCAGCCCTTTTTGCAGAGTTTAAATGTTTTGTTCCGGCCATAGCAGTCTTCACTGATCACTTTGGGTGAGTAAGAAGGTCTAAACACTGCCACTGGCAAGCAGGGTTTCACCGAGAAGGATCCATTGAAAGCAGGCCTGCAAAAGTCACACACAGATGAGTTTCCTCCTCTGCTAGAATAAGCAGTAATAATCCTCAGCTAGGAAAAAAAAGAGAAAATTTAATTATTACAAGTCATCAAGTCATCAAATGAAAGTTTCAACAATTCTATTGCAGAGTCCAACAATTTTATTGCAAAGTCCTTGATTATTAATGTAAGATAAAGCAAGACTATGGGAAGGATTAAATCACTATATAAAGCCAGAGCACAGGGATTTAGAATCTCAAAGCTTTTAAAAATGGCAAAATCCCTGGCCAAAATTAAAGGGAGGAGTTAGAGTTCTCACTAATGAAAATCAGACTTTCGTATTCTTTAAGTAACACTAAGAGTGAGTAAATTCAACTTCACAGGAAAATATGATTAGTGCAGGGAAAGATATTATTTACATTTTAGGAGCCTTTCTTCAGCAGGTGGTCTGGGTTTACGTTCACCTGTGTGCAAATGTATCACAGAAATGATAAGGGTGTTTGATTCCCATCAGCTGGATAAAATGCAATGAAATTGGAATCACTAGGTGCTCATTTTGCTAAAAAAAGGAAATATATCTATATAAATCCCATTGTATTTACCATGTCTTTTTGGAGAGAGTAGAGGTCATAATCCCAGAAGACGATAGTCTGAACTAGCAATGTATGCTTGATTTTCCAAAACAAGTAGTAGCCAAGGGACACTGAATTTGCTAAAACCGCCTATTGTCTGTAATATGCCTGAAATGAAAGTCTGTAAATAATTCTTTCCAAGGTATAAATAAAGATACTTCAATCAACCAGGAAAGGGAGATTTAAGCAATTAAATTTTTTATACAATTTAAAAAGGTAAGCACATTGCCCCTAGAACTGACCTTTTAAAAGAGATAATGAATGACTACCTAGGCAAACACCAGGATCTGAAGCAAGTGATAATTATGTCTGCATGTTTTGAAACACAGAGATCTCTCTGCTTAAATTTTTTTCTCAGAGTATAACACAGTAAAGACAATTAAAAAGCTCAGAAATTAAGGAGAAAAACAAAGTACAAATGTCCTTTCTCAAAATTTATATCATATTATGATTCCACATAAACATACACTCCTTTATGTTATGTGAATCTACATGTCTGTAAAGCTTCAAATGCAAGTTTTTAATCATGATTTTCAAAAAGAAATTTGCAAAGTACATGAGGCCACAGTAAATCACTGGATCCCTTCTGCACAACAAACGTTCTGAATTTCACTCATACTAATTTTTTCAACAGCTGCTCAAAGATCATCTCCCATTTCAAATTATTCTTTTGTAGTCATTCAGTTATTTTACCTTCTATTTTTTAAAAATATTATACCAAATGTAATACACGTATATTTTTATCAACTGATACATTAATTCTTCATAGTATTTACGGACCAATATTTTGAGCTTAAGGCAGGTAAAAGACAAGTACAAGTTTAGGATCTTGTGTTTTCTTTTTAAAAGGGTAGATCAGTGACCAAGATGCAGGCAATCTTCTATAGAAAACACTGCCATGGCAGCCTATATCTAATAATCAGCCTGGTCAAAATCCTAAACCAAACATTGTTTTCCTTCATTGTTGTGAATAGAGAAAACTCAACAAAATTAGGAGCAAATTTCATTATTTAGCTTTTACATAATGAGATATGGGTTTCCTTGTGATTTGAAAAGAGGATCTCCTGAATGTAACAATTACTGATCAGTAATGCAGACCCCGTACCAGCTTCTCAGACTGCAGATGAAAGGTCAAAGCGCGGTCCATTACATACCATCTGTTTCTTGGTAGAGGTCTGCCATTGCCGTTGGAGGAGAGGTTCTGCTTAGAAATGAATGAGCCTTTAGAATGGGATCAGACATTTATAAGTCTGCACATTCTGATCGTAACCACATCTGCAGACATTGCAACACATATCAGAACACTTATTCCAGATTTTTATCAACATAAATAAAAACAATTCTCAGCCTATTGACTCCTACTTTATTCCGTCCATTCAAATATTACAAACTTGTCATAATAGATCTATGTTCACTCCTGGGGGGAAAAATTCTGACATGTGAGCGTCCTTATTTCTTTATATCATATACCAGATGCCCAGCCGAATTGATTGATAGAACTCAACTGAAATCACAGGGGCTTGGGCACTTAACATAAATAAGCATCTGGTTCCTGGTCTCCAGCTTGGGAAAATTTTTTGATTTTTTTTTTTTCCCTTTCTGATAATGAGCTGACATTAATTTTCTGTATCTTGACAGGTCACAAGCACTCATGCAAATGACTTGTGTGTAAACACACCTGACTGTGTATCGGTGCAGAACACTCAGGGCCATTTGCAAAAGAGAGTGAGAAAGGGGAGGGAAATGCTAAACTGCTGGCTGATCTTATTTAGTGATTGATAGCTCTGCTTTTATCGGTACGGTGGGAACTGTCAGAGTGTCCTGAGCAGAACGCAGCTGCTGGCTCTGCACTCCTTGAGCAGCCTCGCCTGCTGCCCTTCAGGCGAGCCAGGTGGCTGTGGATCTTTGCTGGGATCTTTGCTGGAATTCACTGACTCCGGCTTCAGGTGTGGGCCACTCTTGCAAACCTTCTCAAGGGGCATATACGATTAGCTCCAAGAAACTCTCCAAAACAACATCTGAAAAATTATGCCTGCCATAAGTGTTTGGTGATTAAAAAGAGAAAGGTGGGTAAAAACGGCACAAAACAACAGCAAACCCAAACCAAAACAAGCTGTTAGGGAAAAAGTGTTTAGGAAAGCTTGGCTGTAATTGTACAGGTGCAGAGGTTGGGAAGATGCCAGGTCATGCTGATGCCATAGGGTTTGCATTAACATTTGTCAGGATTGAGAAGTTTCTGAGGTAAAAAAAAAAAAAAAAAGGAATGATTTTAGCATCAGTCAGCTGGCAATGACTTTCAAAGTTGAGAGCAAAATTTCTTGTGTGGAGCACTGTCACTGAAACCCTATCCCAGCCCAAAGGACACTTGCAGGAACCTTTCCTTGGTCATGAGTGTGCTGGCAGACACAGTAGCAGTATGACTTCTGATCAGAAGAAAGAAGATATTTTATTCTGCCAATATCAGAAGAGGACTTTCAAAACACTTTTAAGCAATAAGAGTCATAAACCAACCTCCCATGAAGACAAGAAAGAAAGCCCTTCTAGCTTTGCTGGAGAAGACCTGAGGCCTTGAGGAATTAGGACTGAAAATTAAGTCCCCATAACATGAACATCTGTGTCTTCCTGTCTATTCATTATCAAGCAGACATGAAAAATCTTATTTTGTTCACTTGGTGCAGCCAAAGGGAGGTATAGTTTGGGGTCTCAGAAAAAAAGTCTATCAGTAGTAAAAAAAAGACAGCTGGAAAGGATTGTGCCAACATGATGGTTAAACCACATTTATCTGAAAAAGGACACAAAGAGGGACAGCCATATTATCACAAACATGGGTAATTGATTTGCAGAATTATTGTGAATCTTGAAATGGAAGAGACTTCAGAGAAGTTCACGGAAGCTTTTTAAGCCAGAGCATATGCAGAATGAGTAGTACTTTTGCAGATATTTATGCAACTTGATTTTAAGCTTGTTTTCCTCCCTAGCTGGACAGACTAAAGCTTTGAAAATGCATAAAAGTCAAAGCCACTTTTTTTATTCCTTGATGCAAGATGGGCATTTTCTTTGGTTCAGAGCAAGTAGTCTCTATTTTATTACTTACTAACAGAAAATGGATTTTATTTATTTGTGATTGTTACTAGCTATTTTAATAAGTAGTTGTTTAAAATAAAACCATAGTTCAGAAAGTAGGGCATCTGCAGCATCCTAATTTAAGATATAGCATCACAAGTTACATGTGATGCTGAAACATGCCAGACTCCCTGCAGTTCCTGCTTTCATTTATTGCAGCTGGAAATCAAGGTGCCTATAATTGAAGAAAAAGATTTTTTGCAGGTCTTATCAACTACAGCAAGTAGCTGATTCATCAAAAATGGCTTTAAGGATGGTGATAAAAATCTAGTTGTGAAAATGCTTTGATATTTGCTGTAATATTGTGCAGTGGCTTCACTACATTTTAACATTATTATTTAATGATGAAACCTGTCTTCTGGCCTCCTACCAGCACACCGTTTCTGTTTTCCCACATTCATTACGAAGAGCAGAGGTTTGTTTGTTGCTATGTTCTGTATTCTCCCCTGGCTCTGAAGAAAGGTAGCAGAAAAGGATTTCTCCTTCCGGCTCAACTGCTCAGAGTGAAGACTCAGAGAGAGATTAATGTCTCAGAGAGCCATTTATCCATTTTCAGCCATTGTTATCTTCCATACCTCTGATGCCTGCACCAAATCCTTTACCTCACATGCTTAACAGAGCAATGGAAGTGCTGCAGAGACATGTATCCCACAAGAAATAAAGACACAGCATGCAGAAATCAGCAAAGTGCCTGCAGACTAGGACGAGATTGCTTCTCTGTGGTACAAACAAACATAGAGAACATGTAGCATTCATCCCATTTTATAAATGAGAAAGTCACAGAAGAGTCAAGGGTGTGTCCCAAACTAAAGACCTCGGTAGCACCCTCAGAGCCTTGAAAACCCCCTCTGAATCTTGAATATCAAAATTACATTGAAATGATACTCCTTGTTCGGTCTTGTCTGTGTTAAAATGCAGAAATGAATTCATACTCTTTTAACATGCATTTTATTCACACGATGACTTTGACCACAGAATTGACATAACTGCTATTCTAAGCCTATGTAAAAAGTTTGCTTTTAACTTTGGTTTCTTGTGGAAGGATGAGGAAAACAAGACACAGCTTTCTTCTTCAGGTAAGTATTTGTTGTCTAGCCCTATGATGGCTGTACACATCTGGGAGACAGAGAAATCAGGAAAAGGTAACTTCCACCATTAGGATGATGAATAGATTGAGTGGAGTGGCCTAGGAAAATTTTCTTTCTACTAGTTACTTCCCAAGATTTTGCCTTCAGGAAATGAAGTGAGGCAAGATCAAAACCAAGAGGACGAATTTGCAGATGGAGTGTCATTAATAGACTGCAGAGCCAATGGCAAGAGCATGCTGAAACAGACAAAACGCAACATCTTTCCAAGGGGGACTGGCCCTTTTTTCTTAGGGATAATATGTAGCATATTGTATGGGGTACTTAAATGTTAGTTCCCATTAACACAAGGAGCACTGGAATCAGATGAAACAATGCACAAAAGCTAAGGCTGAGATCAGAACACCACTTGGTAGGTTATCTTCAAACTACTCATGATGGAGTTTCTTCCTTCAAAACACTTGGTAATTCAAGGGAGAATAAGATGACATCTACCTTGTGGGAGATGATTTGATCACCAGAGATCAAAAAACTAATTTCAAGTCAGTTTTTTACCAAGACCCAACTACTGCAGAGGTCAGTGAAGAGCTCTTCCTTAACTGAAACCTATGTGTTCTTCAGCGTGTCTTTGATTTTTGTTATAATCATAGTTTCATATGCGTATTTAAGGTCTTTTTGTTACTCTGCACTCCTGCTTACATTTTTTCCTGTTTTCTGCCTATTACAAACATAACACAGACTGATATCTTACTGCAATACACAGAATAATGTCTCACAGATGTAGCAAAGGACAGCATGTATCTTTATCTTTGTAGTTCAGTTACTTGTTTAATAATAGTGTCCAGTTGGTGCAATTAACATTCAGTGTGTCCAACAAGGCTCATCATCTTTCCTGGAATGTGAAAAGTGAAGTGTAACTGGGTACCTCCAACACGTTACATGATATTCTTTCATCAAATTTACCTTTAGCTGTAAGTCATAATTACAAGGCACAAAAGCTAATTGTGTGGTGCTGATGGTTCTGACTTTTTAATGAGGTGCTGGTAAGTCTGTATCTGATACATAAGTTTTTTGTTTACTTTTACTTTCATCTGTAGTTATGCAGATATTTATATCATAGAGAATCTACCTTACCAGTGTTTCAAAAGATGTTGAAAAGTGTTCTAAAATAAATCTGATGAGATGTTTACTGAGTGGTGAATAAATCTCTTTCTAACTAAGAATCCAGAAAAAGATAAATTTGAGAGAATAGTCTATGTCCTAATTTGATTTTCTTCACATTCAAAAGAACAATACACATATATCTATTCAAGGCATCCAAGTAATCAAGAAAATGCTGTCCTTGTGTACAAATAATATTTAGTAAACCTACGCTACTTAAAGCCACTGTTTGAGCAGTGTTTGCTCCAAACAACACTAATTTACCCTGAATGATTCAACAGGCTGGTCTCCATGGACCAGCCACAGCATCAGAAGAAGCTGCAGAATATGCTCTGGCAAGAGCTTGTGGGACCACCATCTTCTATGGAATTTCTCCTCCTCTTATCTAGTAACTGATGGTCATCTTCTGTCATGAAGGATAATCCTGGCCCTGATTAGTGAAAATTAAATAAGGAAATTTTGAAAGGATGCTACAAAAAATACTCCCTGGTTTGACTGCCCAAAACAGACACAAAAAACCTCCTTAATTTTGCAGAACCTTCAATATAGCAACTTCATTGAAATTAAATTTCGTGTTGGAGAGGATAACTGATACATTTTAAACATTTTGAAACTATTTGAGAGATTTAAATAAAGACAACAGAATTATAACCTCATTTATTAATTCTGTTCCTGGGAAAACATTTATTTCCGTATCCAGCACCTCACATTCTGTGGCAGAAAAGAAATCGTGGTAAACACAGGCTGCTTTTGTTACTTGGAAAATCACATACCTCTTCCTGATCTCTTACAAGCTGTTAGCTACAGCTGGCCATGATAACAAGCCCTTAAAAATCACAATGCCCTTTAACATCTAAATTGCCATTGCAACATTCCTACTAAATGCTCAGCATGACTGGTGATGTTTCAGAAGCATGCACACAGCTGGTGCCGAATAAAACAAAAAAAAAGTAGTAATTTGTAAAGTTCACATCCTAGTCCAAACAGTCGGATAAAATGTTCTACAAGGATTTAATCCTATGAAACAAATGGTTGCAATTAGTATTTTGGGGGATTACATTTAAATGTTTCCATTTTATTTAGAGCTGTTTTAAATATCTCTTTATTTTTTTATTTAACTGGACGTGTTTCAAAAGTCATTTGTTATGACCCCCTGTTCTGTGGCAATTCTTTTGTCTCATGCATTAGTGGAATAGCACTGTCTAAAAGTGATGTAAAACAGACCAGTTCAGCCAGCAAACAAGGCTGCTGTCACTGGAGTGACCTGAAGAATTTGCAAAAGAGCAGTACATTCAGTATCTAAAACTCAATGAATGGGGAAACCACACTATTGTGTTCACAGCTTTCTGTTCCCCTTTCAGTCTGACTCCATCTGTAGACCATTTGAAATGCAGTGGTTTTGGACTAGCTGGGTTAAATGGAATAACATGCAAAAGATCAGATTTTTTTTCAATTCAAACTGTAAAATTTCTGGTCAGTTTATCCTCAGAGTATTTTGATGATGGGATAGTTCACTGCCCAATGAGCCTGTATTAAATCTTGCACTACAGAAGAAACCCAGTGACCTCAGCAGGACTTCATGTGGGTTCAGGATACCTAGAGCATGTTCATGACCATTATACTGCTACATAAATCCCAATATTTGAGATGAGGGATGTCTCTACTGAAGATGTGGCATTCCCATACTTTTGGGTAAGGTTCAGAACCCTAAAAGAAAGCATTCTCATATTTCTCTCAAAGAAAAATCTTCCAGACTTTTCCAATGCGTCATTCAGAAGTTAAAAGGAGCAAAACATCATTAAAATAAATATTATTGGGTTACCTTCAGCAAATGGTTAGCTAATCCATCATTGCTACAGCATGTTTCATAACAAGCATGTTTCAATAAATATTATGCAGAAACTTCAGACTTCAAGAGATTAAAAAGAAGAATGTGTTTTCTTAAACAGTGTGGCAAGCTGTGGAGGGGTCAAATTTAAACATATTCAAAATTGGATACTAATTATACTACCTTTTAGTGATTTGAAGATATGCCCTGTAAGAAAATAACTACTTTCTGCTCTGCAAGGTAAGTAGCACTAATTAGAAAGATATTGGTACTTAAATAAAGAAACAGCCAAATCTCTTGGGGTTTTCTTTGTTTGTTTATGTTTTTTGTTTCTGCTTTTTTTTTTTTTTTAATTCACTGCAGTTTTTTAGGATCCAAAGAAAAAGAAAAAAATGCAGTCTTACAAAAAAATATTCATTTCTAATACTGAATCATTCTGATGAACCAAAAAGATACATGAAAAATATTTGAAGAATATAGAGCTGTTTTCCTTGTGGAAAGGTTCTTATAAAGGTTGGAGTTTAAAGCTACTTGAGTTCTAATTAGGATTATCACCTCTTTTTTTTTTAAATATAAATCAGATCCTATGTTTTCAATGTGGTCCATCATCCTTGAGCTGTAAACTAGATTTATGGAACTGAAGTAAAGCCATGTAAGGAGTATCACTACACTAAGAAGTTACCCTCCAAGTAATTTTTGTTGCAAAAGGAAAACACATTAGTATAACCCATATTTGTGATTTCATATTCGGCATAGCTCAAGTTTAAGGCACACAAAACAACAGGGATAATTTGCAAGACTTCCCAGAGAATACGTGAGTATTTTCTGCATACTTGTATACAGCTTTCTCTATGCCTTGAAACAGAATAATACAAACCAAAAATGTCTAATTACATTTTGTAATGGTTGAGAGATATGTCTCTACATAAATATGTATGATATATGTGTTTTAATGAGTATTATTTTAAAGAGAAAGAGAACATCAGGCTGCATAAATGTCAGTCTAGAATGGAGATATATGAGGCTTAAATGAGATCCACAGAATGAAACATATTTGTTTCAGGGTTTTTTTTAATTGGTTTGGGATATAATCACCTTGGTCCTTGTGTTGCTTTGTACTGGAAGCGCAGCAGGTGTGACTGAATATTCCACAATACAGGATAAAGCAGGTAACTCTTTACCCATGAATTTCTGCTGGAAAGACAAGAGTTACAGATTCTCATCTAACTGTCAGTTTGGAATACAGTTACCTGCTTTCTGTTTGTACGTAAAGGAACTACTTCTGTTTTGGGAAGAAAATTCTTATCCAGCATGTGCAGCTCTTCAAGCTCCTTCACCACCACAGTAAGGGGATCATGAAAGCCCACAATGTTCAGGAGCTGTCAGAGACCGACTGAAACTCGGTCTTTCAGGTACCCTGTGGTTCTGGGCAGTCAGGCAAAACTTGGTTCCCAATTTAAAGGAGATAATCCAAACAAAAAATTGCAATGAGTCAGTGTACAATTGCTTGAGATGTATTTTCACTGATCTCTAGCAAAATTACAAGACAGCCTGGATGATATCTCAACAAAACAGGCCAGACTATCTACATGACTTTTGTACCAAAATTGCTAGAATTTTTTCCCAATTCCTTAGCACATGCACATCCATATAAGGAGATAACACTCAATATTATGTATTTTAGGCTTAAATTTTGCATCTTTACTGGCAGTTCAGGGCAAGAGAAGGGTAGAACCTAGAGGAAATTCTGTCATTTCTCTGCTTCCACAATTTTCTTACCTGGAGTCCACCATTTCTGAAAGAGAGTAGCAGAAGTCATCTTGTAAAGTACTTCAAGTCTGTAGGTGAGAAGGACTGTAAGAACTAAAAGCTGCTTGACAGCTGTCCAAGCACAACGACTGACTGACTGTGTGTAGTCTCTGACTTAGATATTCAACTCTCTGAAGTCCTTCTCCTTTAGGCTGTTAACTAATCTCATTTGTGACAACTGAGGCATCCTGAAATTAATGGAGTGGAGAAGAACTCTCATTTCTAGAAAACTATACTGGTGTTGAAGCATTCCCCTGCTCATCACCACATCCAGGGCGCAGTGTTGGGTAAAAGTCTGCATTGCTGCCAGTCCTTGTTGCAGAAGTGTCTACTGACCAGTGTTCCCCTAGGTGCCACCAAGACTTTTGAAGAAGGGTGTATCTGGTAGTTATTAACAACCTATACAGCACTCTGTCCTGTAAAGAAAAAGATGGCCTGTGCTTCCCTACTCTCATGGGTAAGTGGGTCATTTCCTGAATGATTTTTGTCATGTTTGGATACAAAAAAAGAAGGGCTCAGAAACATATTTTCTTTTAAGTTCAAAAGCTGTTGGAAAAAGAAAGTGAAGAGATTGATGGTTTAAGTGAAAGTCAATTTGTTAAAATCACACTTAAAATCCAGCAGTTATGGTTGCATCTTACGTTTAGAAGAATTTTCCATTCTGAGGCCTTTAATTGTGTTCCTCTCAGTATTTTGTCTCTCCTACTGCCCTTGTCTTTATCCTTCCCCACTTAATTTGTGTAATGTTTGTTTGCAAAAGCCATAGCTTTCTGGAATTATTTGGTTTTGTGGATCTGTGGCCATGACTGATAACTATACTTTTTGTGGTCACATACATGTGATTCTTTTATTAAGCTATAATGATTTGCAATTGTTGTATAGGATTCCACAGGAAAGATATATGAATATTTGTTATGTGAGAGCAATAACATAGTTCTTTTCGTACCTGGAAAATAGTTCATGTCCCCTGACACCTAATACTTTGGATTCCTCTTCCAATGGCATTTTGAAGCAAGGAACTTGGGAGATAATATGTGCTGCCCTGTCTTAAATGTCATGTAGCAAGGAAACACTGAATGTGATCCCTGGGACAATGATGGCCAAAAGATTATTTCCCATTATTGGTTCCTGTAAGTACCACATAAAGGACCTGAAAGAAACCTGTTTTGCTTTGGGTTTTGGTCACAAGAGTTGCTTACTCCTGAGGTTTTATCACTGAAGTTTTTAGAGTAGGGTCCATTCTGTTGTACCACAGAAGCATTGCAGAGGCATTCTAAAACAAAAAGATCTATTTGACATTTTCAGTTTTTCTTTGTACATTCTGATGATATTCCATAGCTCTTATACTGCTCTAAGTTATTTTCTAACCTCATTATCTTCTAGTTTAGATCAATGTTCTGGCCAACTGTCAGATGGTGGTGAATGCTGTTGCTAATGAACTGTAAACTGTTCAGGGAATAAAATGTTGGCTTCACATTTAGTATACAGATTTGGAGATTTTATATATGGGATAAGAATGGTGTTATGTCTCTTTTTGTTTTTATCTTTACAGGTTTCAGCATTTAAACACATTATCCACAACACACCTGAAACAAGTGCATCCTTCCAACAACATGTTTCAGTCAAAGGACAGAGAAAAATAATTCACAGCACATGAGGATGCTTTGAATTCAGTTCAGTGAGAGCTATGACTTTATTTATAATGCTTTATAGTGCACCCAGCTGATACAGTTCTCCTTGAAATTTTGACTTGCAACATGAAGTACAATTCCTACGAAAAACACAACCTGGGCATAATTGTGCCTGCCTGTGAAACCCCTTCAGTATTAATATTCTTACAGTGGCATAGCTGATATGACAATTAGCTTCAATTAGATAGTATTGGACTGATTCATGAAGAGTGTGAGGGTTTCGGTACCGTAATATAAAACTAAAGTGATGTCAAAAAACAGAATGATGTTTCATAGCATTTGTGAAGTTTAGTTTTCTTTAACATGTTACTGAAAAAGAACATCACCAGATACACCTCTTCAAAGCTGCACTATACAGCATATTAATTTACTTGGACTCATGTTCATGTGCTATCAGTCTGAATCCTGATGGATTGCATGTTGAGAGACATCTTCATGGGAATAGGATTCAAGGGACTAACAGTCAGACTGACGGTATGTAACTTGTCATAGAATACCTAAATCTCAAACAGCACAGAGTTTTGTTGCCCTCTTTGCTACACACACAGATGCACACAATACTCACGTTATTTTCCAACTACATTAGTTAGACAGATAACAGTTACAAAGAGGTTGTTTTCAGTAGGCATGAAATGTCTATTTTATGTGGAATAAGCATGTAATAAAGTGCTGGCAAATGGGAAGGCATATACTCCTGTCTGCTGGGGATAGAACAATAGGCAATGGGCTTACATTTCAGCAAAAGAGTTGTAAGTTATCCGTCAGGAAGAAGATTTTACTGCACCTGTTACAGAATCATAGAATTGTAGAATTGTTAAGGTTGAAAAAGTTAAACATTGGAGCAGTTTATTTAGGAATGCTGTGGAATCCCCTTTTTGAGAGGCTCTAAATGGGGCTAGCTGTGCGTTGAATATGGCTAATATGCATTCATCCTATCTTTGGCCAGGTGAGTGAATTACAGAGGGATTTAATGAGAAACAACAATTTTTTGCTAGTAAAGCAATTTTTACTGACAATAAAACAATATGTATTTATTGTAAAAATCTAGTATCTCATATTTTAAACCATCATCTCATCTTGATAAAATAGAAGACCTTGGTAGCAAGTATAGTTCACATCACATAACCACATCTAGCCAGACATCTCTGTTCTTTCCCAGAAAGGAATGGCTCGTTCACTTCTGCCAAATGTGATACATTCCATTGAGCATAGAATGGTAGCTTGGGTTGAAAGGAGCCTTAAAGATCATCTCATTTCAACTCCTTGCTATGAGCAGGGACACCTTCTACTAGACCAGGTTGCTCAAAGCCCCATCCAACCTGGCCTTGAATTCTTCCAGGGATAAGATACCCGCAACTTCTCTGGGCAATGTATGCTTGTGCTTCATCACCCTATCAGTAAAGAACTTCTTTCTAACATCTGGTCTAAATCTTTCTTCATTTAGTTTAAAACCATTCCCCCTCATCTCGTCACTATCTGCCTATGTAAAAATGTTTTGTATTGATTTATAACTGATGAAGGATAATCTGAAGACAAAATACATGTGACATATTTATCTCTGGCATTCACCTTACTCTGTGTAAGGGCCTACCAATATGCTCACATGATATAAAATATACCAGGGTATTTAAATTCAAAGATGATTTCTAGGCCACATATGGATCATGGAAATGACAGATCTCATTCAAATCCACTGACAGTCAATAAATTAGTGAATACCATACCTCTAAATCTGTTAGTCTGGTCTATTTTAGACATCTGCTTTAAAATTGCATTTTAGATATGCAAATTTTCTCTGATGACTGTAAAAGGAATCTTTTACGACTAGAATAGTGGTAGATATTTATACTCTAGAATAATTAAGTTAGATCAGATAAATCTTTGTCTGGATTATTGTCCTAGTGTTGATAACGTTATCAACCATCTCATTTTTATTTAGTATCGTGAGTCTCTGGGTTCAAAACTAGACTGCCCTGCACTTGCATTGAGATAGGCAAGGTAAAACCTCCCAGCTGACTGGAAGCAGGCTAATGTCCCAGTTTTCAAAAAGGGCAACAAGGGTGACCCTGGAAAATACAGGTCCATTAGTCTCACTTCTCAGCATGGTAAGGTTATGAAGATTATTCTGAGAGGTATTGAAAAACACCGAAAGGATAATGCGGTCATTGGTCACAGCCAGCACGGCTTCATGCAAGGAAAGTCCTGTTTGTCAAGTCCTAATTTTGTTTTATGGCAAGGTAACTCACCTAGCTGATCAAGGGAAACCCGTTGATGTAACGTTTCTGGATTTCAGTAAAACTGTTGGTACTGTCTCTCACAGCATCCTTTCGGACAAAATGTCCAGCACACAGCTAGATAAAGACATCATAAGATGGATGAGCAACTGGATCATCAGCAGGCACAAAGGGTTGTAGTGAATGGGGTGGCATCAGACGGGTGACCTGTCACTAGTGGGGTTCCACAGGGCTCCATCCTCGACTCTGTGCTCTTCCACAGCTTCCTGAAAGACTTGGATCCAGGACTGGAAGGGATACCAAGGACATTTGCAGATGGTACAAAACTGGGAGGGGCTGTTGACTCCCTCGAAGGCAGGGAGGCCATTCAGAGAGATCTCGATGAATTAGAGAGCTGGGCAATCACCAACCAGATGAAGTTCAACAAGGGAAAATGCATTTGATTCTGTACCTGGGATGGGGCAACCCTGGACATGCAGACAGACTGGGGAAGGAGATGCTGGAAAATAGTGCCATGGAAAGGGGCATGGGGGTCCTGGTCAGTGGCAAATTGAATATGAGTCAGCAGTGCCCTGGCAGCCAGGAGGGCCAACCCTGTCCTGGGGGGCACCAGGTACAGCATCGCCAGCCAGGCAAGGGAGGGGATTGTCCCGCTCTGCTCTGCACCAGGGCAGCCTCACCTCGAGTCGTGGGGGCAGTTTTGTGTGCCACAATACAAAAAAGATATAAAGCTGTTAGAGAGTGTCCAAAGGAGGGCAATGAGGATGGTGAGGGACCTTGAGGGGAAGCTGTGTGAGGAGTGACTGAGGTCACTTGGTCTGTTCAGCCAAGAGGAGAAGAGACTGAGGGAGACCCCATTACAGTCTTCAACTTCTTTGTGAGGGGAAGAGGAAGGGCAGGCACTGATCTCTTCTCTCTGGTGACCAGGGACGGGACCTGAGAGAGTGGTATGAAGCTGTTTCTGGGGAGGTTTAGGTTGGATATTAGAAGAAGGTTCTTCACCCAGAGGGTGGTTGGGCGCAGGAACAGGCTCCCCAGGGAAGAGGTCCCAGCAGAATTCAAGAAACATTCGGACAATACTCTTGGGCACGTGGTGTGACTCTTAGGGATGATCTTGTGCATGGCCAGGAGTTGGACTTGATGATCCTTGTAGATCCCTTCCAACTCAGCTTATGCTCTGACTGTGTAAAAGATCTCATAAAAATGGAGTCTTTAGTTGATCTGATTCTACATCCTGAGCTCAGCCAATATCCATCATCGTAATCTAGGAAAGAAACTTTGTTCAATTGTTTTTCTTCATTTCTTGAATGCAGCAAATTCCTCTGGTCAGAAGCTTTATTTCCCCCTTTTCAAAACCTTCAGGGCCTTCTTTTTTTTTTATCTCACCAGTTCTAAAACACATGTGATGAGAGAAATCAAACACAAAAATTGTAAAAATACATTTAAATTTTAACTGAAGTCAGAACTTAATGTGATGTACAGCGTAGAATCTTATACTGCACCTCAGCACGACACAATTTGAGTCAAAGTTGTTGTTCTCTCTTGGAGCTTCATTGCCTCTTTCATTTTCTCTTTTTTTTTCTTTCAGGCAGACAACCAGTTCTTTATGGACATGTTGGTTTTTTAAGTTTTATATATTGCGTCTGCACACTTGCCTGTTTTCTAGACGATAACGAGGAAGAGAGAAGAGGGACCAATAATGGAAAATAATGATGGGAGGGGGAGGATTATTAAATACTCTTGAACCTCCAGAGGCAGCATATTTCTATCACTACCTCTGGCACCAAAAGTAGTTGGCATGAGAACAACTGTCTTTTACTCTTCTTTAGTGCAAGGAGACAAAGTTTCTGGTAAAATTTGTACTACCCAAGCAAATTTTTAGAAAAAGGATTGTTTCACTAATTGTCATATCTGTACTGCACAGACTTCTTCCTTATGTGCTTTTCAAATTAGCAACACGAAGCATATTAAACTGATTAATAGCTGTGTGAATTCAGGATCAAGCTAGTTGGGAACAATGACTTGCACTTGTATGTCTAAAATTACGGGGCATTGAATAATACTGGCAAAACAAGAACATACTTGAAATCAGCTGAGAATTAGTATAAAAAATTAAATGAAATTGCTATCAAATAAAATTACATTTATTAAAGTTATTCAGTTTAATTTTACATCTTTTTGTATTCTGAGATAAGCCTTCTGACCTAACCTCAGCCTCGGAGTATCCTAGGCTCTGGGACCTCCAGAGCAATATTTGTCCATAATATGAGCAGGACCAGCTAATACAAACCCAGAGGTGTGTGGTGCCAGCCAAGGGAGGGAAGTCTGAGAGCATGGGAGAGAGGCCGCGAGGTGACATAGTATTTTGATTTATCAGGAATCACAACAGCCCCCATGAATGTGAGGAATTAAGGCTCCCAGAATACAGTGACAGTACAAATGCCATCTGTCCCATTTCTGGGTTGAATCTTTTGCATGCAATTTGGTATACACGAAACATACTTCGGAGTATTGTAATCATTACAATATTCAGTCTAAACTGCTCGTAGCTTTGTGTGAAGACAGAAATATGAAGAAATATTATGGTTACAATACAGAAGACTTGAACACAGAAGATTTTTCCTTTTTTATAGATTCTATGTTTGACTTACATTATCTTCTATGCAAATACTCGTGTCTTGGTTTGAATATCTGCATAGCAATCCATATTTTTCCAATGGTCTACTAATGTATGAAATGAACTGTAGTTGTAAAATTGTGCATGGTTAGCACTGCAATTTCATTCCGTGCCCCACTTACTACAGAATATTAGAACTTCCAGTGCAAGGGACATCCTTGCCTTCTTGTTTTTTGAGTTGGTACCTCAAGTACAGTTTGAGTTGGGTTAATTCCACAGAAGATCTTCATGGAGCTGCAAGAGGAATGTTGTGTAACAGGACTAGCAGAGATGTACCAGTGGTCTCTGACTGTGGTGCAGCACAGCAACTTCACCCGTTTTGAAGGAGCTAGGAAAAAATATGTGGAAGAAGAGTCAGGAGAGTGTGAGGTGCCACAGCTGTAAACAGGACTGTGAGGAAATGGACCAAACCCAAGTTTTGCTGGCCCTCTGTGTTCCAGCGAGCTGTTAAAGATTAAACGAACAGTGCATAAACCTGTCTTTTCTCCTTGCAGGCAGCCCTACTACTCTTAGGCCTTATGGATGGTATTCATCTTGCCCAACTTTAGAGTTGACAGCACAGATGTCTACAAGTACTCAACGTAGCCTCTTTTTATAATTCATAGAGGGCACCTTGGGGTACATTTATCTAAGTCTGAAGTAGGTATCTAAAATAGGCCAGAGAAATCAGGTCTCAGAAGTATAATATCAAGCATTTACTGGATTTGAATTTGATCTATCATATCCATGCTCGGTATGCTATACAATAATTTGTGCATTTATAAGTATCTTCATTGCCTGTGTCATCCTGAGGAAGGGTCTTAAAAAGATTTGCAGTCATAAGAAAGAAGAACAGATGGTATAACAGCTTCATCTGGCAATGACTAACATATACATATGAGGCCTGCTCAGGACTGATGCCTTTCTCCTCTAAGTAATTGAACAGCTTCTTAACAGGACAGCTGGAAGGACTGCTGAGCCTATTCCCATTCTTCTTGACATGGTGGCCTGGATCTGAAACAGAACAGAGGAGCTGAGTTTCCTGGCATGACCAATTTTTTGCTCACAAAATTAAACACAAACAAGGAAAAAAGAAGTGGGATAGTATTAAAAAAATAAAATTTGTTTCTATGTTCCTTTTTCTTATTACAGAAAATTGTAAGGTTTGCACACCCATGAAACAGCAGTAAATCAGAAATTGAGTTGTTAGTGATTGAGGCAGAAGATAGACAGGAATACTCCTTTAGCAGAGAAAGAATAGATCTGGCAGTGCCTGAGGAAAGTCATTCACTTGTAGGTGTCAAAGGTAAATCCAGAAAGCTATTTTGACAGAATACACTGGCAAAATGCTTCAGAAAGGATCTTGTTATGTAGATCATGGTTCATAGATAACACGGAGAATCAGTGCCAGGACTGAGGATTTCCATGTATGCAGAATGTGGGATGTTCTGTGATTTCAATACCGAGATACAGATAGTAAGTGAGGTCGGAAAAGAGGCTCCCTATATGCCTCAAAGTAAGTCAGTTGAAGCTGAGCACTAAGTTGTCAAGAAGTGGATAAAGGGCAGAGGAACGGTGGTTTATTTTTGCAGATCTAGGATAGAAATCTACCTTTATGTACCTATGCTGTTACTTTTTTGGCAGAGAAGAAGCTCTGGGAGCTATGAAGTACTGAGGGTTGTTCCAGAGAAAGAGCATAAACTATAAAATCTTATGAACAGATGTAGACAAGTTACATTTAGAAGACAGGAGTTGGAAACTTGGACTTTTCTTATAGAAGAAAAACAAAAACAACAGCAAAAATCATAAAATAGATTCAAAGACCTTTCTGGGTTGGGGGAGAGCAAACTAAAAAAATAAAACAGTCTGCAGAAAGAAACTGAGAAGGCAAGATCTTACATGAAATTTTCTAATGTTGAAGACAGATGTAGCTGAGCTCAAACATCAGTTGAAAAAAAAAAGTTAGGGACGCAAAAAGGGAAGCGTTTTCAAATCACCTAAAAAAATACTCTCTTAACTACTGCTCTTAAACTGTTCAAAAGGCATTTCTGTCCAAGGTTCTCCAAGGGCTAAGACAGAAAATACAAATATCCTGCTCAGCGCAAGCACCAGAGCAAGCACCAGCGCAAGCACCTTATATCAGATATTTCTTAAAACAGCCACTAGCAGAAACTGGAAGTGGTCAAATTTTTTTTAGCAGATCTTTATTGCAGTCACTGCTCCAGTAATCAATTGTTGTCCTTCTTTACACCTTATTATGTATTTGTCACATGCCTTAGTAATTCATCCACACTAGTGATTTCACCGTATCTTGAAGTGCTCTTTAAGAAAAGATACCCTTTTAAAACCAAAAATTTCAGGATTTTTGTTTGTTTGTTTTCTGCTTTAGTTTGGCTTCTTTTTTCAAGACTTCCCAGTTAACAATTCATTTAACCTTCTTCATTGTGAAGTCTCACATAGAATCATGGTGTAGACCTGCAGGGAAAACTGGAATATATGAGGTCCTGATGCTGAACATGATTTGTCATGAAACCAAGCCCCCCTTGCGGGTCACTGGGCCCGCCTGATTGAAAGGCCAACGAAATTCAGACTCTGCTGCAGACATTTGCTCAACCATCAGTCTTTTACTGCCACCAGCCTGACTGATGTGTGCCACATTCTTGCCCCTTCTCTAGCTAAGGCAGACAATATCACAGCTCTCCGGTGAACAACAAAGACTGGAGGAAGCTATTCTATATCTTAATTATCCTTTATTGAGCCAACAGGTGTCCTACTCTCCACCTGCTCTGTTCACCTACCTATGCTCTGGCTCTCCCAAGGTCACAAACCTCAACAAAGCATTTTTAAACCACTCTGCAAAGGGAAGTATTTCACCAGTGAGACTTTTGAGATGTGGGTTAATTTTCTTCTGAGACCACCACAAATACTCTTTCTCATCCAGCTTCCCTGAATGTGAGATATTTATAATCTTAGCACGTGTACCGTAGGGAGAAACACTGCCAAGTTTTGCAGCTAAGCCATCAGGCTGTATATCTGAAGTGTATGGTACCTCACCCTGAACCAAACGGCGAGGGGTCTGAACGACCAGAAGGCTGAGAGACAGAAGGTGCAAAGATATATTTGAGCACCAGGGTTCAGATGTTTGACAGTGACAAGGCAAAGAACTGGAAACAAGTTGCCCTGTGGGATGTGGCATTTTCCAGGCACAAAGGTGACACATATTCAGTCTAGGCTTGGGAGTATGGATTTATATAGTGCAGACAAACACATCTGCTGGATGCGTAGTCCTCTAGCTTTGGATAAATCATTGTCAGAGGAGTGGGGGGAGAGGGGGGAAAAAAGAGATATTTGTTGTTCCCAGGTGGTTCTTTTAATGAAAGATTGTTTTTCCTCTGGAGGCTGAGTTAGAACAGCTCCCAAACATTCTAAACCTCCGCTTCTCCCAAGTAGTCTGCATATGAGTTGGAAGAATATCCACATACAAAGAATGTCGATGTAAACAAAAAAAAATAAAAAAGTAAAAGACAATACAAAACTTTCTTCTTTATCTGGTCCATGCAAGCTGAATGAAGATTTGGCATGAATGATGAACAGTGAAAAATAATATCCTTCCAGAGCAAAGTGCAGAGCTCGGTAAACAAATGAACACTTTGGTTTTGTCTTTGTTCTATCATGAGAACAAAGAAAGTTCTCTGTGTCCCATCTCTTGTGACTGAGTGCCTGTGTGTGGCTCCAAGTTATCTAGCTTTGAGATAGATCAACCAAAAATCTACTAAAGTTTCATTAGAATATAAATAGACAACTTTAGCTTTCAAGAAGAGGAAACTCAAAGTGACTAGTCAAAAGGTAATGAAAATAAAAGGCTTTTAATTCAATCTCTCACTGCCTACTCTGTCTGCTGGGAAGGTCCATGTTGTTAGGACTTTTGGATAATATATTGATTGCCTGAGTAAGAGAAAACTCAGTAATTCCCTTCTGGTCATTATGAAATTGGTTTTCTGTGCCAAGGCACAGCTCCCCGCAGCCCTCTTCTCTCAGTAGCTTCTCTGCCTGGGCTGCGAGATCCTAATTGCTTCCCTGTCTCTCCTTACTTATTGCTAATATATCCCACAGCCTTCTGTGAAATCGGGCCCCGTAACTACACAGAGAAGTGACAGTTTTCCTCCTTCTACCGACCCATTTTTTCTCTTCTTGAACCAAAAATTATATCCCAAAAAACAAGCCTATTTAACAGAACAAGTAGGTTTGTGGAAAACTCTGTCGATAGCCTTCAATCTGCAATTATTTCCTGCTGCGTCCTCATTCAGCAGCATTAATGGACACCAATCCGAAGAAAACATCTGCACCAGAACACCCCCCTAATTTATACGACCTAAAATACTTATGCTTAGTACGAGTCCTTCTCTATTTACTGAGCGCACAAAGCCAAATGTCCCCAGGCTTCAGAAAAGTTTGCATTTGTAGCTGAACTTTATGGCTTGTTTCCAGCTCTGATTAGCAGCCAGACTTCTTGTGTTGGCCCCTCACAGATGATGTGTTGCAAAAGCGTCATTGAGACCCTGCTTCTTCCTCACTTTCTCCAAGTATTTTTGGTTTATATGTCATCACAGCTGGCCACTTTCCGTGTAGTTCTGGAGGCAGATACACCTTGGAGGCAGATGTACGTTCAGATTGCTTGGCAGCTGAGGGTGTGTTGCTGGAGCCAGAAGAACAAGATTAGAAGGTGAGATAAACATATGTTTTTATCTCTCAAATAAAGATTGGCTTCTGTTGTACCTTAACTGTGAAACTTTGGAGCATTCAAAGGGCCTTGAACTATGAATTTATAGGAAAGGGAGCCTTTTTCCCTCAAGATAAAACAACAAGTCCTTTCTACCATTTTTGGTACTTATTATAAATCAAATAGAAACGTGAAACTTATTTTTATCACTCAATACTTGGACAACTTGGAACATTTCATAGCTATGAGTTTTGATCAATAGTTATTGATCAATGTTAGAGAAAGTGGTTAGTAGCCCTGAGTAGCTGTACCAAGAGCGTAGGAAGGTCCTACAGAGTATGTAGGAATAGCACAGACTTTAGTTCACAAACCTCTAGAGTGACTTTGGAAAAGTCACAGACTGACATTAGTGCTCTGCAAAGGTCAACATGTGTTTTTCCATTAATTACAGTAAATCAAAGAAATAAACCTTGCAACATTTGTGTTTCTTTATATAAACCAGAAGTCAAATAACTTACCTTTATGAACAGTGCTCCTTAGCGTGTGTTTTGAGATGCTTGACATGGGAGAAACTGTATTTACATATTATAATTGCAACTCATATACTATACACAGGGTCCTTTCCATCTATTTTGTAACACAAACATACATATACACATTTCTTTGCAGTCAAGGTGATGTAAGAGCTTTATCTTTAAATGTCTTCCTTCTACAATACTAAAAATGAAATACCTAAAAGGCTATATCAGTTGCTCAGTACGTGTAGGCAATAAGTTATTTTGACCCACCTCTAAATCTAAATTTAAATTTAAATCTAAATCTAAATCTAAATCTAAGTAAGAAGCTGCATTCTTTCTCTTCTTGATATATTTCTTCTGGAAAAAGTTTGCTCCTGTTTGTGATCATCTGAGCTTTTTAAGCCCAAAGGAATCTTTAAAAAGAAATTTGAAAGGTTTTCATACTTTGGAATACTCCGGTACTTTAAAATGGCTATGGTTGTATTGGTAACACTGAAATAAGACTTAACGGTATGATAATCAAAATAGGATAAGTCATTTCAACACAAATACAAAATGTTCAATCTGCAGGTAAATAAAGCTTATTGCTTTTAGGTCCCAATCAATGGACTTAACCACTTTTAGCATTAATCATATAAATACTTTGATTGTTTTCCACGGAACTGTTCTAAATCTGAAGCTATTTGTTAATGACTGAACTTACTGCTTTGTGGGAATATACGGAACTCTAAGGATCTATAAATATCCTTTTCTCCCTTGCAAAGGGAAAAGAAAGGAGTGTCAGACAAAAGGACAATGGACAGAGTGGAAAAACAATGCCATTTCAGAAGGCTCTAATTATTATAAATAACACTATACACTTCATTTAAAGTTTACAAAGCTGTTATTGATCTGGTGCAACAAATACAATACAGAAACAAAGACAGATTCTGACTCTCTTGATGTTGGTTTTACATGACACATTACTTGAATAGCTGAGTGGCTATCATTCCAAATGTAAAATGGTAAAGTAGAGCACAGTCCTCTGACAATTAATTATTTAGTAGCAAGTTGGTGAGTGCATGTTTTAAAAACTCTCCTGAGAAAACTTACTTACAAAGTAAAAAAATTGTGAATGGCGCATCACCTACTATAGATTTTCTCCCTGCACTTTCGCTGCAAGAAAGGAACTATGCATACAGTGCTTTTATGTTGTAATATTAGACAACTTAGTCTTTGCAAAAGGAAGTCCTGTAAGAGAACCAGTGCATATGAGAGGTGAAATTAGAAATTCTTGTGTTAAAAAGCAAATCTGCTTTCATCTAGGCTGTACGGTCTTTAGAGCAACTCTGCTCAGGGTTTGCCACAAATAACTTCACGTTAAAAATAATACAAACCTACAAAAACATCTCTCCATGATTTGGTTCTTGAAGCAGTAAAATGTGCCTTAAGGCTTTGCAGAATAAAGGGTTTAGAAATTTAAGGTTCAGCCTCAAGCATTATTGTCCTTGATAGAACAGCAGGAGGTAAGGACTGCAGGCAAAATTATCATAGCCTGAAGCCAACCCAGCTGCAACAGGAGAGAGAAGCAGGAGCCAGACAACCTGACAACGATACGCCAGCAGCAGGACAGCAGTATGAAAAGCTGAACCCAGCCAAAACTGGAACCACTGTAGTATCAGCAATCAGAATTTGGGGTTATAGAAAGGCATTGTTTGATTTGTGAAGAAGAGATGACATAATTGTGATTCTTGCATTAGTCTCACTAGGAGCTGAACACTGCAATGAATTACAAGAAAAATTATTTCCCAGAAACATTCAATGAGGAGGTGAATAAGACTTGCAAACAGCAACAACAACAAGCTGTGTTATAAGAGCATGATTAAGTTACAAGTTCAAGTAATCCAAAGTTTGAACCAAAAGAACTCAGAAGTTTGGCCAGCCTTTTTATAATCCCTTGTGTGCATATGTTAAGAGATGACCATTAATTGCATACTCATTATTTTCTGGATAGGAACCCTTCTTCATTGAAGTGCACAAAATGGGTGACGTTCACTGGGCAAATGTTCATAATTGTCTAATTTTGCCAAGAAATATTTTCCCTGACCTCATTCCTCTGTTCTTCAAGATAATCTAATTGGTTTGGCAAATATTTTTAAAAAACCATGCACAAATGAAAACAAACAGAACAGTCAGAGGCACGTGTCCAGGCTGTAAAAACATAGTTCAACTGGTTGAAGTTTTTAAAATTTATTAGTAATTTTTAGAAGTTTTTATAATGAGCAATAAGAATGAGTCCAAATAATAGGTAACGTTAGCAGCCACAAATTTTGTTTTCATGGGCAATCTACTCTAAGTTCAAAGACTGTATATAACTCCTAATTTGGTTTAATTCTTTTATAAAGATAATATTTATATCAGAACTGTATGCAACACCATTTCTACTTGTGCTAATGTAGAATCTCAGAGAATGGAGGAATACTGAGAGGAATTCTAACTCTTTATTTTCTTGGGAATCCAATAGCATGAAAAATATATTTAATCTTTCACTGGATTAAGAGATGTTACACTGTTTATAATTGCTACAAATATTGGGGATTTTGCCCATATATATTGCCATGCATAATTAATTTCCCCATACAAGACAGTGGGAATAATTGTGAATTCTCTGTGTTATCACAAAATGGCAGCATAAAAAGTTAAATGTCAAGTGATTAGTTACCAATAGCAGGTAAAATACTGTTTTAGTAAATTTTCTGAGAATGCATCTCTTGCATATATATTATAACTCTTGACATAATTCAGTTGTTACTGTGTTATTCTTAGTTCTCTTTCACATTTTTCTGTCTGCCTGTCAGTCTTCCTGCCTGTCTGTCTGCCTCTTTGTTTATAGCCACCAGCCTTGTTGCCATCCAGTCCACAGCAGTTTACTGGTTCACTTGTGTCCAAAGCACGGAATTCATAAATGTGATTTTGCATTGCAGTCAAAATGCCTAATTTAATTCTTCCAGCCACATATATCTCACCCAAATGGACATGTCTGATTTTGACCTGAATAATATTTTTGTTTCGGATTTCACTTTCTTACCTGGCTTCTGGCATGAGTAGAAATAGACACTCCATGTCTCATCTTATCTACAGTGAGATTCCAACTGTTTTTACGTGTATTAGTGCTGACTTGAAAATGAAAGTTCTGGATGTTCAAATACCAAATAAGATGTACACACAACATAAAAATTCCAAATTTCTATGAATGTCTACTGGAGTTATAAGGAAAGAAACGTGTGAAGTTAATAAAATCAGCTGAGGACTTGTTTTACACAAATTGGTTTTCCGGTTGAGAAATACTTTATTTTACTCCTTGTCTTGAATTATTCTTCAGGTGGTTTGTTTATAATTTAGAGCCTATAAGCTATGTTCTTACATAACTTATTTTTCCTCCGTTATGCCACCAGTAAAAAAAGCATTAAGCTAATTATAAGAAAATTTTATAACACAAAACTCAAATTTTTAAAATCACATCTCCTTCTGTCCAAAAA
The DNA here is from genome assembly GCA_013398855.1 of Mohoua ochrocephala. Classification (NCBI taxonomy): domain Eukaryota; kingdom Metazoa; phylum Chordata; class Aves; order Passeriformes; family Acanthizidae; genus Mohoua; species Mohoua ochrocephala. The sequence continues at coordinate 88,275 of VZTA01009228.1, read as the reverse complement.
TCTTCTGTGAAAATCACATGTGAAAATTCTGGGTGTGCATTCCAATTTAAAACAAAGTAATGAATTCAGGTGGCAGATATCTGGGATGAATAAATACTTTTCTTTCGCAGTTTTAAGAATCATGCTTTTGGCAAAAGTGCTAGGATTTGTTTGAATTTCTCTGAAATGGGGTATCATATGTCAAACCAAAGCCATGGTAAATATTAGTAACAATAAATACTGGTTCTTGATGCTGTAGATTTTTACTGTTAGTGGCATTTGTTTTGTATCCCTGTGTTTTGTTACCGAGGTTGCAGCAAAGCACTGTGCGATCTGAAATGAACGGTGCACCTGAAGATGGCGAGCAGCAGCAACAACATGGTGCCGTAAAAGCCATCACATTTCAGAGGACCCACTCCTTTCTGGAGCTTCATAATGTGCACATAACCTTTTTGTGTACTCAGGAGGAAGACAATAGATAGCATCCAGAGTGTTCCCTGTCATTAAGGACAGACAGCAGGCTCCCTAGGGAAAAAAACGTGACTCCAGATTTTCAACAAGGGACACTTTTCCCAACACTGTTAGGGCACATTGTTATTAGTCCCGCAGGGAGAGGATTAGCTCATCTACGATTTGTCATCTTGTCTACACCACTCTTTTAGACCTCTTGTCTAAGTAATGGAGGAAGACAGATGGAAGAATTCCTTTCCTGCAGTGACTGTCTCTCCAGTGATGGCAGAGGAGTGACCTGGCCAAGTGCCTTGGTCTAGGCACCTAATTTTTCATGGAAAAAATATAGTAAGATGACTGCTATTCCTAGCTCTTTCAAGAAAACTATATAAAACCTTATACCTGAAATTCTTCTGTGTCCACCCTTGGAAATGTGACATTCCCCATCTTCCATACAGAGAAACTGTTTAATTTTCTCTGAATTAGGGCACATTTTCCTTACAGCCCATCATTTTCCTGTAGAAATGGAGAAAAATATAAGTGGACACAGACTAAATGAATTCAGGAAAACTGTGCCATTTGATGCACTTGCAACTAGAAGCCTTCAGTGGTCAAAACTTAAAAGTAGTTTTGCTAGAATGTTCCTTCCTATAGCATGAAGACCTGAGTATATACATATTTTTAGGAAAATGGACTGTTTTGTATCAGCAAAACTCATAAATGTTTTTTTCCATTGGATCCTTGCCCTGGAAACCTCTTCACCCTCCATCAGAGGAGCAGCCTCTTCCAAGACTTGCTGTGACAAACACAGGGTCCAGGAGAGCAAGCACTGTGCAGCAGTGTACTGAGCCACATGCGTGGGCCCCCATCAGCCAGTTCATGAATGCTGGTGGGCTCTTGGGCTATCACCCACAGAGTGGGTGAAAAGTATGTTGTTCTGTATGTATTTCCCTTAGAGAGACAGGACAATCTCTTCTTTTTTCTTTATTACCCATCCAGAGATTTTCACATTTTCCATGAGTTTAGTTCCTACGAGTGTAACTAAATAAGTATTACGTAACTAATAACTAAGTGCTAAACTTCACATGAATTTCTATGAGTTTAGTAAGTCAGAAGTCTTAGATTTCTGTGCCCTTTCAAAGGATGCTTGAGAACGGCCGTGACTTAGCATTGTACACTGATGATTGGCCATGTCTTCAAAATAAACTAAGTTGTCATCGTAAGTATGGTGGGGTGCCAATACTAGGAAATGAAAATAGCCCAGGGCGAACATAGATAGTAAAGCTGAGGAGCACTTTATTAGGTATTAGGAAAGGATTATCTCTTTTTTGTGAACTGTACAGGACAGTGAAACCATATGTGTTCCTCAGAGCTGGGTAAAGACACTGGGTAGAGTCACTGGGTAGCAGAAATGCTGGTTTTGGCCATGAACTGGTGCAGGTCTGCTCTCTGATGAGCTGAATCTGACCCCTAATGCCATATATTAACATTATGCCTAAATCTGACAGACATGTTTTTCCTAATAATTAATCTTCTCTGGCATACATTCAATCAATATTGATGGAAATGAACATATGCGGTTTTATTTTTTGGTTAAAAAAAATCAAAAAATTTCCAGAAAATCAAATATTTCCCTGACAGAAAACCAAATGCAACAGCTCCCCATTCTTTTTCCCAATTTTTTTTAGTGAAACAAATGCCTGAGAGATCACAGAATGCCATATCAGTTTCCAATTTTTTCAACGCACATAAAAATAATGGCAGCTCCTTTCAGCACCATTCCATACCTGAACACCAGAAATGTCCATATAAATATATGGAAAGTAATTTATATTTATTAAAAAACTGTAATCAGAATTTAAAAATATTTTTTCTCACTTACTTATATCAGCAGAGATCATGTCCAGCAGAATGGTGCATTTCCCTTTTGCTTATTATTTAACTTTCTTTCCAACTTTACAAAGGGAGAAACTTCTCTGCCTTTTTTTTTTTTTTTGCCACCATGCTATGAACATTTAGAGACCGATGGCATTTTCAGAGCCACAATTAGAAACTTCATTACCCACAGCACTTACAATGCCTTTGCATGTCATAGCTTGACAACATAGAAAACCCAGGTGATGTTTTAGAGAAGAATTCTGGAACTGTTGGCAGCTCTACAATAGCACATCAGGTGTCTGTGGTTGGCCATCATTGGATAAGCAGTTTTCTTTATTAACTTGTCTGAGCATGAAAAAGTGTTATGAAATACCACTAAATCAGCTTTGTGAAACACATGGCAATCTCTGCTGATGTTTTTTTTAATTCAAAGTAATTTTAAATCATAGTTTTTGACAGAATAATTCTGCTCTCTAGAAATTAATTTCATAATGATAGTCTTTTAAAACTAGAAAACCTATTTTAGTATTTGAAGAGATTTCCTTTCCTCCTCACAATAAAGAGTTTATTTAAAGAGAACCACATTATTTATTTTTCTAGCCCTTGTTCTATCTCTCATTTAGAGAAGAGCTTCTTTTATCAAACTTCCTTTGAAGACTGAATAAGATATTGCCAAGATGTTACATCATATTACTGACTCCATGCAACGACATGCCCTAAAACATATTGAGATTGCAAGTGATCCAACCACTTTCACCTATTTCTATTTCTTGAATTTTGCAACATGAAATAGTTGTTTCGTACACCATTGAGGAGCGTAATGAGTTCTAAATGTAAAACCAGATTCGCAGCTTACAGTGAATCAAACTTGGGGGCAAAACAGGACTTTCCTGAAGATGTGCTTCTCTAAATTACTGTCTGGGATCTGGAAACAATAAAAAGAGACATTTTTCTGGCCAAGTTGTCCTTCCCGAAGACACAGATTTGGCCAATCATCCAAATGCAATGTTAATCAATTCAGATGGTCCATGTATGAACATAAAAGTCAACCTGTGGAGAGGCAACTGTCTAAAAAGGCCTTTGAAAAACAGAAAATAGGAATTGTGAATGCACCAGGTGGTTGATATATTGTCAACTCCAGTGAGATGTCCATCTCACTGAACACTGAACTTCTCTCTTACAGAGGGGGCTCCTCAGTGTGCAGTTCCTTTTGCTCCAGGACCTTTCATGAGTCAGGTGGATGAGACACTCTTCCACAAAAAGAAATAGCAGAAAGCTTTTCTAGGATTTTGCAGAAATTGTTTGCTTCTTGTCAGCATTACAGAACACAACGCACAAAGTGGGTTTTCTTCTCTCATGGGTTAAAGTTTTTGACAAAGTAAGGCACTGAGGATAGTAGATGGCTATAATAATAAACCTAGTCTGTGACCTGTTATATGCATTTCAGAAGCTGAAAGAACACAGCAGGTTCTAAAAACTGATTATGCACTTTCTGCAGGACTGAACTGAAGTGAAATGCTGCATTAAAACTTTTAAGTCCTCCTTTAAACCACCAGTACTAGGTATTTTTTGTTGAAAAAGCTGAACTGATCAGTGTGGGTGAGAGTGACCTGCTTGATTTTATGCAAAACAGTTATGGTTAAGCTTTTTCAATTAACCCCTTTCCAACATGGGAGAGGGGGGCATGATTTTTTTTTTTTTTAATCCTGCTGTAATAACTTCACAGACCATTAAATAATAGTGATCTAACAGCCTGACATAATACATTAATTTACTAAACAATAAATCAGAACAGTCGATTATCTCTCTCTTCCTACCTTCAAGCACCAGGTGTTCTCATGTCTCTAAAATAATTCCATCCATCTGTGAAGGAAGGAGGGAAGGAAGGAAGGAAGGAAGGAAGGAAGGAAGGAAGAGACTAATTTCCTAAGATTCTTTTAATTGATTGAAGAACAAAAACCTGGCCCCATAGCATTTCATAGTAAAGTAATGGACTCCACTGCTTTCAATAGTGTTTCTTAATAAGATTTTAACAAACTATTGATTCAGACCAGTTCTTACTGAAAACATCTGGGAGCCAGATCAGGCCTAATATCCTCCTCCTTTGCATTTTCCTCATTTAATATAACTATTTAATGTATATAAAGTATCTAATTTTTCCTTACTTTTTTAAACTAAACTTTATGGTTCTGAGTGGGCATACGATTAATGGGGCGTGGAAAATTGCCCTCATCCTTTCTCTGTCTTTTCTTTCAATAGAACTTCATTTTTATACAAAATTACCTTTGAATTAATATTTTTCCAACATTTTAGAATATTTATTCTAGATACTTGTAAAAGAAGCTTTTAGTTCTAAACCATACAAATCTATTATTCGTTGTTATAAACATTAAACAACTTTGCCTTGCTACCAGCTGCTACTCGGCACAGCTGTCAGTGTGGCCAACAGCCTTATTTCAAGACCATTAAAATAAAAGAGCACCTATTTTCTGCTACAAGCTACCGCCTTTCACCCAAGATGATGCGCAAAATGGACATGGAGTACCATTTACAGGATTAATATTACCCAGTGTTTACAGCTAATGGATTTGTGTTACTGCTTCATTTTACAAGGCCTCTTTCCATCTTTTAATTTATCCTCAGGTCTGCTGTTTTATTTCTGTTCCATCATCTTCATAAAAGCCATTATCTTTCCATTAGCAAACCTGCTAAATAACTCTTCATATGCTCTTTGATCTGTCCAGCAGCAGTTTGCATTCTTTGCAGTGAGTTTTTCAATTACACTCAAGAATTTTAAAATACAAGTTTGCTGAGAGCTACTTCACACACTGTGGTACATTTAATTAACATAGGATGGAAGAAAGATTTGCTACCATGTTCCTGCTCTTTGCTGCCATAACAACTCCTGGTTTCCTTCTCTTTTATGCAAATCAGGTCACAGACATTTATGGCAGTGAAAATGCTGTAAATTCTTTTATGTAGTAGTGGACCAAATGTATTCCTCAAAACCTGCATGAAAATAATTGTGCTTTATTTTTGCATTTGGTGCTTTATCTGAAAAAGTTCTCTTTCCAGATACTGGATCTTGAAAGTACTTTCTGAGGGAGTTTTTTGTTTGTTTGATTTCACAAATCATATTCTATTTATTTATTCCTTTCTGTCAATATTATTCTGACTAGAAAGTGTGGACTGTGACTCCTTTCTGAAGCTGTATTTACTTTGTACCAATTGTGTGACCACAGTGTTGGGTAGTTGTATCCAATGATGGTTCAGAAAAAAATTCTTAAGGATCAACTTGTACATTAAGGTATATGAATATTGTTGTAGCGTTGAACTGTCCCCTGGCTTATGAGACATCCTAGTGAAAATAATCTTTTGTGTCACTCATCTCAGAGGTCAAAATGCCTTCTTTTCCGTGGTAGTTTATAAAGAAGTCATGCTATGACTCTGTGTCCTGTAAAGACATTTAATGACACAGAGATGAATGCATCAGGGGATACCTTATGTTTCTCCTTCATGCCAGGAGAGGAGAATGTTCGGTGAGACTGTGTTGCCTTTCTCAGAAACTAAGATTCTCCTTTATAGTAAGACCAAAATGGACTTTTTTAGCAACAAGATTGTATGGCATCCTGATTTCAGAAAGAAGAGGGCAGGCTATCATTTTGGTTTTTACCTTCCAAATTTATGTGTTCTGTCACTGGTCTTGCTCCATTTCCTCTAAGGTCCATAGAAGCTGCATTAAAACCCTGCTTTGAAGGGTGTGAATGAACTTCTGAAAAGCTGGTGGTCAGATTTTCCATTTCTTCTGTTGTTCCAAAGAAATTCTCTCCTTGGTATCTGTGGGGATTTCAGGATCTCCCTATGGTGGTGTAGTTTTTATTTGTTGTGGAATGGATGGAGTACAGGGTATTGTTTCTAATACTGAATCTTTGAGAGATAAGGTATTAACAATCAATAGGCAAGACTAGAATGAAAATCTGCTGGGATAATTTAAAAATACTCCCATGGTACATGCTAGCTTAATTCTGATCGACAGTAAAAGATTTACTACCCTGCCCTTTTGGCACCAGGTAGAGACAGATTTTAATTGCTTACAAAATAGCAAACATCCCTCTTTCACCCCCACTCTTCTTTCAAATGCTTTTGGATTTGCTTCAAGAATGAGATTGCTGTCCCAGTCCTACAAGCTGTATGCTTTCTGTTTGACCTGTCAGTTCTGTACTGAATGCTGGATTAAGCAGCAGATTAAAACGTTTACTGATGTCTGTTCTAGGAAGATTTCTAAGATTCACTGATGATTCAGGTAAAATATTACCTAACAGTTATTGAAGGTACCCCACTCTGGGGTTGCTATATCTTTTAATGGTTATGTTTACCATACTGCAGTATCCATGAAAATGTCCTGTACCTTTCCCTAGAAACCACTCTGGCTCATCAAGAAGGAATAAAGGGAAGCATTCATATTCATACCCATGCAAGACTCGCACTTGTCAGTTTACTACAATTCTCAGAATGTTCACTAGAAAAGTTTGCTTATATTTACAGTGATGTCATGAGCTCAGTGTGATGCTCTCAGTTTTGTACACAAATAATTCAAAAGTTAAACGAAAAGACAAATGATGGACATGGAATGCATTTTTTTGCCTTGTTCAGAAGTGAAAATACAATAAATTTCCAAGTTTCTGTTATGCATGAAATAATTGAAAGAGACATTTGCATTTCTATGCATGTTAGAAAAAACCCAAACAACTAGATATTTGAATGAAAGCAAAGAGTTGTATAAGTCAGAGAACATGAGCATTTACTTGTTGTCTCAGACACACTGTGCAACTGAAAGCCTATTCATGATTGCATTCTAAAGAAGGCAAGCTCAGGACTGAGAGTCCGTATAATCAGGAGGTGGGAAGAAAGGAGCAGAATTCTTGTTGTTCTGTGTGAGAAATGGTGTGAGTCAGTGCTGGCCATGGCAGAGGAGGTGAAGTCCCCCACTTTTACATAGCTGTACTACTCTTTCTCCTAAGTACTTTGCTGCTTGTGTTGTGATGCTCCGCTGTAATTTTTCAGAAAGCTGTTGAAGGATAGCCATTTGATATGTTTAGCTAAGAAAGGAGACTGCATTTTGTGCATGGTTTTAAATATAGGATAGACTTAGAAATCAAGTGATGAGGTAGCTGTAGATAAGTCAGGTAGAGATACTGCAACTGGGCAGTGCCGAGCGAGGAGCTCAGGTACGGATTCAGAACAGGGTGAATTTCAGAGACATCTGGGGGCTTCCAGTCAATAGCTGGAAATAAATAATCATGCAAAAGTGGTTGCAAAAGAGTGCTAATGCAGTAAAACCAAAGAGGAAATATCCAGACAGACACTGTAACGTACTGATTTATAAATCACTTTGGTGGACTGAAGGCCCACTTTCACCATATAGTTCATCATACAGCAAGCAGCATCTGGAACAGGCAACTTCATCTGTGTACTCCATTGACTTCTCTTGTATTTACTCTTGTGTTCATTTCTCCCCATAGAAAAGTGGCTCACAGGTCTTAACCAATAGAAAAGTAACCTTAGAGGTGTCTTTTCTGTTGGCTTTGCTCGAAAAAGTTCATCTTGGGATCAGAAAAGTGCCAGTGATGGCCTCAATGAGGACAGTGGTGGTTGTGTTGAGTCACACCACTTCTCTAAGCAGCAGTGAGATACTATTTCTGCTCAACTATACAGCCAAAACTGCATTCTAATATTCTGCATTTTTGTGTAATCCCCAGTATACACTATCGTTCTTTGAATCGAGATTTATTAATATATTTGGAACAGGAAATACTGATTTTTATTGTTCCTGATTCCTGGTGTCATAAAGGATATTATAACGATATGGTTATTATCTTAGGTAGTGCCTAAAAGTATTTAACATCGACAGATTCCTCTGAAATCCGGGTTACTTAGCTACTGCTATTCAGCTCACTGCAGGACACAGGAAAAAGTAAAGGGAAGATGATAATATTCAAAAAGAAAAATGGTTTCTATGAGCTCAAGCAATTCTACATACATTCTATTCTCTCCTCCTCTAGCACTTTTATAGAGCTTTTTTGCTCTCCACATTTGAAAGAACTGTTGCTCTAATCTTGTTCCTGTTTTTCACAGCAGGCCTACACAATCCCTCCTGCTGTCTGCAATGAGTTACCAAATTGGGCCTATTACGTTGTTCCCGTATGCAGAATGACACGCAATCAGTAAAAACTCCTTTTGTTTATACCGTTAATAACAGATGTTGCTCTGCTACATCACACATGCTGTTTAATATTATCAAAACAATTATTCATTTATTCATATTTGTGCAGTGTGTGCAAGCTGGCAGTACAGATCTTGCAGACATGGCCTTCATGAATGCATAAACATGAATGCACATCATATAAAATAAATCACTCCCCATTCCCATCACCATTTTTAATCTTGTATCTAAAAATTTAATGATATCTTTATTGCTTGCACATGGACAAGGGGGTGACAGACAAAACTCTGAGCATGTGGAAAAGCTACTGAAGTAGGGAAGGGTCCCTTCCTACAGGGAGCTGCTGTAGATGCATGAAAGGATGTGAGGTTTGCTTTGTCAGGGGCCAGGAACAAGCACTCTGGTGTTAGTTCATGCTTCTTCCCTTTATCCCCTCAGACCTCCTCCAAAAGAAAAACGCAAGGAAGAAAAACAGTTCAAGAGTTGGTTTGATTTCTTTTGATTGAATTAACAAGGGTTCATTTTAATTGAATTAACTAGTGGGATAACAGCATGACAGAATTTTAAAGTATAATTAAAGGATTCATCTTCTACTTAATGACAATGGGATAGAAAATTACCTCAGAACAGACGCTGCACAAGTTATCTGTTTCCCCATCATAGATGTGCATTTTCAGGTAACTTGGCCATTAAACCTTCTTCTATACATGACAGAAGGTTTGGAAAAAAACTTACCAATTTAAAGGAAATCTGTTTATGCTCTTGCAAACTTCAAATATTTCCATTGTTTATGATGAATGCCACTGTTTGCTCTTGTTAGGATGTAGGATCTCTTGGGTTTTTAATGAAAATAAATAAGTTAATAAGGTATTTCCTTCAAATAAAAACAGTTCTTTTTTGCACATATAAATGTAACATTCCTGAAGCAGTGTGTTTATGTTCCTGGTAGCATGCTTATGTTCTAAACAAGTATAATATTTTCTTCATTTGTTTGGCAGAAATCAGATTTCCATACTGAGGTAAACCAATATTTACCATTCCCTCCTTTTTCAGCATCACCTTCATCGGAAAATGAGACAAACTGGTCCTTACAGGCTTATAGTAGTTAAACAGAACTTGAGGAAGAAATTTATCCATAAAGAAAGTGGTTTGAAGTGAGCAGAATATGCCCCCTCAGGCCCGAACATAATAGCTTTTCCTAGAAGTATATTCAGAAAAGTAATTATCAGGTTACTGATGCAATCTTACAGACCTGCAAGCCAGCAGGCAGCAGGTTTATCATTAACCTTCATAGCTGCATGACCGAGTGTAAGGTGGATAGAGGTAACCAAGGGGAGAACGGAACAATTTCTATCTTCCTGTTCCTTTGGAGACTGTCTTGCAGAATCTGGGTTCTCTGTTGAGTATATTGTTGAAAATAATGGTTTGACTACAGGTTGGTTTTCAGTCATTTTCTTTTTGATGTTCGCTATGAATGTTTTTTCTTCACCAAGTTGTTGTTCATTCTTGTGGAAGTACTCAGTAGAAACTTGTGATCTTTCACACTACAGTAGGCCTGTGGCTGCTGTAGATCAGACTTTCCTCTGACAGTGACAAGTTTTAAGGTCCGTAGATGTCTAGAGTGTCTAGAGTCGTCTGAGACTCCAGACTGTCACCAAGACATCATCCTGTGGCCAGTATGACATAGCATATCCTGCGGGATCTCAAATTGCACTAGGGTTATACGCATGCTTAGACCCAGACTGAATTAAACCCCAAATATCACAGAAAAAAAGGAAACCTGAAATGTGAGAGTGAATAGGTCCAAGTGTTATTACTGTACAATTCATCACCTGTTCATCCAAACATTTTCAGGCTTTCTCACTTTCAATAGTCAAAGCCATGCTCTGGGAACAACTTCTCTTATGTAATCACAAGTTGGGTAGAAATTGTGTTTATTGCTTTAGAAATATTTACTTTCAGTGTGTTGAAGGGTGATTTCCTGTAAAGTCTACTTTCTCAGTTCAATCTTATTTCACGGACTTCTATCATGCTCCCCTTTAATAATTTAACATAATAATCTTTTAGTCTTTGAAGTAGAGATTTTTTCCTATATCAATAACTTGTTCTTATCTATCTTCACTCAAACTGTCTATTTTTACAGTATGCTTTCTCTGATAAGATACCAGTCTAAAGCACGAAGTATCAGTGACAATATAAAAGACGTTTTCTGTGTTACTTACCGTCCCATTTTTTATGTACTTCAGGAACTTATTTGCTTCCTTTCAGAATAGCTGTACATGGAGTGAAATTTCATGGTCCGTAACATTTCCCTTCTCCCTTTTCCATGAGACATTTGAGCAGTCTGTCTTTTTGCAATATGGATCAGTAACACAGAATACTGCTTAACCCCTTGTTAAAGACAATATTATACATGTAACTTTGTTTACAACACTATATTTTCTTCAGGTGGATTTCCAGTTACCAGCGGGGATGTTTCCTTACACTGCGTTGACGATTTTTGTAACTTGATTCAGTCCTTTTTACGTTCTATTCTGGCCTCTGCAGATTTAACCAGAGGTGACTATTATTTGAGTTATTCACGTATTTTTTTTTAACTTGTTACTTTGCAATTTTTAGATCATTGTAAACATATTAAGCAGTGACCCTCATATAGAACCGTTAGAAACCCATTTGCTAACCTTCTACCATGATGAAAAGTGACCATGGATTCACTATCACTGTCTTTTGGCTATTTTTGGTGCATGAATGAAGCACAGAATTCTCAAAAGTTCAGATTATTTCATATAGGCATACATAAAGATTTAGTTATGTACCAAGAGACAGCAAACAGTTCAGGTATGAAGTACTGGGCCACTTTTTCAAAACGCTGTTGCAAAATTATTTACACCAAATGAAGAACCTAAACTGCCCCTCATCAAAGCACTCATGAAATGGTCTGGGATTATACAGACGGTGTTTTGGGAAGAAAACCAAGCAAATATCCACTGATGTATATGTTTACATTGTAGTGTATGTTATGAATGTATTGAATGAGCTGGATGCAGCTTATCTCATCACAATTGAGAAAAAATACCTTCTTGATTAAGTGTTAAGGGGCTGAATTCTTCCAAAGAGTGTGAAGGACTGTCCACCTAGTACTGACACTGCTGCATGTAAATTTGGTAACCCGTGTGAAAGAAAAGGTGTCTGCATCTTAGCTTTGCCATCTTCAAGATATTTGCTATGATTTTAATATTTATTTATTTTCAATGAATGTTGTGTAGGAGATTTGTGATCCTGTTGCAAAACTCGGCATGCAATCTTCTTCTGATCTAAGACCGAGTCCTATTTAAGACTTGGATTTTGAGGGCTAAACATCTTCATATTGATGTAGAGCATCCTCATTGTTCTTTTTGTTCCATAGTGATAATGGAAAGAACTTGAAATCCCTTAAAGTTAGTTCCTGTGTGTTTCCCCTTTGCAAATGTAGGTCTTTGACTACATTTCTATGTTATATGTTTTTAAGATACATCAGGGTAGCACATGTCAAATGCATTTATTGACAATGATGTATGAATTAGCAGAAAAATTATTGTGATTTATGAGATGAGAACAGAAACCAAGCTAGTATTTCAAGCATCAATAAACTATAGGAGTTTATGACATTTAAATTTAAAATAAACTATAGGAGTTTACAGACATAAATTTAAAATAAAGAAATGCTTTGTTCAGCAAACATCATCAAATAATAGGGCCGCTTCAGGACACAGGTTAAATAGAACACATATGTCCACAAAAGGTAATAGACGAGGGGGTAATCAGATTTCCAAATCTGAAAAATGGCTATAATAATAATGATACTCTTCCACATGCTCTAGAGATTTGTATGCACAATAGTCTTTAAAGCTGGGGAAGTATTATTGTATAGCCACACTACAGTCGGGGGAATTGAGCCATGTAGAGGTTAAATAAGTCTTGCTCGGAGTTAAGCAAGAAGTCAGAACAGAGCTTCAAACGAAGAAGGAATTCCCTGGATCACTCACCGAGGTGCGCACCAAGTTTAAGCACAGCAGGTGCTGTACCTGTGCCATGTCTGTGCACCCCACTGGCTGCTTGTTCCCCCCACACCTCAGGAGCTCACCCAGAAGCTGGGGATAGCAGGATTCAGGTGTCAGCAGGGAAGCAGCCTGCAATGTCCCAGAGTTTGTAAACATGCTCAGACTCCTCCAAGCACTGGAAGCTTTGGTGCTCAGAGTTCCAGGCCCTGCATTTCCAGCGTGCTGCTTGCACTGAAACCATCGGGCTCATAGGAATCAGAATGGTGAAACAGCTGCCAAGAAGGCATCTGCCGGCATTTGTCCCATCTTAGGACAGACTGGAACCAGGAGCTCTTGTTCTTCTGCGGGAGTAAACTTTTTGCATTCAGATCTATGTCAAATATTTATATGTTACAAACTTCTGACCTTCTGAAGGATTGTCCCACTTTTCCCAAACTTCAGCCAGATTTACCTCAAGCTAAAAATACTTGAATTTGCTCCATTAAGCTTGTGTTGCCGTATTTCCGTCTCTTCCAGAAGGTTTAGTTCCGTTAGTACCTCCCTGCCAGCAAACTATAAAGCTTCTCCATCCAATAAAATGAACACTTCATAATAAACAATCTTTTAATGTCCACCTCCATCATGGCACCTTCTGTCAAGCACTGCCTGATACATGCTAAAAATACACCCAATCTAAGCCTCAATTTAGAAAAGATTATGAGATGTAAATTTTGATCATGGCATGTACATGAACTTAAAATTCACCTCATTATGAAGTTTTAGTTTGAATTTTCTTCCAATTAAAATGTTAGTGAAACCTTAGTAAATGACACATTTTATTCTTGTTTGCATAAAGGACTATCCTGCTTAGAGGGAAGAAGCTGATCATTTAATGTTGGTATTGCAATTTTTTTTTTTATTCTGGGACCATGCAGATAGGAGTACAAGGTCATACCAACTCTGAAACTCTAGCTGCTATATTTAATTCTGCCTTGACTTGTTGACAGCAGCTGCTGATAAGGATCTTTCACAAAGCTGACCCTTGTTTGCTGCCACTGCTGGGACATTTCTATTGTAACGAGACTCTCAGAGCCTAAACCAAAGGTCACAGTTGTTGAGTGCTCTGCATCCAGTTCCCATAATTAAAAGCATTTGTTAAACTCTTTGGTTAATGCACCTGTGTTTTTATTTGAGAACTCATTAACTATTATACACATCAGAAGACAATTTTAGAGGAACTGCATCGCTATGTAGATGTATGGGAATCAGCTGTAAAATGAAAGAAAATAATGAACAATTGTTCTCCAGGAATGAGATTTATACAGTCAAGGTCCTGGAAATGACAGAAGAACTGGCCAAAGCCAGCAAATTAACAATTGCTTAGTGTGTTTTATCTTGTGGGGATAATTTCTCAGTTGAGTTTTCCACATTTGGAGAACACACAGCAAGAATTTGTTCATCTCTGATGATTTTTTTTGTAATATTCAGACAGTATTCCTGGAGATTAGAAATACCATAAAATGAGAAGAATTGCCATTTTGTTGAGGACTATAATATTTGTCTTCTTTTCTAGCAAAATATGTGGGTTCCTGTAGTGATGGGTGGAATCATGCACTTCGGGTCACTCTTCTGCCTGGGTCCTTGGAAGAGGGACGCTGACCAACCAGTTAAAGCCCTCAATGAATGTATTTTGACAAGTTCGTAGGACCCAAAGGTTCTAATATTATATTTTTGAAAGTGCTTTAACCTGCAACTGTTCTGCTGAAATTGTCAACATCTCTACTCAATTGCCGGATAATCTTAACCTCCCCAAATTAACTTCCTAACCTTATAATGCTGGGCATTTACAAAGCTAATGGAGGTGAGCTGCTCAGGGCAGGACTGTATGTCCTGTGTGTAAGGATTTGAACCACTTCACCTGCAGGCTCTGTCACTATATTTTCATTGTTCAGAAATATCTTATGGTTTTGCAGTTTCAAGGGCCAGTGGGGAACAGTGCAAAGGCTAATAGCAGATGTGGGTTGCAATTCTTGTGAGTAGCCAAAGCGTTGAAGCATTTTCTTTAAAGAGAAACTTTCTCTGTGTGTCATCTCAAAGTAACTTGAGATTGAGTAATATGGGGAAGTGGTGACATAACCACACATCCAAGTTAGGCAGCTGAAGAAGATGCTGCGCTGGGGCTCCAACATGTTACAGGAATGCTCAAAGGAGCAATGCTACTGTTCTCTTTGGATGCCTGTTAAAACACCACAATCCGAGGACAGATTGCTATTTCTGGTAGCTGAGTTAGCAGCTAGAGCATTTTTTTTTATCTGGTCCTGGTAAATAATAGGTTTTAGTCCCACCTGTGTCCTCAGCATTTCCAATTAATTACTGTAAGTAGCAGTTTCTCCATGTTGTGGCATCGGTAAATCCCATTATTGGTATTTAATTGTTTACATTGTATGGAAAATTGGAGCTAGTAATTTCTGGACACTTCAGGTCTTTATAATGCTGCTCCTCTGAGGAGCCAGCCCTTAAGTATCTTTTTTTTTTTTAAATAGTCTGAATGTAGAGTTAAGGTGGTTTAAATTACTGAGACCTGTTGGTACAGGACAGGTGGCAAGCTGTTGGTTCCAAACTGGTAAGTCATCCACAAACAGCTTTTCTTCCTTTTATTTTAAATTATCAGTAAACTCATGACAGATGCTGAGTAATAGCTTTGCTGTGTAGTTTCCTGAGCATGGACTTGGGAATGTTTTATTCTGAGTATTAACATTTCAGTGAGATCAAATTTAGAAGTTGTTACCTGTGATTAGTGGCCCTGTGGTACATAAACCTGTTCTACATGAACATTTGTGCAAGCAAGCTGACAAGTTCATCAGAGCATCTCATAACTCCAACACAACAGCAAAGGCTGTGATGGTGGAGAGAAACAACAAATCTGTGCACTGCTAAATTCCACAAATACATATTGTGGGTCTATGGAATTTTGCCCACCACTTTTTATTACAAGTATTAGTGGAGCAAAGAATTATACAATTGTATTCATTTTTTCCCCAAATTGTTGTGAAATGTTGTGTGCAAAGTTGTGAGAAGAATTTCAGGAATCCATACTCAATTTCAATTTGAATTCTTATGCAGAGAGAACATTTATTAATTGCTGTGTTTGTGACATTTATAGAATATTCACTTGCATTTAGTTTGGCAGGAAAGCTAGAAAAAATAGTTCAAATTCTTTTTCCTTCTTTAGTATTCTGACTATTGGTTCCTCCCAGTAAGTTTGAGTTTTTTCTGAGTTCTAACCTTGTTTTAGATTTCATTAAGACTTTAATGTTTCCCTTACCAGTCAACATGGTAACTGGTCATGGCCAGCATGGCTTCATGCAAGGAAGGTCCCGCTTATCAACCCTGGTTATGTTTCTTGGCAAGGCCACTCACTTAGCTGATCAAGGGAAGCCAGTTGATGTAATGTTTCTGGATTTCAGTAAAGCTGTTGGTACTGTCTCTCACAGCATCCTTACAGACAAAATGTCCCGCACACAGCTAGATAAAGACATCATAAGATGGATGAGCAACTGGATCATCGGCAGGCACAAAGGGTTATAGTGAATGGGGTGGCATCAGACGGGTGACCTGTCACTAGTGGGGTTCCACAGGGCTCCATCCTCGACTCTGTGCTCTTCCACAGCTTCCTGAAAGACTTGGATCCAGGACTGGAAGGGATACCAAGGACATTTGCAGATGGTACAAAACTGGGAGGAGCTGTTGACTCTCTCGAAGGCAGGGAGCCCCTGCAGAGAGGCTTTGAAAATTAAGGGGCCAGACAATCACCAACCAGATGAAGTTCAACAAGGGAAAATGCATTTGATTCTGTACCTGGGATGGGGCAATTGTGGATGTATGGACAGACTGGGGAAGGAGATGCTGGAAAACAGCTCCTTGGAAAGAGACCTGGGGGTCCTGGTCAGTGGAAAGGTGAATATGGGCAGTGCCTGGGCAGTCAGGAGGGCCAGGAGTCACCTATGCCCTGGGGTGCATCAGGTACAGCATCGCCAGCTGGGCAAGAGAGGGGATTGTCCTGCTCTGCTCTGCACTGGGGCAGCCTCACCTGGAGTGCTGGGGGCAGTTTTGGGTGCCACAATATAAGACAGCCATTAAATTATTAGAGAGTGTCCAAAGGAGGGCAATGAGGATGGTGAAGGGCCTTGAGGGGGAGCCGTGTGAGGAGTGACTGAGGTCACTTGGTCTGTTCAGCCTGGAGAAGAGGAGACTGAAGGGCAACCTCATTGCAGTTGCAACTTGCTTGTGAGGGGAAGAGGAGGGGCAGGCACTGATCTCTTCTCTCTGGTGACCAGGGACAGGACCCAAGAGAATGGCCTGAAGTTGTGTCAGGGGTGGTTTAGGTTGGATAGCAGAAAAATGTTCTTCACCCAGAGGGTGGTTGGGCACTGGAACAGACTCCCCAGGGAAGTGGTCACAGCACCAGCCTAAGAAAGTTCAAGAAACATTTGGACAATGCTCTCGGGCACGTGGTGTGACTCTTAGGGATGATCTTGTGCATGGCCAGGAGTTGGACTTGATGATCCATGTAGGTCCCTTCCAACTCAGCATATTCTGTGATTCTGTGAAGACACAATTTTCTAAGTGAACTCAGGAGCTGTTTATTGAACAACTAGAGATGGATTATTTTAGGAATTCTAGGAAACCAGGAATACAAACCCTGATGCCTAGCAAATGTCGACACAATTTTTTTTAATGTACTTTCCACTCCCTCAAGGAGTCTGTTCCATGCAGAACTGTGCTGTTCTGCCTCAGGGGCTTTCAGTTTCTCCGACTATGAGATATTTGCTTTCAACAGCACATCATCTTCTCGTATTAGCTGGGCGGGGGGGGCCTTTGGGCTGCAAGTTTCTCTTGTGTCCTTTTGGATTCTTTCACTCGAACCAAAGGATGTTAATCTGTAATCAACCAAACACATCACCAGAACTGTAATTTTTATTCATTGAGAGCAACCAGAACTTTAGAGAGAATACATATATATGAATAGTTTATTAATGAAGCAAAACTCTTGGCAAAACTGGAAGTTGAGATATCAGAAAAGAAGGTCCTGGAGAGAAAGCTGAAGGAATAATTACTGGCAACAATAGCCAATGAGAAATTATACTTGCAGAGAATAAAAGGATTGAGAAGGCATAATTCTGATCAGTAATAAAAACAGGTAGGAAAATTTTCAAGATTGCTTTTGGCTGAATGAAGTCTCATCTGTATACTTTTTCTTTCTGCATGGAACAGATCTTGCATCCTATTTAAACACAGTCTACCTCTCTGGGCTATGTTTAAAGAATATATCAAAAAGGATGGTTATGGTGAATTAGTGAAAAAGAATACTGCTCAGCTTCTCAGTTAAGACCATATATAAAACAACTTTGCAGTGAGTATTCACCAGTGGTAAAGAAGATATTTGATCTATTGTATATTATATGCAGCATTTGTAAAATAACATCACAGCAAAATGTAATCACAAAAGCTACCTTCTCTGGAGAAGTCAAAAATTAATTTCTCAATAAGAATTGTGAATCACACTTGGCTGATAGAGTCATCTTCTCCATACACAACATCAATGATTGAACAAATTCTGCAGTACAATCAGAGAAAACCTACAGGACAATGAAAATCAAAGCGAATCATTGTGTTGTGCATCAAGGCCACTTCTGTGTCCTACCACTCCTTCTCTCTTCAGCCCTCAACATTCACATTTGTGCATTCTCTCTCCTCCTTTTTGTCCTTCATCCTACAGTTCTGCCCTGTGATATATGCTGGTGACAGGGATTTATGTGAGTTAATTTCTTAAATTACTTCTGTCAAAATTGCCATTTGTCCTCTCAGTGTTTGTTCTTGGTAGGTGGGTTTGGGTATCCACAATATCAAATAATTCTGTTTGGATTCTATTTGATATGAATTTTGCCCTTACAAAAGAAACAAAGATCTCCAGAACCAGAAGGAAATTGCTCTAACTTTTCTTAGTAAGAAACACATTTATGGTGATATTGTGAAAATGTGCTTGTAAAACAAGCTTGCTAAAAAAAATTGTGGAAGTCATTCCCGTTTATCAGTTTCTTTGAAGAAATTATGTTACATGTAATTGACTATCATGAAGGGTTTATGAAAAGTCCAGCTTCCACTGGAAGTTTTAAAGCCCTTTAGATTTCCAGTGGAAGAAAAATAATTTTCAGTCACAAAACTCAGTTCAACTAAATAGACTCTACAAAAATAACAACATGCAGTTGAAATACATGTGCATTTCTGGTATAATCAGCTTTCTGTCCCATATTAAAAAAAAAAAGGAACAAAAAGAGGAAGAGATGATTTTGATTTTGTACCAAGAGGTGCTAATTAATAGTATCTTCCCTTTTCATCCTTTTGGTCTGTTTCCTTCATCAAATCACAAATAAGCTACAATAAGATAGTTCAGCAGTCGGGTATGTTTGTGTGCATGCCTGAACACATACTTGTCTGGTCACACAAAAATTGAAGTTGTGATTGCTGCTGCAACAGAAATTGACACAGCTGATTCCTAAAATTCCTCAAGTGTATTTTAGGTGCCTTTAAAAATAAACTGAAGGAGGAAGAGTTCAAGGGAATAGAAGAAACAGAAGAAAAGAAAATTAATAATCCTGATGGCATTTAAAAAAAATCTTGAAAGAAGGCAGAGATGCTCTAAAGACAAGAAATGTTGATAAGGAAAGTACAACATGAAGAAGTGTCTATGACCAATGTGCTATCTCTTCATGCTGTACTTATAGACCATCCATTAATGGTGATGCTCAGCTCCAGGCTCATTGCCATGGATAGGATCCAATTTCAAGATCCATTAGCACTCCTTACCTCTTGAAGCTTCTTCTGATCAGGCACTGCTCATGATAAGGAAATTACACATTAATTTATTCAATAGAATTTAAAATTAGGTGCACCAAGATTGCCCTTGGCAACAGACATGAACTGATCGATGTTAACTGCTCCCTAATTTCATTTATTGTTCAGCGTTGTTCCACTCCGTCTTGCAATCCATGGTATTCATAACTAAAAAGAACAGCAAATTACAACGTCTCTGGCATTTCTAATATAAACAAAGCTCTGGGTCTAATGGATCTACAAGCTAATTTAGAGGTCAGCTTGTTAAAATAGAGCTTCTAGTAAGACATTCATGGCTTATGTTTAAGTAACTAAGGTGATACAGGCACATCGCAGTTGCTACTTCTCAACTGTTTAGCAGAAATGACTGAATGGTTGACCCATGTACTCAAAGGAGCCCTGTGGGTTTATAGTTAAGCAGCTCTGGCAGTGAGTATTCTAACCTGTGGTGTAGATAGTTTGGCTTTATTTAATGAACTACCACTGAGTAGCTTAGATAAAAAGAGGCCCGTAATGTTATGTCACAGGAAGACACGGAGATACTGTGCTGATATGTAAGAACAATCTTCCTCCTCAGACCTAGTAACCTCCTGACATCTCCTTCTGCTTAAGATAGAGACTGATAAAACTGCTAAAACAAATCCTTACAAGAAAGCCGAAGCCTGTATTCCCTGCTGCCTTAAAACTCCCAAGCGATTTTCTATGGCATCTGGTGGTCACGTCTTGTGAAGAGAGAAGTCAAAGCCCTTCCACAGGTAGCTATTGGCTTTTGAAAAAGAGTTTTGTGCTCTACCTGCCAGCTGAAAACCACATCTGGGGCTAAGGGCTTCAATTCTCATATCCATCTCTTCTTTCTGACAACAGAATTGTTACCACTAATTAAAGATAATTCTAGAAATCTCCTCAGGCAGATGTGGCCAGTTGGTGAGGTTTAATAATCTGGACCCTTAGCCTTTTTTTGCCCTGCTCCATTTAAATGTCCTGTGCTCTGCATCCTCTGTGCTGGTGTTGTCCAAGGTGCAATGCACAGAGGAGCAAGATCTAACATGCTGCCAGCAAGGCCCAGAAGAGGAGCTGTCAAGCCTGCTTCTAAAAATAAAGGATGATGAGATGGAGGTTCATGGATGATTTTAAGTAGAATAAGACAACTCATTCTCTTTCTCAGTGAATCGTGGACAGTTATTAAGCTGCAGTATATTGGCCTTTAATTAGCAGGAAGAAGAACATAATTAGACAGTGTAGGAAGGAATGGAACAGAAAAAAAGTCCAAATAAGTTTTTCTCAATAACTTTTTCCCTTTAAGAAATCCCTGAGGATTTTTAGGATCATGATACCACTTTAAATATCGAGTACACTCTGGGTTGTTCCTCCTGTGAATGGTAGGAAGTTGCTTCTAGAAAACTTATCCAATGATGATGTTTTTATATTTTGCATTTTTCAAATGTTACTTCCATGTTAGTAACAGAAACCTTTTTTATTTTAATTTTTTTTCCAATGCCTTAGATCATTTTGGAAAGCATCCCTGCTGGGTCCCTTGCAGGCTGCCTACTCCTCTCATGTATAAAGTTCATACCTTTTGTGAAGGCAGTTTAAATTCTGACAGACTGGCGTCCAAGCTGGCACTCTGAACGCTAGTGACCAACATGGGAACTAGCACTTTCCCAGCCGTCTGTGCAGAACTGGTTTGAGCAGCCCCTTCTGGGACACGCCAGCCGTGCTTCCAGACATCCTGTTGGAGTGCCACCTTTCAGGATGCCTAGGGACCATGCAGCTGCTCCACACCAGGAGGACTTCGCTCAAAATAAAAATGACAATAATGCACTCTTTCCCACCTGGAGCTGCGCATAGCAGCAATCATGCCATTTCCTGCTCAGAAAAGCTCCGTTAGGACTTTTTAATAAAATTAAACATTTAAAATGTTGAAACTGGATGTGATTTGTCTTTTGGCCATCTGGAATCACAACCTGTCCAGATCAGATGCACGTATCCAGAGCATTCTTAGTCCTGCTGTTGGCTCTGTGCCACCTTGCTGATTCCAATGAGATTTACCATACACGTGGGCTGCTGCTTTTGTCTTTTTTTAACCCAACCACTTCCTTCTGCACTCTTTATGCCTGAACCTTATAGACTCTGTCATTTGGTTTTACTCTTGACACGCTGCCCAGTGTCCCATCCCTTCCCTTAAAACTTTGCTGCTTTCGCTGCAATGACCCACCTGTATGTGATCTTTCAACAGTTCTGCCATTTGCAAAGCACCATTAAAATTGTGCACTGCTGTTGCAGCTGTGCTTTCTGATGGAGCTAATGCCTTCAAAGTAATTTTGGAAGTTGTGAGGTGAATTGGTTTTTGATGTAGAAATCTGTGTGAATTGTCCAATGCCTGTTAAACAGTAACTTGTCCATTTGTCCTTCAGTGTGGCACCAAAGCTTCTTAGAATTTACCTAAATCTTCTTTTAGGTAAATTGCTACATTATTCTACATTCTGGTGTTCACTTTACTGAATATGGTTGAAACAGTCCTCTAAAACATTTAGCTGGTATGGGACTCACACTGGCCTTCTGAAGTGGAGATCTTCCCTTGAGCTTAACTACAACAGGGTACTGTTTAGTAGTTATATATATGCCAAAACCACTTCCAGTTCTGTATTATCTACACCCCCTCACCCCCCCCCCAACCCAAACAAACAAAAAAAAAATACTTGTTTTGTTTTGCAGAACTTAATAAATCTTTCATTGGAGGACCAGAAGAAGAGCAGAAACAGGAATCCCACCTTAGACATCTGCCTTCTTGCCTTTGACGTAAAAAGGAAAGAGAGTTCTCAGTGGTCAGTCTCTTCAAAAAAACTGACACTCAGCTCCCCTGTGTTGCATGTTTTACCCTTTTTAAAGTTTAGTTTGTTTTCTATACTGTTCCTTCCACAAATCTTTCTTTCTTTACAGTTCAAAAAAATACACTTCATCCCAGAAATGCTGTATTCATCATAGAGTAGCTATGAACCCTTCTTTAGATATCACAATGTGTCATTGAAGTGGTCTTTGATACTTCCAAATAAATTCTGTCATGGGGTTTGTAGCAGCAACAAGCATTTTAGCTGACATTCTTTGTCCTTCAAATGTCCTTGAATTTCCGTTTCTCCAGAAACATTGTACTAGTAATTTAGTATAAGCTACCATTGTAAACCAATAAGCTCTGTCTTTTTTTTTCCCCACAAAGTGTAGCAGCAACAAGAGCTAAGTGCAGAGAGTCCTACACAATTAATCTGAAAATTCACTAGACCATATTTCTAGATGTTGTGTATTTCTTCTACAGATACTGCAGTACATACTATCTTGCCAATGTTCCCATTAAAGATCTGCTGGGATTTGGCAATAACTATGTTAAAAAACTGTTGGAAGGGTCTCTAAGAGACAGTCCATCCCTGAAGACAAGATTAACTATACATGTTATCATTGCTGACAGATGGCTGTCTAGCATATTTCTAAAGACCTCAGTGGCGGAGAGACTCAAAACAAAATACTCAGCACTCTGTTTTTCTTAACTTTTCACAGTTTAAATTTTCAGCTTCATTGTTTCTTGTCACAATTTATTCTACAGACACAGAATACCTTCTCACATTTTTACAAGACTTTCATACTGGAAGGTTTTTTATCATGATCTCCCTTAAGTCTTCTAAGGGGGAAGGAATTTCTACTCTTTTCAATCATTCCTCAGAGATCACGTGTTCTAAACCTCTGGTCATTTGCACTATGCTCCTTTAGACTGCCTGTGTTGTAGCCACACCCCAGCTTGAGTCTTCTACTCTGCCAGATGAAGCAGAAAATGTTCATTCATGTGTGTTGCCAGGTATACTCTTGTGTGATGATTACCTTCTTTTCAGTAACATTATACCTGGATGTGGTTCAACGCAGCTCTCTTTCACCCTTGCCTTTAGATTCTTTTCCAAGGATGTTCCATATCCTTTTCTTCATCTGGTAATTTTTACTTAAGCACAGATCCTTTCACTTTTTTGTAGTGAATTGTATCCCAATTTTAGTAAATGCAGTTATGACCCTTTTAAATGCTAATGCTGTTTTCCAACCAACATGTAGTCCTTCCCCCTAGGTAGACCCAGTAAAGTTTTAATAATCACACCTTTTATTGCATTCATCAGATTGTTAGTGAAAACACTGAACAAAATTAAACCAAGTAAAAGCCCTGCTTTCAAAGCTGTCTTCCATTTCTGCACTGAATTATTGCTAATTACTTGCTGAATGTGGTGATCCACCCTGTTGTTCACCTTCTCTGTGGCAGAGTCTGTCCAGAACCACATGGACCAGCAAATTCCCCAGATCTGGGCAGCCAGGCTTGCGGGTATCCCAGGACTGGCCATGCCCTCACCCATGGGGCATCGGTTGGTCCATCAACACGGCAAGTGATGAATCTTGGCGAAAGAAGACGGGGGAAGGATGGGGTGGAGACCAGTACTGCTGCAGTGCTGCCAGGGCAGGGAATTATGGCCCTGGGGGGCTGAAACAGGGTCCTGATCACTGGGGAGTGGGGTCCCAGGTTGGCCGAGGACATCGTAGACAACTGGTGCCCACAGAGCCAATATGCTTCAAAGACCGTCCCAGGAGACGGTCCAGAGCTGTGGTGTTTGCCATCTACTATGATTTCATGGCTTTCCCAAGACCTGCTATTGAAGGAGGTTAGTTTGGTTTTTTTCATCTTGACTATCAGAAGCCACGAGGGGTCTATTTCCTTCTGCAAACAGAAGAGGAACTTAACTCTGTTAAAGTTTCCCTGTGAAGCAGGGACCTCGTGATATTTTTTTGTGCCTCTTTATTATCAGACACCAACTCCTCTCTTCTTTCTTGGTACAATATAATTTATGTCTATGGAATATTAAATGCCTACAAGCAGAGAGATTGTTATATTATTGATAATATCATATTATTATTAATATTCTTTAGCAAGCTTTAACAGAGAAAGTGATCACAACTTATACCTCAGGTGAAAAATAAACTGAAGAGTGGACTCATTTCTAGTGCATCTGATGTATTTGAGTTAGTTATATGGTGATCCCACCCATGTGATATTTAGTTTTGACTCACAGCTGCTGGAGTCTCTGGCATTGTTCTGGAATTTTTTTTTTCCTTATAATAAAAATTCTCAGACTATAAGCATCCTGCTTGAGGCATAAGAAGCAGCTTGAAAAGGAAAAGGTGCCTGCCGCTTAAGCAATATATTTTACTTTTAGGGTTCTTTTTAAGGCAAATGAACTAAATTGCATCTGCCTCATCTTACAATTTTCAACTTGAATTGCACAAAGTATGTTTAAAAAATTCTAAGCTGCTGCAGTGAGAGTGTGTTTGTTTTTTCTTAGATTACAGACTTTGAGGGTCTTCACGCAAATGCTCTTTCGTAGACAATAAATTGAGCAAGACTATGTTTGAGCTCAGAGAGCCATTCTGTTCTGTGTATGGAGCTCCTAGGGCAATGGGAATTCTGTACCGAAACAGACTCAGAACAATTTGCAACCTGCAATCTGCAGAGTCCACAAAACTCTTCTGCTATGTTTCAAAGCTACCTTAGACTTCTTTTTAAGACCCTTGCTCAATAAAGTCTCCTCCTTTGATCCACTTACCCCAGCTACTTTATCTACTCATCTTAGCATACCCTAAGCCCTTCCTTAAGTATCAGAAGATGGTCTTTCCCCCCACCCTGTCTTTTTTTTTTTTTAATGGTGTATAATTCTACCTTTGTTTTATTTTCTTCTCTTTGTTTTCCATTTCAATGCTTTATGGCATCCTGATCCTGAAATAATCTAATTAAAAACATAAAGTGTGTTCTTCTGGGAACAGCAGACCAAGGACACCTAATCCAGCTGGTGACACCACTGTATTCTTAGAACACAAGAACAATTTCTAGGAAAATATGTGAAGAAAGAAATCTAACATGGCTGTAATAATCAGTTCAATCTTATTTGGAATCACTAATATAACTATGCATCGCCATATGGATACTGTGTGATGTATCACATGAAAAGTTTAACGTTGTTTGTTAGCTTTGCCACGCACTAGTTATCAGAATATATTTTACCCTAAATTACTTCTACTCTCCAGCTATGCTTTTGGTGGAATATGTACTAAAAATACTGACATTTTTGAGACACTGTATTACTTCAGTTTACTAAAGCTAACTACTGTATTACTCTGCGTTACAGAGTAGAAACTTAACTGGCTTCCTAACATAACTCTTTATTTTACGTGTTTGAAAAAAAAATTATCTATAATTTCTCAGCGAACAGGGCTTTTTTAAAACAGATTTAATGCATACATTGCAAGTTTGATTATGTAATCAGCAGCCTACTCATGTTCTGATGGTTTATTGATAGCCTAAAACACTTTAAGGAATATGATGAATTTTTTTTCTTGTGTTCTACTTCCACTGGGGAATTTTAAAGTTCACAGTGAAAAGAAAGGATTGACAAAAAGGAACACTTCCTTCTGGTCCCATTAAAAATTCTGCTTGGAAGCTTGGCAAGGTGAACTTACGGAGAAACTAACATACCTTGACAGTCCAATTTCTTTGATAAAATCACCTTCGTGAGTACATATACCTTTGAATACACATTGCAAAATGCTACATGTTGATATCTCCTGAAAAAAATTATTACCAGATACCTGGTCAGGGTGCCAATACATGGCCATTATTTGCTATTTACTTGCTTTGCAATGTACTTTAGGCTGCATTTGGACTCCACAAATCAACATTTGCTTAGGAAAAAATCTTATCTACAAAGGTGACAACTACATGAACTGAG
This sequence comes from Mohoua ochrocephala, assembly GCA_013398855.1. NCBI lineage: Eukaryota > Metazoa > Chordata > Aves > Passeriformes > Acanthizidae > Mohoua > Mohoua ochrocephala. The sequence goes on along the minus strand of VZTA01009228.1, from coordinate 62,029 downwards.
GGAACTGTTCTACTTCTCTGTTAAATACTCCTCTGGTTTTGGATTATGCTGTATCTCCCACTTCCATCACTTGTTTATGGCCAAACATTTTCTCTTTGGTGTAATTCTGTCTCAACTGTGCATGCAAACAGGTTTAAGAAGTCTAATAACATCAGAATTTTTACCAGTATAAACTAAATCTAAAGTGAAATCCTACTCTGTTCGATTCATGTGTAAGTTCAAATGCCTCACAAAGCATTTTTTCATAAAAATTTGGCCAAATTTTGGGTTTTTTCTAGTCAGTAGAAATAATTTGGTAAATCTAAAGCTTCCAGAAGGAAAGCGTGTTGTCTAATTTAGTTGTTTAAGCTCGATCACTCAGGTTCTATCACTGAAGGTTTTTAAAAGTGAGTAATTCTTTCCATGGATAAATTAAGCAAATGTTTCAGGAAATACTTAAGACACATAAGGCTTAGTCAAAATTTAGGTACATTAATCAGGTGAATTTGATTCACTTAAGGATTTTTCCTCACACACAGTTTTCATGACTGCCATGCCACCTTCTCAGATACAGAGCTGAACAAAGATAAAATTTAGCAGCAATATTCTTTACCATCCTTTATATAATTTGTAACCTACTGTTCTCATGTCTTTATACTTCAATATTGTTTTGATTTACTGTATGTCTTAAAAGATTCGTTTGGATTTTTATTTTCCAGTTTTCTCTTTAGATCACTTCTCAGTTGAAGATACTCTCCAGTAAATAACAAATTTCATTCTTTTGTTTTATAGGGATGCCTTTGTGAGTGGTTTGAAAAACACCTGATTTTTGATGTTAGTCGTCAACTCTTTTTCTTAAAAGGAGTTGTAATTATAAGATGCTTCAGAATGAACTAAAAATTTAGGCCTCCTAGATCTTCTTTGTGAATCTTAAAAGTGTAACTTCTATTTTTGTATTCTCTTTTTTTTTTTTTTTTCTTTTTAATTTTAGATTTCCCTATGACTTCCTTGCACTTCCATTTATTTTTCTTCTGTTTTGCATTTAGGATATTCCCTATCTCTTTGTTATTCACTAACTTCTCTTGGCCTGATTTCTCTTTAAAATCACTATCTACTATTTACATTCTCTATCACTTAATTCCAGAACTGACTTACTTAAACTCCTCTGTGCCACTTAGTAAGAACTTCACTCATTATCTGCTCTGTAAAATTTGCAGAAATAAGTTTTTAAAAAGGAATAAATATTAGAATGTCCATGATTAGATTACCATTATGGAGTGGCAAGATTGTGTTACAAAGAGCACAAAAACCTGCTGCTTATACTTGTAATGGAATATTACCTAGTACATTTTTTATCTTAGAAAACACTTTTCTGAAGACCTTGACTTCTGATAGAAACATGATTATATTATTTGCATTACTGCTATCTCACTGGTAAGGTATTACTGTTTAATGCAGCTATGTTCTTACATTCCTTTATGTACTTAACTCTTCCTGTCATTTCATTTTCTTTTTTTGTTTTTGGGGAAGCCCAAGAGTAATAATCAGCAGGTTATAAATGACTACTCAAATTATGCAAATTGCAATGTGGGCAGAAACTAGGTCTTTGCTTATAACTGGTGAGCTTTTCAGTCAGTAAATTGTGTTATTGGTACAGATAGGCTTCCCTAATCCACCTCCACGGGTGCTGGTTCCAAGATAAAGGCACTCCAACAGGTCTTTTAGAAAGTTGATTGCATTATAGAAAACATTTAGATGTTTAATGCAGACACTCTTTAGCACAAACAAGTCTGATATCTTTAGGTAAGTCTACTCTATATCACTGTTACTTACTGTTAGGTCTAGCTCTGAAACAACCTGAAATTGAGTTCTCTGACTGTAAAATTCCCTCATTCCCTTAAAATATTGCAAAAGATTCGATATTAGAGAAATGGAAATCATGTAAATAACATAAATAAAATTAGAATCAAACTTTATTAAAATGCAGAGACATAAAGAAAAGCAATAGCTTTTTTTAAATGCATCAGTCATTATGGCTTACATTTGCTGCTCCAGGTCTTATAAGATTTGCTTTCCTGAGCTGGAAAAGTGAGGCATCTTCCTTTACAGATGTTGTTGTATGAACAAAAAGTAAATTTTGAGCTATCAAAAGCATTGCAGATTAATAGCTAAATATGAACAAGAATAAGGCCCAGGTTCAGACATTTTCAGCATCGTATGTTGAAATTTCCAATCTGTTTGTGTGCCCTCTCCATTTTAAGGACTATGCAGATTGAATGACTACAACACACTTTCCTTTCTGCTCCTTACCTGTAGCTCCCCATAACCGGTTCCAGTCCCTCACAGATCCATTTCTTCGACGCAGCACATAACCACATTCTTTAGACAGCAAAGGCACAAAGATACATGCAAGAGCATTGTTGGCTCATCGCCTGCGCTCGGGAGGCCAAAGACTATTTCACATTGCACACTGCAGACATACAATGCAGCTGTGGAGCATAGCGGGAGTATTCCTTATCTCGCTGTAGCGTCTGCTTGTTCTAGTTTGAATTCCAGCAGCAAAACCAACTCCCAAAGGAGTTTGTGCTTCATTATATACCAACCCTGAGAGGAATAGTTAGACTGCAAGTTCAGCTTTTTTGGCAAGGAAATGATATCTTCTTGACAGACACCAAATTTGTGCAGATATACTGGTTGAATATTTTGCTTGCTCTTCTACTTAATCTATACAAGTGAGTATACATGTGAGTAATTTTATGGAGTAAAAATGCTTCCGTGTTAAGAAAGATAATCTATTTTCTAAGACTTTTGAGGGTCTTAAGCTTTGTTTAATTCAGTTTTGGGGAAGTATTTGGGTCTTGAGTAATAGTAGATACCAACTATGAAACACCTGTGTGCTGGATTTGATGGGGGTAGAATTGTCTTCACGGTGGCTGGTATGGGCCTGTGTTTTAGATTTGTGCTGAACACAGGAGTCATAATATCATGATGTTTTTGTTATTCCTGAGCAAGGCTTGTGCAGAGACAAGGGCTTTTCTGGTTTTGTGCTCCATGCTGGTGAGGAAGTTGGGAGTGCATGGGATATTGGGAGGAGAAACAGCCAGGACAGGTGACCCAAAGTGATCAGAGGGATGTTCCATACTAGATGACATCATGCTCGGTATATAAAATGGGAGTAAGAAGGAAGAAGGGGAGGACATTCGGAGGGAAGGTGTTCGTCTTCCCAAGTCACCGTTATGTGTGATGGGGCACCTCTCTCCTGGAGATGGCTGAACACCTGCCTGACCTTGGGAAGCAGTGATTTCATCCCTTGTTTTGCTTTGCTTATGTGGGTGGCTTTCACTTTCCCTATTGAACTGTCTTTATCTCAACGCACAGGTTCTCTACCTTTTACCGTTCCGATTCTCTTCCCGATCCCACTGCTGGGGAGTGACTGAGCGGCTGCGGGGGGCTTAATTGCCCGCTGAGATTAAACCACGACAACCTGTTACTAAACTTTTTTGATAGCTTTTAAATACATTTTTAATGAGAAATGACTCATTGATTTTCATTCATTTTCTCTGTTGAATTAAAAATGTTGTTAAAATACTGACATTTTGAGTAGTGTGAGTGAAGTCTCTAATGGACTCACCTGCCTTTTTGAATATTGCCTTTCAATCAAATAGTGTAACAACCCATACTTCCTTCAAAGGTTTATAGAAGCTCTTGAAAAAGCTTAAATGCAAGAAATTAGGCAGTGATCCATTTCTTAATTTGACAGCTTCAACCTCCTCTACAAACATCTAATTGTATGGACCCAGCTTTGACACTTCACTTGAACTAGATCAGAACATTATAAGGGTTTTGATAAAGAAATGAGCCTTAGAGATCACTTTCTTACAGAGCTGTATAGTCCCGAACAAAATGAGAGTTTTGCATTTAAAACAAAACCTGTGAAATACTTTAGTTTAGCGCAGAGATCGTATTTTGGAATGATGATTCTCAGGTAGCTATTTCAGATTTCTATTAGCTTCTAAATCCAACACCTGCACTAAATAGGTGCACTTATATGTATATTTGTAAAAGAAGTACCTATTTTTTTCCTTGGCTGTAAAATTTTAGATTAAAATATCCAATATGAATGCTTTGGGGTGGAGGATCTTACATTTTAAAGCAACAGTGTTTTGCCTTACTACTGATTCTGATTATTGCTCTGGCCTAAGCCCTACCTCTGCCCTCCAATTCTTCAGTACCCTACCACTCAGCTGCTGGGAAGAAACATTCATCTCAGTAGTCTGACAGTTCTCCCTTAGTGACAGTATCTCCCTTTTGGAGGGCTGCTTCTCATCTGCCTCTCTGGCTCACTCAATAATCACACACAATAGCATCATGTAAAACATTTTACTTTGGTTATTTTCTGTTCATATTGCAAAGCTCTGGGGAGAAGATTACCCATCTTTTATTGACTAAGTAGCAGAGTCCTTATATACCAGAGATTATTATTTGAATTCTTTCTCCACCAGCTCTGATGTATATTACTCTCACTTGCAATCAGGCATCCAGATTTCTGGGAGTTTTTAATTTTTATTTTTTTTTTTAATTCCTTTCTGGAAAGCTGTTTCATGGCTCTTTATTATAAATTGCCAGATTGTACTTTCAGACTGAAGATACATAGGGATAATGTTAGCAAAGTAAAATGAATTCCAGCACAAAAATCCCCCACCTCTGCAGTTTCTCAAGGTTGGTGGATTTTTATATAATAATCTTTTTTTAAAGTCATGTATTTTTTATGAGTCTGAGACACACCGATTCCAATAAGTCTTTGGGCTATAGAAATAGAAAAGAAACAGGATGTAATGTTGCATATCATAATATATGAAGCAATCATTCAAATGTAGCTTGCAGTAAGTCAATAAACCTCTACTGTACTGAGGCAACTGAAGTGTAGGATATTCATGCAAAAGTTGTTTATTCAGTGTATGTGAAGACCGTTTTTTCCTAGTTTTTGAAATGTGCCTGAAATGTATTGCTAGTTCCTAGCAGCTAAACCAGTATTAATGTGGTAGGTGCATTAATGGCAGTGAGAAAAACAGGGCAAGGACAGCTTTTGTTTGTGCATTTCTTAGAAGAGGCAAACTCCTGTGTATATACAGTTCTGTGTTTCTTTAGTCTGCCTTGAAATAGGGGAAATTATTCCAGCTATGGGTGTGCAGTTCCTTGTGCTCTTGCCTGTTCTGCAGAACAGAGAAAGGTTTTGAGATTCTGTTCTTCACAGCATCTGAGGGCCTTTAGGCAGCAAAGTCTATCCTGCAGAGTCCCTAGAAAATCCTTTAATGTTGCTATTAAGGGTTACATGATACAAACCATGAATCTTGACAAACTTCCAAGGTTTCAACTCCATGGAACCATAACCATGGGTTGGTTAAAGCACTGTCATTACAGACATTAGAGGATGCCACTTGGACAAAGCAGAGCGAGAGGGTCAAGCTGATGGTCTGTTTAGTGCAGGGTGAGGAGCAGAAGGCCCAGGATGAGAGTGCTGATTGCATTTACCAGAAGTTACTCCATGGGAAAGAAACGACAAAAAAACCAATGTGATAACAAAAAATGCAGAGGATGTTGGTCCCAGGGATGTAGTCTGGGCACGGAAGCAGAAATAAGAGGAAAAGCTTTTCTTAGTGCAGAACCAGGAATATGACCTTGGCAAAGGCCATACCATGTTTTCAGCAAGGATAGTGCCCGTTCATGCACTCAGTAGCAATCCTGGCACGCAGATGACATGTAGCACATCCTTTTGTGTGACGGACACACCCAAGGTCAGAAAATTGGCTATTTTATTTGTGGGGTTTTCACCTAAGAGTATCTTTTGGGTTGTAACGTGGAAATTATACTGCTGTCAATGTTATGGCTACTCCCTTGCAAAACCTGAGGCACAGAAGTCTGCTTGGCAGGAAAACCTCTCCATTTGCTGCAGAAACTATTTCTTCTCTGTCTGTGGAACTGATCCATAAGGCAGTTATTCCATTTTATAGAAAGTGACGCTTAACCAAATCAGAGGAAGGAGGTTCTCATTCCTTCTTATCAAAGGTGTGACACAGGTGCAATTAAGTAAGGTATAATCACAAAGACTACACAGGCACAACGATTTTGAGGTAATGTGAGAAAAGCGATAGGGATGAACTTTCTTTCCCCTGTCTCGCCTCCCTAGGCCTACCAATGATGCAGGAGTCCAGTATGGTTCAGAACAATAGGCTGCTCATACTCACATCAAGAGAGCTCTGCATTCAAAAGGAAAATGCAGAGAATTAATCTAAAATATCTTAGCTGTTGTATTTACTTGCCTGGAAGAAAGAAAAATGGTTTCATTATGATGCCCTCTAGGTTATAAGAGCAGCATTCATTCAGGGAGGAGAGAAACAATGCTTTATGATTTTTCTGATAAAGCCAGCATGAGTCAGATTTCAAACATTAAGGAAAAAATAGTTATCTCATGCTGATCACAATCAGTCTCCAAAGTAAAAAAAGACAATGAGAAATCAATATACTTCTCTACTTTTTTGTATTCTCTGAGCAGAGAAGAAGGGCCTTGTAATTGAATAAATCATTTGCTATGAATTCTTCATTCAGCTTTCATAGCCAGGACTGCAGTCTCTACATCAGGTACCATTATGTAACCTACTTCACATTTCAGGGCCGCACAAAATTATGTACTGATAATTCATCAAGAAGTTTCAGGTTTTCCTCAAGGCAGAAAATTACTTCCAAAAATGTCCTGCTTTCAGAGGTGTAATGCCCTTCTAGGGACATCTGCAAGGAGTTTGTGCAGGACTAAGGTTCAAAACAGAGAATTAGCAATAAGATTTCTAGAACCTGAATGAATGGAATAACTGTAAAAGAATTTTATACAAATGTAACATTTCAGTCTTGTGAACTTAAAAACAGGCTAGAATGTTGTTCATAGTGCCACTTCTTTAGCGGAAACGTAGAAAACAAAAAAACCTTACACAAAACCAATTGCTTTAATAAAATCCAACTTTATAACACACTCCATGACTGTTTCAGAGAACATTCTGACAAACAGAATGCTAGAGACCAGGGGCAATTTAATTATAATTTTGTGTGTATCGAGGTTCACCAGATGGCAAATATCTTTGCTGCAAGAAGAAATCCTTGAAGATGGGGAATGTACAAAGTTCAGATGATACTTTTTATATGTCTGATGTTAAATAGAACTGGAGCAAGCAATGAATGACCTGGTAAGAAAGACTCAAAGGTGAGTAAGACCTGTGATAGGTTGGACCTCTTAATCACCCTCGTGTTTATGCTTCAGAGTAATGCACTGGTAATTCTAGCAAGGGTGTTCACACTTCCAGGGTGGCATATGAGTACATTTAGACAATGCCAATAATAACTTGCTTGTGCAAGGCTGAGAATCCTCTAAACATCTGTCAGAAGTTTAGTTGTTTTGCTTCCACTAGAGTAAAATACGTTCATGGAATTACGTGTTGTCTTGGATAATGCCATCCTGTTTTCCATTACATCATCATAACTCCAGAGTGTGAGTCAGGGAACAGATTTCTAGAATTCCACCTGTGTTAGATTTAGGTTATCATTTAAGTCCATGTAGCACTCCAGGACATCTACTTCTTGCATTTACACTGAATTTAATATGTACCCTTATCTTTAGCTTGAGTCTTCCCGTTGTGCATAATTGCTTACATTTGTCCAAAGTATCTCTTCTAGGAAATAAAGGAAAAATATCCAAGCACTGCTTCATGGGGATGTAGATAAAAACAGCTAGGAATCTGAACTCCATCCCTAGTAAAGCTGCAAAGGGAATAGACATGCGGGATTGTTATCAGCTTCACGTGATATTGTTTTTCGGAGACACTACCTACTCATCATGCATAGGCTAGTAACTAAAGTATTTATCTAAGAAATGAAAGACCGTCGTGTCTGAGTTCTCTTCATTCTGAATGTGTTGGAGTCTGCATTGCAGTCAGGCGGTGGTGTGAGCTAGTGACAGCCCTTGCCATCTCTCAGGAAGTTTTTTACAGAAGCCAAACTGATGAGGCATGCGGTTAGATGACAAAGCTGTGTTACAACTTTACTTCCTGGAAAACTAGTCTGAGTTAATGATGATCTAATGTAAAACACACACGTTGTGGGATAAAACACAAGGATAGATAACTGGGTATTTACAGGAAAACTTGCTGGAGAAATTTTGGTACTAAGACCCTGAAGGAATGATACAGTTTAGACATCCTTGTGATCATTGACTAGTGCTTTTGTGTGTCTTCCCCCTCCTGCATCATGTGAGATTTTTCATTTTCTCTCTCCATGTAGCCCCCAAGTTTTTGCACAGTGTGGGTCCAGACTCAGTTAAGACGTGTTTAGTGAGGCATCAGAGAGGCTCACCAGTTCCAGACAGCACCATGCTGTCATAATTAGGTTGTTTTCAGGTCTAAACTGGTACAGTAGTGTGTTACAGTAGGCTGGGATTATTTTGTACTTTGTATGATTCAGATTGAAAAATCCAGAAGAAGTATAGAAACAGGTACCGCGCCACGTGGGTGGCCGGGTGGATGAGCAGCCGCTTGTCCCAGAGGGGTCCTTAGCGAGGAACCCCCGGCGGTGCCTCCTGGCACACTCGCCGGCTTGCTCTCTCTCACCCCTGCGATGGAAGCACGCAGCCACTCTCACACGGGGTTGGCTTTGCCAGGCACAACCAGAGGAAGAGAGGCGGCCTCCGTATGGAATTCCGATGGTGTTTATTCGAAAGAGTCCAGGATGGAGAGGGGGGGCTTCCCCTCGGGACCAGCTTGTGAAGGGGTCCCGAGGTGGGGGTGGGATTATGCAATCAATGACCAATGGGGAGAAGGAGAGAGGGGAGCAGGGGGCTGGATTACATCCTCAGGGGATCTACAAGATCTGGTGAGAGAAGCCATTCTCACAGAGCCAAGTGGGGACCTTCAAACCTTGGAGCTGGCCCACCAGCGGCCCAACCCCGCACCTGGGGCCCTCGGCCCCCCGGCCACCTCAGCTGTTGGTTCAGTCGCTGCAACAAACAGGGTTTCATATTAATATCTGTGAGCACATTTCAGTAAAGGAGAAAATAAGGAAACTATTCTAGTTACATCTACACTATTATTAGAAAATATAAAGAATGTGCATTTCATTTAAACTCCCCCCCTGACACCAGTAATACTGAAAGCACAGCAGAACGATTTTCAGACCTGGCAGCACAAGGCTATCAGGGGTATGGTCTCAGGGGCTGAACTTGTGCTGGTTTTTAGGCTTTTCACCTCTGAGCTAAGCAAACTGAAGTAAGTACATGCATATTTCTGTGGGCTGTGACTACGTGCTTGACTGCAGAGTGGATAGACCTCGAAAACCAAGAGGTCCTGCTACACTCACCAAGACATTGTGTTGCACCAGGATGATGGTAACATCAGCTTTATGGTATTGGCTGCAAAAGCAATGCAGATCCAAAGTGTGTTTTAGAAATACGCTTGTTATCATTTTATTGGTTTTTTGCTATAAATCAGTTACATCAATAAACAATTTAGAACTAGATCTCATAAAAATACATACCTTGCTTAATCTTCTGACTTGCTCCAGACAGAATACTTTCTGCTATACTCTAGATTTTCAATGATCTTAAGGCTGAGTAAAAATAACTAAATTAAGTCTGCACCCACCCGAGTTGGAGTGGAAAATGATTATTTGTCTACTATACCCAATACTTTTATTGAACTCTCCAGTCTGGATTCCAATGATCTGCGTGTAATTTTCCCCTGTGGAAACACAGTAAGGTGTACTGCCTCAGACCTTTCTCCTCTCTAAGTGAAAGGAGGGTCCACGTCTAAAGTTCTGCAATGACTTGCTCACACTGCTACAGCACCGTTAGGAGTACTGTTTCACTGATTCGTGCTAGGAGATTTGTGGTGAGTAAAGCTGCAAAGTGTTCATTACTGAGCTGCAATCAATTAATCGTGGACTCAGTGACCCACTTGTGGTGATACCACTGCATATCAACACACCAGCACCAGAATGTAGGAGAAATAACTAGAATACCTTCTGGAAAAGACAGAATGGCATGTGATGTAAATGTTGGCCAGCTATATGACAGTGCTTGAAGAGAAGGCAGTCTTCAAGCAATCATAAAATCACACAATCATAGAATCATAGAATACCAGGCTGGAAAGATTCACAAGGATCATCTGGTCCAATCTTTCTTAGCAAAAGCGTGGTCTAGACAAGATTGCCCAGCACTCTGTCCAGCTGAATCTTAAAAGTGTCCCATTTTGGGGAATCCACCACTTCCCCAGGGAGATTATTCCAATGACTGATTGTTTGCATTATGAAAAATTTCCTCTGGTGTCCAGTTTGAATCTCCTCAGAAATAACTTGTATCCATTATCACTTTTCTTTTCCTTGTGACTCCTTGGGAAAACAGAATCTCCATCTTCTTTACAGCTATCCTTTAAATACTGGAACATGGTGGTAATGTCTCCTCTAAGCCTTCTTTTCTCAAGGCTGAACAAACCCAGTTTTCTCAGCCTTTCCTCACATATCATCCTTCCCATTCCTTTGATCATCTTTGTGGCCCTCCTCTGGACCCTCTCCAGCCCGTCCACAAACTTTTTTTGAATGACGGGGACCAAAACTGAGCACAGCGTTGCAGGTCTGGTCTGACAAACATTGAGTAAAATGAGATAACAGCTTTATCTCTGCTGGAGATGCCCTTCTTGATGCAATCCAGTGTTCTGTTGGCTTTTTTTTGGTGCAGCAGCACAATGTTCCCTCATATTGAGCCTGTAAACAAAAGACAACTTTCTTCTTCACTTTGAAGTGCTTACAGGCACTCTTAAACAGCCCTCTTTACTGCACACCGTCTCCCTCTCTTTTTTGACTAGCAATCTTTGTTGAAATACAGTAAAGTTTCTTTTTTATTTTTAGAAGAACTGCAGAGCACTGGATGCTGGGGACAGCTGGAGTGTGTGGGATGTGGCATGCTATTTATTCTCCTCACTCTGAGAAAGCAGCAGATGGGTGACTAGTTTATTAAATCAGAGTCCATGTATGGTATGTCCCAGATGTTGACCGCATGATCTGCCTTGCTAGGTCATGAAGAACCTATTCCTGTGTGCCCACTTTTTGAAATTCTGGTTCATAAGTGCTCATTCCACCAAGTTGCTGAGCTGCTGATTCACATCTGTCTTGTTTTACTGATGGAATAAGGGAGATGAGCTTTAAAAGAGAAGAAAACAACAACTGAGAGCTTTTCATATAATTTTAAGTAGTTTCTGATGCATTTATAAACATACAACAGAGCTTGCAGTCACTTTATTTCAAGTACTCTAGTGTATGCTTTAATGGCACAGCCTGCTTATAAATACATTAACATTTAACAGAGCAGCAATATGGGCCTGTAAGAAAGAGAGTGGAAGAGGACATTTTCAACTCTTTACTAAGCAAAGGGTCTAGAAGAGTAAACAGCTATTGGTAATGCAGCTGATAAATAGCGGAGGAATAAACCTCACTGTCAGCTAGGAGGCATCAGTGATTGAACCTCCATAACTACAAAGCCAATATTGATTCGTGATAAGACCCGACCAGGCCAAAACAGAATCTTGCCCAGATGCTTTGGTTATCCTCACTCAGCACACGGATAGCTCAACAGAACTTCTCTGTCTGCTTAGGTGCATGGGAGACACACTGTGACTTGAGGGCTGGAGTTACATTGTGCAAGTAATTGCTGTTTTATTTGCTGAGATGAAAAAACAGGTGAACGTTCCACAAGTGAATGGAAACTGTTTCATTTTCTGTAGGATTGTCTTCGGGTGACCTTATGATGTGTATCCCCTATCACCGCTCTACATGGCCCTGACATGACTCCTGGGCCTTTCTCTGTCCTTAAAACTGTGTGCGAGAGAAAAAAAACCAGCCAGACGAACTTTTCAAAACGGTTTTTGTGTTCAAGGACATGGGGGGAGATAGCTGCCACTGCTGCAGAGCAGAGGCAAGAACCTTCCTGCTTTCCCTGGCTCTTGGCTCCTTTTCTCGGAGGAGAGAGACGGAGAGTTAAACTCCTTTGTTTCCCCGGGACTTTGTTTTTTTCTTCTTCTCTTCTGGACTGTTCAGAACACCAGAACATCAGAACCTCACTGGGAGCCCTCACACCTCGGCCCGGAGGGGCCCGAGCCGACCCAGCTCCGGAGAGGAGAGAGAGAGAGAGAGAGAGACCACACCCACAGAAAGGACTCTCAAATCTTCCCAGGTTTTCTCTCCACAGCAAGAGGTTTTATTATTTAGAATTATTCTTTTCCTGTGTGTTTGTTAAATAAATAGTTTTTTCCCCTTCTTTCACTTTCCTTCAAGGAAATTTTCCGGAACCTGGTGGGGAAAGGGTGGCTGTAACCTGCCTTCTATAGAGAAGACATTCCTCCCAGACTGTTCCTCTGAATTTTGTCTCAAACCAGGACAAGGATATAAAAAGGAAAGGTTTGAAAACTTATGGTGTTTCCAAAGAGCCAGACCAAGTCTAAGCAGCAGAGCTTCTTGTACCCCAGGAGTCTCCTCATGACTCCGCACCATGCAGTGCATTTTGCGAGACGTGTTTCTGCTCAACCAGTGCAGTACCTGAGCTCTATGGAGGTTTGAATCTGAGACAGGTTGTTCCTTCACAAGAAGGCTGCAGAGGAACGATAGAAAAGAAAACGTATTCCCTTGACATCTTGCTTAGCACCATGAGGAGCTAAGCAGCCCGCACTGGGGCTGTGAGGGCTCTGTTCTCCACAATGGTCAGACCATAAAGCCGAGCGCGCAGTGCAGCATCCATGAGCGATTTCCTGTTCCAGCAACACTGTGGGACAAACTTGCAGAAGAAGTTTCTACACAAAGAAGCAGGTACTCAGGGTGGGTGCAGACTTGATTTTACAAGTACATCTGTTCTGTTTATTTTTGCTTCTTTGCAGTGTTATCAACTTCTGCTCCATATGGATGATCCATATTGTGCCTTGGTGAAATGATACCACATTATGCTTTTATGCTTTTATCATCAAACACTACTCATGAAAAAATCACCAGGTTTTCCTAGGTTCATCTGTTCAATTTATTTTCCCAAAACTTTATTTTGAATAAAACACCTACGGTAAATGTGATTTATGTAAATGAATAAAACAAAACAGTTATATAAGCTTTTTGAATCATTCAGATTCTTTCTGTTGCTGTTAAACTGTATGAAATAATCTACCAAGATATTTTCTTTGGGCTATTTCATTTCTGAAGTCTTGCAGCTAAATATATGAAATAATAGGACATGTAGAAAGGCTTTCATTTTGATTTTATTTCCATTCTCTATGCCAATCTTTTCAGACAAAGAAGCTCTAATATTTCAAAAAAAGTTTTACTTATGAGTTTTTCCAGTCTCTTTCCAAATGCCTGTTGCAATCTTTCCCTTCCAATCTTGGAAGTCAACTTTATTTTCATCTTTTCTCTTTTCTTCTGTGTTTTCCCCCTCCAGACCTCAAGGCAGAGGATGCATGCCAATGCAAAAAACCAATTTTTAAAAATTGTATAACTTTAAAGAAGAAATGAGATAACTATTTAGTCCCATGCTGCTATTTCCCGAGTCCTTTCCCTGCCCCTGGTCAACTTTGCAGGCTGCTGACAAGTCGTCTATTCCTAGTGACCCCAAGGATGTTCAGAGGAGTGATGAGATCTGTATTGGGTCACTGATGTTTGTTCTTATTGAAATAGGAGTAAAATTAAAGTAAAAGTAAAAGTAAAAGTAAAGTAAAGTAAAATAAAATAAAATAAAATAAAATGTAAGAAAGAGAAACTGAGTGAGGTAAACAGCAAACTGCACAGCTAGAATATCTTCTGCAGGTTCTGCTGAAACTTTGCTCCCCATGCAAGCCAGCACAGCCATATGAGCTCCGCTAGACCTCTTCCCCGAGCTTGTCTGAGGACAAAGGATAGCACTCTTGCTCCTTCAGGTAGCTCCTGTTTCAGGGTTCTGAGGCAGTTCTACCTGGTCCATCCTGGCCACTGCCTTCCTGAGCCTCATCCTGTCCCAATGCCCAGCACTGGGTCTGCCCCTGGTACTGAGCTGCTCTGGCCCTGGGGAGCCATAGGCCCACACTGTGTCCTGGCACTCTCTGTGGCGTTCAGCTGGGTCAAAGAGCTGCCTGAAAAAGAAACAAGGTGAGATGAAGTTCTCCTTCTCCATTGCTGGCAGGAGACAGTGCTGGTCAGGTGATCCTGCTCACCCTCCTGCTGTGATGGGACTCCCAGTCCCAGCAGGTCCATGAGCATGTCTTCTGGTCCTGGTATGTCCATGAAAGAACCCACTGGAATATAACCCAACAGTCTGGACCCAAAATGGCAAAAACCAGCAACTATCGGGACTTCTTGAGATTTCAAATTATGCTCTTTGCCTTGGAGCATCCAACCCTGCCCAGATGGTACCTGTCTTGATATATAAAGGTTCTATCTCTCAGTTTTGAGAGAAATGAGAGAAAATTCTCTGCCTCATGTTTAGCACACTCATTTCCATCTTCTGTAAAATGACTACCACTCACTTTTTAATTATTCCTTTACAAACAACAGCCCACTGGTATAGCTGATATTATAAAAACAGTGTAAGTAATGACTGGAGCTAGTCAAACAATTGCAGTTAAGTCAGATTTACAGAAGAGAGAAGCAGGATATTGTTCCTGTCCCAACATATCTTCAGGCTGGTGCTAACTTAGCAGCCAGGCAATCCTGATTTCACATCCTTTTGTAGGGTTTAGACTTCAGGCCTGTTTTCTTCCAGCAGAGTAGCACTGCTGACAGTGATTTTACTTCAGTGCTAGTTTTCTATACACAGAGATACAGCTTTAGCTACATCACTATTCTATGTTATGACATCAGCTATCATCAAGGGTGGACAAAGCTATTTTGGTCTAGCACCTCTTTTCATGATGAAATTATTCTCAGAAAATAAAGTTATATTTGTGCAACCAATTTTTAGAAGTGTTTCTACCTCAGAATTTGTAGTTGTATATTCATTTCTCTTTTTTTTTTTTTTAATCCCAGAAATCAATCAAGCCTTTATGTTGATGGGTTATGTTTGCCTGGGGCCTTCAGTTGCACTCTACAAGCATGTGGAAGAAGGCTGTAAAAAGCTGGGGGCCAGTCTCTTCTTCCAGGTAACAAGTGATAGAACAAGAGGAAGCAGCCTTAAGTTGTGTGAGAGGAGCTTTAGATTGGATATTAGGAAAAATTTCTTCATGGAAAAGGTCATCAAGTCCTGGAACAGGCTTCTCAGGGAAGTAGTTGAGTCACCAGCCTGGAGGTATTTTAAAGTTATGTAGATGTGCCTCTCAGGGACATGGTTTCATGCTGGACTTGGCAGTGCTGGGTTAATGGTTGGACTTGATGATCTTAGAGGTCTTTTCCAACCTAAACAATTCTATTATTCTGTAATAAGGAAAATATTTGTTTCATCAGTTTCATGATGGTATTTACAAGGACCAAAACCACTTTTATCAATAGAATGCTGTTGAGAACACTCTTCATTGTTCTGCAGTGTATTTTCTGTCAGTGGAAGTGTATTGGTGGCATGAGGAGAAAGGCAATGAACTTGAATGTGTTTAGTGACGGGGAGGAAAAAAAGAGAAAATACAGTATTGCTATGTTTTTATCCATCCACATGATGTTTTGAATGATTGTATTGACAGTGTTTATCTTTGAGAAGAGGAATAGCTGATCTCATTATAAAGCAAAAAAGTAATTAAGGATATAGAAATGGTGTAATTAGGATCTTTCGCCTTGTCTCATTTTGAAATAACAGGCAAATATTGTGTCACTTTCACAGGTAGCACGAGAAAGGAAGAGTGTAAGAAATAACCTTTTCTCACAGAAAATGTAGAGCCTGTAAAACTCTCTGACAGATGGCATTGAAGAGGTTATCCGGATTTGGAAATGGAAGTATCAGTTCAGTAACAAAAACATCTACCTTTAAAAAAATATATATATATATTTACCATAGCTGAGTTTGGAAATATCTTCCTTTTGACTTCAAGGTATTTGTCAGCCCATAACAAATAAAACCAAAGGAATTATTTGTTAGAATCATCAGTTTTCTTGTCTTCTGCAGCATCTGCTATCTGCTTAATCAAACTAAGCAGGGTGGGAAATCATATACAGTAATAATCTATTGAATCAAATGGATCAAGAAGAAAACAAAGTGGAAAAGAACAGAGTGCCAGAATGGTGTGATGTAGTTTTAGAATGAAAATGCCAAGGAGAAGATGAAGTGAAGGAAACACAATGATTTCCTAGGATGATTTTGCAGCTGGTGGGCACTATCAAAGCTGTACACAGCTTTAAGTATAAGTGAAATCATAGGCATAAATGCACTTGTGTATTTCACTCCTCTGATGCCAGTGTTGAAGTTTGTGTAAAGGTGGCAGGCAAATATGGCTGAAGGTATTGCTTAATATTTACTCCATTTGCTCAAGACTTTGTGAGTTAAGGCTCGGGGGGGTCTGGTTTTTATTATGAAAAAGACAGAGCCATTATTCTGTTCATTAAATTTTGTAACACATTTGCTATCACAAAATAATAGATAGAGCTTCTCTTAAACTGCTTTGTTCTCTTCTTTGATCCTGTACTGTAGGCTGATTACCTTGTTTGTATGGACAATGCACTGCAAAGTAGTGTTTCTGCTGGTTTGGAGCATAATGAAAGCTGATATGCTTTGTTGGGACCAGGCATAGATGAAAAATCAGTCTTTATATTACGTAGAAGAAGTATGAGAGACCTTGAAACAGGTGGTTGACATGTATGGACAAGGATGATCAATAACAGACACTTACTGGAACTCCTTTCCCATAACAAATTACATCATCCACTGCTGGTCAAGGTTTTCAGAGTGTTGTGTTCCTTACACGTTCAAGGGGAATGAACGGATGTGGCGTAGCTGTGGCTTCTTCCAGCCTGAAATGGCAAATCTCTTCCTTGGAGTTTGGGATGGTGTCTTGTTCTGCTGTTAAGAGAGTCTTTTCTTTAAAAAAAACCTCCCAAAATGTAAATATTTAATCTGGTAACATACAACAAACTGTATAAGTATATATGTACATATATATACACATATATATGCCTCAAATAGCTACATTTTTAATGCTTATTCACTCTTAATTGTCCTATTTTTGTTCATATATATAGAAGTGCACTCACTGATATTGAAAAATACAAGTATTTTTGGGCAACTGGACTGTGTGAAGAACAAAAAAACCAAAACAACGATGCTGTGTTCTCTTTGCACTCATCTTGCTCTTTTTCTACTTCCTCTTCTGTCCTCTGCCTCAGCCTACAGTCCTGTTTGATCCACAGAACACAACTCAGATAACTTGCTCTCTGATGCTAAGGCTACAGCTCATACATTAATGCAGCTTTATACCACAGCTTTTCCTCAGCCCAGCATCCTAAAAAAAAAAAAAGGTTCATTTCCTTTTATTTTGCTCTTCTTGAACTAAATTTTGGGTATCCCACTCACCAAAACCCCACTTTAAAATGTCCTGTTAGAAGACTTCTTATCCAGCTGCAACCTGCTGCATACTCCCATGTATCTCAAGTTCCAGCAGCACAGAAAAGGTGTTTGATTGGACTGAATCTGACTGTGGTGTCTTCATGAGATGTTATATCTCTTTGCCCATAACTTCATATAATTTTCATTTCTTTCTGCTGATGTTTAAATTGAGCCTTTAATTTGTTCTTTTTTTCTTGTCTCGACTCGTGTTTTTGCTGTATTTTTGCTGCAATGTTAATGGCCTTTTAGCCCTGCTGTAACACCTATGGAAATGTCTTCTTCCCTTGTGCTTGAACATAAACAAAAGCTAATGTCACTCCATCTTAAAAAGGGCATGAAGAAGGACCCAGAGAATTACAGGCTGGTCAGCCTCACCTCAGACCCTGGGAAGGTGATGGAGCTGCTAATTCTGGAAACCATTTCCAGGAATATTAGGGGCTTAATGTCAGCAAACATTTTGTTACTGTTATGGTCACTCAGTACCAGTACAGCTTGTCCAAAGAGGTCGTGGAGTCTCCATCCCTGGACAGTCAAGAGCTTTCTGGACACAAAGGTGGGCAACTGGCCCTAGGTGGCCCTCCTCGAGCAAAAGGGTTGAAGCAGGTGACCTCTGGTCCCTTCTAACGTCATGGAGGTCCCTTCCAAGCTCAACCATCCTGTATTCTGTGACTGCATTGGCAATCTTTATCTTGATGAGTTGTCTTTGATTTTGAATATGCATTATGTGTATTAGGAAATTACAGTTTTCTCCTTACATCAATCTTTTTTTTTTATTAAAAAACAAAAATTAAATAAAACCTCATGTATTTGGAAAATGTTCAAGAGTAATTTTTGTGAAGTAGTATTTCCTTCTTGGATCATTTTATAGACTGTACAGATTAGAATATTAAAGTTATCTAGAATGATTTGCCGTAGGATCCCTGACTTCTAATTTACATCATAAAATCATAGCATTGAAGAATAAATCAGGTTGGAAGGATCCTGAGGAGATTTCTAGTCTAACCACCTGCTCAAAGCAAGGCAATCTATGAGATCAAGCAAAGTTCCACAGGGCTTGAAAACCTCCAAGAATGGACACAATCTGCCCAAATAGTTGGCTGTTCTTATGGTTGCTCTTCCATTTTCAGGAATGTTTTCTCTTAGAAAATATCCTATTCTGAGTTAAAATGCTCCAGAAATTGAAACTCTACCACAGGCCTTCATCAATTCTTCAAGGGTTGATTTCTTTTGTGAGTAAAAAAAGTTCTGCTTCATTTCAACTCTAACTTTTTTTCCTTTTAATTTCCAGTCACTACATCTCTGTATATTTCTGTCTAGCAGTTTAAAGAAGACTTTGCTATCATGTCATTTTTCTTATATATATATATATACACACACACATATATATATATATGTATATGTTGTCAAAATTTGGACTTCTTCTCTCCCTTTATTAAAGGAAACAGACTGGCCTTTTTAGATCTTTCAGTATAAGATCTGTTTTTCAGTGCTTTGTCTTGACAGAAATTCTTCTCTATATCTCCTCCAGTTTATCACCCTTTTGAAACAGTAAAAACCTAAAATTAATAAATTTTTTCAGAAACAATCATACAGCACTTCCAGTTATACAGATAATAAAGCTATTGCTCTACTCATTAGTTCCCATCTAAACACAGTAATTTGATAATCATCTCTGGTCACATGTTATCTAAGAACTACTATTTGGGTATGGATAACTTGCACCTTAAGTTAAAATGGAGACTCTTTGGCTGGATCTATGTGCTAATCCTTCTCAAACAGGAAGATACAAGAAACTTAAAAACTGTTTCTCAAATATTCCAAGGAATTTTTACAAGTTTTGAGACCTCAATTGGGCCTACATTTGACATCACAGGAGTGCATAAGTGAAGTGATGTGGTGGTGTTGTCTAATCATGGGATGGGGCCGTAGTCAGGACTGCACCAGAGGCAGGTTATTTTGGCTTCCCGGTGGCACAGCTGGGCAGGATCCGTCTGAATTGACACTAGATGTCACTACTGATCCATGAAAATACTCCCCAGGCTGCCTTTTGTGTGGCTGTAAATAAGGTGAACTGCAGAAAGTTCTGAAAATCTAACCTTGCGCCTCACTTCTAAAGATCCCCTTTCTCATTGGTCTGCAAATTACATTCCCATGGAATCCCTTCAGGCTTCACAGCTATGCAAGTCATCTTTCTCTACATCTTTCTACTTGAATTCATTGTTGCTTCATGCTCTGGACTCTTCTAAATTAGTCTTTTATTACGCCGCAATTATGCAGCATCAGCAACTTTTGGTTTAAATTGATTTACATTTAGAAGCCATTCACTAACCACATTTCACATTTGCCAAATGGAAAAAGATGAGATTAGGGATTGATTATTCTGCCACTTAAATTTTCCTTTCTCTGCAATATGAAACTTTCAGATCGATATAGCTGGACAAAATGTAAACAGAGGTCAAGTGTCTTTTTGATACGGGTATGCTGAAAAGGGGAATTTAAATCAGAAGAGACACTTGCAGACCAGTCTCTCCTGAAATATAGAAAGTGCTTGATACGTCCATTCATCAAAACCCGTACTCATTTCTAAAAAGCGAACTCGTGCCCGTGCTTTTTTTCATTCTCAGGGGAGATTTAATTTTATGTAATGTGGCCCCTGTATGCCTTGCATTGCAAGCAGGGCCGTGTGCATGTGTGTGCGCGCTTTCCCCCCGACATTTCAAACACTTGACAGCTGGGTGAAGTTTTCCTTCCGCCCAGAGAAGGACTTTTTGCATTTCATAATGGATTGCCAGTGCTGCCAGGGCTATTTTCTCTCCAGCTGTGAGAGTGGCTTTTTAAAATGACTCACAAAAGCTGCTAGCCAGCTGCTTCACCTCAGCCTTCACAAGGGCCTTGCATTCTAAACAGGGGTAGCGCTGACTTACTTTAGAAGGGCTCATTTATTTGGATGTTGCAGATGTATTCTGCACACAACAGTTGATCCTAAAGAGACCTCCATTCAGGCAGGTGAGTCATGGGCTTACATCACTGCAGGTGTTGACTTCGTGTTAATGTTGTGAAGAGGAAACATCCCATGTGTTAGTCAGTCATCCTTGGACCCCTTCCAGAAAGCACACAAAGCAACGTATGCACAGTATGCTAATTTGTAGCTACTGTATGTATTATACAACTTATAAGGCATCTGTAAAAATCAGTGTTTACATAGGTATTAAAAGTTAAATATTTTTCATTATGTCCCAAAATGGAAAAAATACTAAGCTCCTTGGTATTTATGTGGCAACCAATCTTAAATCAAATCATAGAATTATAGTGATTAGAAATTGCAAAGACCTTGATGTCATTCAGCCTTCTTTTACACCAGCTCATATGTGCTGCCTGCAATATTTTGCTAGCTTTTATGGGCTGAGGAAAATAAATATTCTCTTCAATAGTCTGGGATCAGCAAGAGCTTTATGATTTGGTGTCAGGCAAGACATGCTTTCACATTTAGTCTTGAGGTTAATGAACATATTTTTACTCCATGAAAACATAAATATTTCTACCACAAGTATTGAATTTTTTAAAAGGCAGGGATTGCTTAAACTCTGCTTTGAACTAGTTCAAGAAGTAGTACCTCATTATCATAAATCATTGTTCATTGGGCATATTCTGCAAATCCCAACCCGTATTCCCACTTTTCCCTCTTTTATTGGGATGGCAGATACATGAGGTCTGAGATAGTACCAACTCATATGAGTTAAGCATAAACAGCAGAGGAAACCAGGAGTGCCTACAAAATGGGAGTCATAGAATTATGGTAATCTGCCCAGGCTTTGGTGTCAGTTTGAAGACGCAGTGCAGGGTGACATACAAACCTTCTGGGCAGTCACGAGAGCACCAATTGCCTCTCAAAAGCAATGCAACTGTGGGAATGTTTGTCCAGACTAGTGCAGACAAGCCTGATCTCCTCTGCTGCAACCAGTCTAGACAGATGCCAGTTCCAGTCTGGATTCCACACAGCTGTGCTCTCCACCTGGCAAATGTGCCCTGCCTTGCACTGCTCTGCCGAACAGCTTCTCATGGTTTTCTAGCTAAGTCATATAGGAGGACATGTCAGCTTAAACATAGCATTGTTTTTAACATTGGTACATGTCTTCAGGACTGGAGTTCTTTCTTGCTTGGCCCATGTGAGACATAAACAGTGTAGAGTAGACCTATCTGTACCTGTCCATATAGACTTGAATAGTTAAAAGTGCTGTAGAAGCTTTTTTCACCTAAATTTGGTTTCAGTTTCCTTGAACCCATTCCAAGTGTTTGATAAGCCATTCGTATTCTTCCCAAGACTACAACTATCTGAAGGCACCTACGTTTATATTCTGAATGTGCAGAGGACATTCAGCTGTGAAGAAAATCTAGAACCCTACCAGCAGTGATACCATGGAAACCATTCAGATTTTGCTCAAACTTGAGAAGCATCAAATCTTCATCCATGCAAAGGAAAAGAACCTCTGTGCATTCTCAAAGTCCCTTTAAGTGTCATGAAGACCACTCAAAATGAAAACTACTTCCTATTCATGACTGACTACAGGGTCTTGTCTGCTACCTTGGGACTTTTTCACAATGCCAAAAGATCAATGGAACACATTGCAACACTCGCATTTCAGACAGGTTAATGGATTTTACAAGGAAAATGCAGATGTGACCCAGCAATTAGGCTGCAGTTGCGCAGGAGATCAGGTTAAATGGACAGAACGGTTCCTTCTCATCTAAAATCTAGGACTTCAATGAATTTTTTTAGCAAAAGGAAAGTAGGCTTTGAAATCTCCATTCCTATGTCACATTGTTTAGGCCAGAAATCAGGAAAATTAATTTCTTTTGACTTCACAGATAAAGCAGGGTGAACTCAGGGGAAATTAATATGATGAGAGAGTGAGAAGATTTTCACAGTTTTATCTGAAGTCAATAACCCTGACTGTTGACACTTCTAGTTTTCAAAATCCATTATTCTGACAACTAAACCTATTCATTTCCACTGCTGGCAGTTCTCTGTACGGTGTCTAGAAATGCAACAAACAGAGAATATATTTCAGTTGCAATGAAATCTTTATTGCCTCAGATTTCTAACACTTAATAGGTGTTTTTATTCAGAACTTATTCTTCACTGTGGATTTTTACTATTTGTGTTTCCATTAGCCTTTCCATGTGGTCAAGAAAAAGCATCTGAAAACTCAATACCTTTTTCTTATGTCCCTAAGATCTGTAAATAAAGCATATGTACTTCTGACCCAAACTTCTGGATATATCCACCATACCAATGGCTCTGAATATAGTTGGTCTTAAAACCGACTGCGTCTGCCTATTTTTTTTCACCATACATTTTCATACCCCTTTCATATCCTGTCTCTTCATGTTCTGCTTACGAGGATACACCAATTATGTACAGAGAGGGGAATATTTCACCCAACTTCAGATATAGTCCTCTCCAGAAGTTTTTGAGCTATCAGGGAATGTGCCACTGGTGATCTTCAAGGTACACAGCTCAGTGGAGGAATAGCTAAAATGTCCAGCTGGCCTCTAAAAGACATTGGTATGTCAGCCCTGGCAAGACATTTAAGGAACTTATTCAGTACGATGGTGCCTTGAATACAACTGCAGCTACGCGACATAAACATCTGGAAGTGACTTCTTATTACGTATTGCTGCAATATAAGATAATTTAGAAGAAGGTTTTTCTCCTCTTGAAGCAACTCATGACAAGTCCCTCTACCAGAAAAGGGGCCATGGTGGAGAGAGGTGAGAGGCATTTCACAAGTTCCACAAACCTCTGTTATAATTACTGTTTATTTGTTAACTCACATCTGTTTATTTATAGTCTACACTGCATATCACACTCTTTATGACCTTGTTTAAGTCTGCCCAAATAACATTAGATGAAGGAATTTATGCTTCTCAGTCTAAAGTCAGAAATACTATTATGGGGGAAGAGGTTACTGGTTTATGTATTTCATTTCTCAATCCTCAATCAATTTTAGAGCTTCATTCCTGAACATATAGTACCCTTTTTTTTTTTTCCAAAGGAAAACAAACAGTGGCCCACACTAATGTCTGAAAGATTCTCTTAAGACATCAAACTCCCACTGACATGTAAATGAACAATTTTCATTTGCCTGGTGCAATGTATACAAAAGTGATTGATCTACATAAGAGAATGCGATTTCTAAATGTTTTCTATGGCCCCAGCTGTTCAATGCTCTAAACATGTGGAGAATATCAAGGACAAAAAACTACAAAGTATGTGATTTTTTTTTTCAATACAATGATTAAATTATATAGCACGAGAGGTTTCCTACTGCCATATCAGAAAAAACTCATCTAAAGCCAATAAAATGGAATGGATCAATGGATATTTCATCATAGGAAACCCAGCTGCAAGATAACAAAATGGACTGCATTTAGCCCTTCATCTCTCAAACAGCTGACACTGAAAGTGGGCAGCTGTGACTTTTTGGTTGTGCTGTTTGTTTATTTTGTGGAAGCCGTTTGCCTTTGAGAATGTAGTAAATACTAGAGGATTAATCACTTACTTGAGGGAAGGAGGTGGAGAGTTGCTATTTGGTTGGGGTTTTTTTATTTCTTAAGATACTTGGCACATACTATTTAATGTGACCTAACTATAGAAGAAAGAAAAACAAAAAACACCACCCTTGCAGTGTGGTTTGCTGAACACCCACACATTAAATGTGATCTGTAGAATTTACAATAATAACTCGTTCTGGTTACAGGAGAAATGATTTCTAAAACAAATCTAGGGAACTTTAAAAGCTCATCTATTGCATTCGCAAATCAAAAAATAAGATTAATTTTTGAATAGATTTTCCTTTCCTTTAAAAAAAAAAACCCTAACATTTTTCTTGCAAGTTCAAGAAGATTGTCTTGGTGGAAGCTTCAATGCATGTGAAATGTTCTGGTGAGCATTCGCAAAGCTCTGCAATGCGTCTGATACATATTTCATCGACAGTCTGGAGTAAATGTAAAAATAATTCAATAAAAGTTTTCCCATACCTGAAACCTTGACAGGAATATGGTGGCTAGGCAGTAATACAGGATCCTTGGATCCCCCATACTGACTTGCTCTGTTCAGAGAATATTTCTATGTAGCCATGTGCAAAATGAAATATCTCAGAGTCAGGAAGTCCTCCAGCATCAGTCTTTGGTTGTGTTCATCCCAGATAGTTTTTGGTACTTGAGTTAGGCACCACTACAAAGTTAGGTCTCTCTGCTGCCAGTGGTGAGTGCTGGGAACCTGTCATATGTGCCACAGAGGCCAAAGTCTACAACTACATTACTACGTTCTTTGCTGAAGGAAAAAAAATAAAATAATCCAAAATTTCTCCTTAAAAAAAAAATGCCTCTAAATAAGAGGGCATACTGAATTTGCCATTAATTTCACATACATTAATTTTAAATACAGTGGAAATCAGGATAAATGCTGGGCACTGGAGAGATAGGAAAACATAACAGAAAACCAGCAGTTTTCTGAATTGCATATGAATTGACATTAAAATTAGTTTGAATTTTTATCAATGGAAATTACTAACTTTGAGAACAAATTACTGAGGATAATGATGGACTGTCCCACCTGTTTCCCAAAGTGCTCCCATCCAGACTGATGGCTATCTTTTCAAAAGGCACACTTTCAGTAGGCATAAATAGTGCTTCAGCTGAGGACTAGGTGTTAGGCTTCAAGAAACTCAAATGCCATTGATCCTGTAAGATACATTGGAAGTCACAATATAAGATCAAGTCAAACTGCAAGATCTCATGGTTTCTCTTCCCTTAAGCTCTTTAAGTTCACTGTCTCTGAAGCCCCATTCAAATATTGAACATTACTGCATCCTTCTGCCTTAGATACTATTTTTCCCTTACAGATCAATGAAGGGAAAAGCGGAGCAAGAATTTTTTTCCAAATGTGCCAAAAGTCAGATAACTTACTTACATATCTGAAAGAAAGAATTATTTCAGCCTCCCTGTTAATCTAACCACCAGTATGGAAAGAGAAATATCAATTAAAAGTGTGATCTAACTTTAAACTCAAATTTGAAACAACTAGGTATAGGCGATAAAAATAAGTGCCATGACTGATGCTTTCAAATGTTGCAGTATGCACTTGAAATGCCCTACAAGGCTAATCTGCCTATGCAAAAATAAAGTCTGAAGTATCCTAAACCCCCTGTCTAATATCTTTTAATATCTCTGAGCCTGCTCAGATACAGAACTATGGATCATGTTGGAATCAGAGTCACATTTTTGTGAAAACCCGAACAGATACACAAGCTCCTCAAATTACCCGCACGTGAAACTTCCAAGGATGCATTTTTGGCAACTCTCTCCAACTTCCTCCTCATTTTATTCAATCTCTTATTAAATGCGAAGGATTTCATACCTGTGTGCCATATCTTCACTCTCATCTCACCAGTTCTGCAACTAAAAACAAACTTATTCTGTGTTTAATCACTAGACCTGTTACCATTCCTAGAATGGGATATATTCTGTTCATTCCGTGCTTATATTAAACTCTATGTCAGAAAAAATGTCTAGTATCTTTTCTTTATCCACAAAGGTTATGCTGTAAATACTGACCTCCTTTTTTAAATGTATGGAAGATTTGTTCGGCGTTACATTTACTTACCGAATTTTAAACTGCTTGAACAATATATTATAACAGCAATAAATATAAATTCACTCTGTTCACAGAATTTCAAAAGCATTTAGGAAAGTAAATCTTACAGCATACATTGGTTACATATAATTTAAGTGCATAATTTTATAATTCACCTATGTGAGGGTGACACATTTATTTAGTAAAGTAGATTAACTCCTTATCTGAAAACAGCAGCATTTCACATGTAGCTTATGGTAATTGATGTTCTTGCAAGTGAAAGTGCTCCCTAATTATTTTTCTTTTCTTGTCCTAAAGGGAGCAAAATTCAAGTTGTTTAATTTATGATGTCATTTTTGTGTTAAGTTAATGCCAAACTGCATTACATTCAGCTAATTTGTTGCCAGGTTGAATTCCTTATACTTTTTCACTACTGATAATAGAGCCAAATTTGTTGTCAATGCAGACTGAAGTGTCTAGTCTGTCAACATGTTGCTGAAACACACCCTGAAGGAAGTGTTTTGTGGTTCACAGAAGTTTCATGTCAAGCATTAACATTTTTCAATACACTGTGTCTGAAAGTCCTGCCCAAAAATATGTTGATGAAGGCTCTAATAGTCTTCAGAGTCTAATATAGACCCTACACAGAGGAGCAGGGGAAGTTTATGCAGATTGTAACATGTTTCTAGTGTGGTCCTACTGTGACCAACACCTGATAAAGATGCTTGAAATTCCTTACATCATACTACGTAAGTGTTCAAAATTTGGATATGAATCTTAAATAAAACATACGTCTGAGGCAGGAGTTTATAAAGCAGAAGAACATAGGCACATCTAATGTAGAATTTTTGCCCTGACAGAAATGTTTGTTCCAGATATTTCCAGAAGTTAGTGTTTTAGTTTGGGAGTTACTAGACCTACCAGGCAGAACAAGAGGAGCCAGAGGTAAGTACCAACTATTCCTAAAAGACATTGTCTCTCTAGATTTTCAAATAAATAACATTTCTATGCTTTCATTTGACATTAAAATATGTTATCTACAAAGATCGTGTTCTCAAATATATTCCTAGACATGGTGCTGTGATTGAGATAAACAAGGGGTTTCAGTGCCAGTAACGATCCATCCTGTCTGAGGCAAAACACAAGAACGGCTCAGTCGAAGCTCTGCATAGTTGTGTTAACAGTGTTAGAGCTCTGGCAAGTCAGCCCAGTCTCTCAGCAGACATTTGGTTGATGTGTGCCTTAATATCTCTGTGTATATTTACATGTGTGTGTACATATATTTATATATATTCGCTGAAGTGTAGAGTTCAAGAGCTGATTTGATTAAGTGGATCCTGTGACCTGCCTTCTGGCTTTGTAATTGTCTGTTAGCTCATCCAGAGCTTGGCATCAGCATGTTCATGGTGTGCCTGGGTAGCAGCACTTTGAACACCTGGGCTGCAGTTTACCTGCACTGGTCTATTCAGGCAGCATGGGTAAGAACTAAGCCAAGAGCTCTTCCCAGCACAGACCAAGATGAAGCATTCATCAGGAGGCTCAAGCATTTAAAGACGATAGGTAGTGGATTCAGTCTTTCTCTCATGCCCTTCAGAAGCACCTTTCTCTGTTCATTAGTAGTGCAAGGAATTTTAGGTACTTGATTTAAAAGGCACCTGGAAGAGAAGCACAGAGTAGGTAGCGAAATAAAGAAGACAAGGTCCCTGCTCAGTGGTAACCCCAGAACTATGGAGTACATCACAGAAATGTAAAACCTATAGCAGGCACTGCTATTCATGATTTTGTATTCCCATCTTCTGTGAAGGGTGATAAGAACTACTTAATCTGTAAAATCTGCTGTTTCCAATGATTGCATTGCTTTTCACTTGATGCTTTTTATTTGGTGTTTTGGGTTTTTTTAAATTTTTCTTTAAATAGGCACAGTTATTTTAAATACAAGTTTTATGGGACAAAAGTCATGTTTTCTTCAGTCAGCTTCTTCCACTCTGTCTTTTTCCATTATTTTTCCATTCTGCCACACTGCAGACTTTTGTGATAGTATTATCAGCCAGGTACTCAGCTTAATCACTCCCTTACCATATGTACCTATGTAGTGTGCATTCTCTCCTCTTCTCCTCACACATGTACATGTTTCAGAAAAATCTACCTCTTAATTGCTTTTGTTTACCATAGTTTTGGTACAGCATATGGCTTCCATTTCCAGAACTTCCACACTGAAAATTCCACACTAAAAAACAAAAACATTCTTCTTTTCTTCATGTCAGCAAAATAAAACAAACAGAAATAAAAAGTTTCCAAAACCATTTGGATTTTAAGGGAGAGTATTCTGCTGTAAATTAGGAGGCACTTGTTATTTATTAATTAAATAAAATTCAGAAATTTAACCTTTGTAGCAGACTGAAAAACATTGGATTTTTTTATTTTCCACATTTTTTTCTCTTTCTTTATTTCGGGAGTTTTGTTATTATTACATTTGTTGTGCTTTCTATGTTTTGTTTTTTGGCAAATCTGGAAAGAGGCTGCTGTCCTTCACAACCCTACCCCAGAGCGCTATTCACATAAAGTGATCATTAGGACCAGGCACAGGCACTGTGTTTCTTGTTCAGTTTTAATGGAGGAACAAAATTTTGTGGCTCTTGTTCACCTTAGCACAGGATGTATCCAAGAATCAGGCACTGCTGTGGTGGAATGCAACTGGAATGTAACTGGAATGCAACTAGGCCTAACTCTGAAGCCTGTAGGATTGATCACCTCGTGTTTAGATTTGGTTCAGAATGCTTCTCAGTCACAAGATGATTCCATTTCTGCTAGTACTCTTCTCTGAGAATTTCCAGAGATGTACCTGTTAAAGTAATACTTGTGATTAAAAACAAACAAACAAAAAATACCAAAAAACCCCCACCAACCAAAAAAAACCCCATACAAATCTAAGCTGTAAAAGTTGAAGGACCCTTTTGTACTTTGTTTATGGCTATAGTAGACTGCTCATGAGAGAGGGAAAACAGGCTTGGAGGACCATCCTCACTTGAGGATGTCCCTCTCTCTCACTCTCTCACTGAAAGAGTCCACTGATGCTTTTGAAGATGAGAGAGCCCTTGCTTCATCATGAGATAACATAAGGGATTTGGTCTTGGCCAGGAGTAGGGTTTCATCTGCAGTCATAGAAGTATATAGCTCCAGGTGTTTTAAAAGGGTTGTCATGTACATCGTAAAATAAATCCAAAATGTCTAGGGATATTTAATTTGTAATGGTGGCATGTAGAGCATTCAACCAACTTGGGAGTTTCTGAAAACTCTTTTTTTATTTGTCGTGATTTAATTATGAAAAAATATAAATTATATATTGAAAGTAAAAAGGACTATTACAAAATCTGCACAGCAATGAAGGTTGTTCTCTTTTGTCATAGATCAAGTCTTGAATGTTACAAAATTGAATTTCTCAGATACACATTCTCTGCCTTTCCTTTTTTTAAGTTAAAAACATCTACACTGCTGCATTAAACCTCATTCATCCCTGAGAATAGAGCTATCTCTGTCCATAACCTCATCTGAAGGGTAACCAAAAATGAAGGCTATACTGTCTCTTCTGTTTATTATTTTCAAGGACTAATCACTTTCACTATTATAAGTGTGTGGCCTTTTCACAAGCTGAACTAATCTGCCTTTAAGTACAGACTTTGTTTTTCTCAAGTCTTTTATGTTATATTGAGGAAGCCTGAAATACGCAACATTTTCTCCACATGAAAGTATTTAGACTATTCTACAGTCTAAATCAACACCTGATGCATTTGATAAGATAAACAAAACAAGTTCCCCCACGTCTCCCACTTAAAGCTTTTGTTCCAGTCCTGTCGTTAATCTGTGGCTTCTTTCTTCACTTTCTCCAGTTTTACAAGATAATTTTAAAAATACTTTCTATTTTTGCTGAAAAAATTTAGGATAGTAGTGAAAATACCTTTTAATACTTCCCTTATAATATTTATATTTATATATAAAAACATAAAGTTATAGACTTATATATTTAACCTATATATTATATACAAGTATGTATATGCCTATATATATAATGTTATCTTTTATTTTATATATGTACATATATGTAATACCATATATAGTAGGAAATATATATATATATAAAATGGACACCCTAACAGTTTCCTCAAATTGCTGTCTTTTAGTTACTTTCACTCATTTAACAGGGCTACATACAGGTCAGCTCCTTAAATTCAACAGTGGCAGATCTGTACCAGTCTCTGTTCCAGGCGGTCACTCTGTAGCACCTGGTACAGCTGAAGGAGAGAAGCAGTCACAGTGCCAGTCGGCCTAAGCATCGTGGAATCATGGCACAGTTTGGGTTGGAAGTGACCTTTTAAGCCATCTATTCCAACCCCCCTTCCTTGAGCCCGGTCACCTTCCGCTAGATCCTGTCACCCAGAGCCCTGTCCAGTGGGACTTTGAATGAGTCAGGGATGGCACATCTACCACCTCTTGGGGAAACCATGACTCTTTCACCACCCCCATAGTAACATCTTCCTTGTATCTAGTCTGAGACACAAACGTGCTGCAACTTCTGGCCTGAGGTTTATGGATTGTTCCTGGTTATTTGCAACTATAAACACAGTCAACTTAGCTGATCAAACGTATCTATCTTAATGGACATTTTAAATTATTGAGTTCATGATGGATCAGTTCTCTGTTCTGGAGGTTTTCAAGTCTCTGCTAGGCAAGGCCATGACTGATCTGATCTACGTAGCAAAAGTTCTGCTTCAGGCAAAAGACTAGAGAAGAGGGGTCACAGAGATTCCTTCCAGTCAGCGTCTTTAAGATTCAAGGGGCTCTCTGGTGGACCTTCTGCAGAACAGGAAGCAGACAAATTCAAGCAGAATTTCCTTCTTTAACATCCAGATTTCTTCTTGAGTTAGGCTTTCCTTTCTAAAAATCCCAGTGTGTCTCTAAACTTCTGGAAAAGAGAAAGTATTTTCTGAACGAGAAAATCACTTTAAAGTTTAGTTCACCTTACAGTTCAAAATATGATTGTCATTTTTGGTTCCAAATTATAGCAAGTGTAGAGGGGTTATGTCCAATCTTGCATCCCTTCTCCCTCGGATATTTTGTCTCGTATGCTTCGTATCAGCTTGATAAGGAACAATGGTAAAGATGACAGGGTTTGACATTATTTGCAGTGAGTTCTAAGATTTCACCAGGTAGGATTTATAGTAAATACTGAAGGCCTCTGAACAAAGGCACAAAACAATGAGTGCAATTCTGATCTCCTGTACTTTATTAGAGTTGGTGTCACTGACTGCTGGTGTGCTTCCGAGACCACTCTGACTTAATAAGGGCAATGGATATGAATGGTGTTTAGTTTAAACAGCATTAACAAACTTTCCTCAAAGAAAAACTATCTTCATTTGTGTGCCAAAGTTAAGTTGTCAGTTAGCTGTGGGTTCGCTCTTTCAAAGCAGAGAATATTGGCAGCTGAATTACATCCCAAGAAAGCCCAAAAATTGAGCCAATCACTTGTGCAATGAGTGTGAAAGGCTGGGAGAATCCAGTCCTATTTCCATTGAAGAGATTCAGAGATTCCCCACGATTTTAATGGCAAGACTGATATTAAAGGGATTGGACAAACACAATCAAAATGGAATTGAAATGTTGAATAGAGTCTACTGTTTCAACATTACATTTGTATTCACCTTGTTCAACTGTCAGAAGCTCAAAACAAACACAAATGGCTTTCCTTTGCATCCGCTCACAACTCTGGATTTAAAAAAAATGCTCGATGAAGGGGATGCTGTAATGTCCAAGTGAAAATCAAAGCCATCAATCAAAAGCATTTAAATGAGTGAGAAAATTAGAAAGTCTCCACTTAGGATCAATTGTCTGCCTATTCAGACATTTGAGAACATAAACGTGTGTCACAACCCCCAGCCAACTTTTTCCAAATCTTTCACTTTATTTAACAATGTACTTGAGTCACATTTGAATTTTTATTCATTTTCTCCTGACTTCTAAAGCAGCGCATGGGAGGTGGAAGAAAAAGAATGTTGTAGAAGCACCAACCTGATAGAATGTCACTAGGGAAAAATATAACATGGAGCAGAGATAATAATAGCCTGTCTGTCCTTCAGCAATGGGCTACAATAAAAGTTGAGAATCCTAAGTGAGAATAACCATTTAAGCCTAATCACCTTGACATATAATGAGATTGAAAGGGAATGGGAGAGAGAAAGAGGGGAATCAAAGTTCCTGCTTATTGAAATGCTCCTTTTAACAACAGTATTTATTTCACCTAGGCTGAGTAAAAACTGTGACTTACCATAGGCTGTCTCAGGAAAAGCAGCAATTTGTATTGAATGGGGTTTTTTCCCCTGCTCACATTTTTAAGCGGATCTGCATAAAAATATGAAAAACCAGAAAACAATCCTCTACAAATTGAATTTCTTTAAAAGAAATAAAACATAAGTGAAAAAATAAATGAAACAGCACCATTATTTGGATTACATTTATCTTTAATCCACTTTGTCCTCTATATGAAATACAGTATGAAGACATCTGCCAATATTTTAAAGGCTTCTGCCTGTGTCTGAATTATGTTTTTAAATTAGACCCTAAAGCTGCATTCTAATGCATTACTTTCATTTACTGGAGTATGCATATACTATCATACTACTCCCATGACATTCTTTATTTAATCAGTCTGAGAGCTGTACAGACTCATATCTATTCCCACATAAATCTCTGCCAAATACTGCTGACTTTTAGATTTAACCTCACTGGCAATGAATGACCTCCTTGGGAAAAAAATGTATAAAATGGACAAATATTTTAGGGGAAGAAGCAATCTTTTTGGATAATCAGTGGTAGGTATGCAAATCTGCGTGGTTCAGAATGGAGGTGGTGTCCTTGTGGTGAATAGGAACTGCTGCAGTAAACAACTTTAGCCTTTCCTATTAAAGGTTAGGGAGAGTGATTGATATGTTTGACAAAGAAATGTAAGGTCAGGAGCAATAAAGGCAATCTGTTCTTTATACAAAAAGTACATGAAAAGCAGTACATATACTAGGTATTCTCTAGCTGGTGTTGGTGCACCTGCTATTTCAGAATAATAAATGGAGCTGAGTCCCATTGCAGCTTGTGCAGGTAGGAGGGATGACTGTTAACTCACTCTATTCTCCGATCATTAGTTTTTCTTTATAAAAAAAAAAAGATGGTCTCCTAATCAGCCGCTCCTTGAGCCTATTTTAACCTCACCTTTTCTTTTCATAGCAGTTAAGGTGCAACCAAATCCACAACTGTCCCACTCGTGTAAGTAGAACTTCTTGAAGTAAAGCTCCATGAGGTTTCAGGTAAGGGTATTAGAATCTGCCCAAATAATTTTAGTCCTGTCTTGGGTTAAGGTTACCAGAAGCATAAATTAAGGATATATCATGACATCATGCTAGAAATGTCCGTTCCTAATGTTTAGGATTTGTGTATATATTTTCTATAAGATTCTAGATGCAGTTACATTGTCTTAAATTGGGATAAACACTCCTTTAGACCACTACTACAAGTCTTTACTTAAATTATCTATGAGTTTTAGCTCCTCGTCATCCAGTGAGCTCTGAAAGCACAATGGCCTGCCACCAACCTTCATCTTCTACAGCAAAGGAAACCACAGATGTCATTGCAGGTCTATTAAATTGCGTATTGACCACAGATAGTTCGTTGTGGAATCTGGACTTCTGTAGTGAATGTGTAATATTAACATTTCCTTTATAGAACAATTGATTTACAGTACACACAAGTGACTTAAAAGCAACAATTACACAAAGAAACCCAAGGAACCTCACAAAATTAAACTTACTTTTATCAGTCAAATAGTTGGGGTAATGTGTTTCCCCCGATGCAGACATTTTTTCTTACATTGAAGTCAATAGCAGACAGCACAGACATCTTGCAGTTCTGATAGCAGCCAGTTACTGGAATTGCAGAAGACAGGGGTAGAAAAGACCTTGAGATATTATCTAGATTTTTCTTTGTTTGAAAAAAGGAGGAGATATACCTGAACTGTTCCTGACAATTGTTTTTCTGACTTGCCTCTCAAAACATCCAGAGATAGGACTTTGGTGGCTTTCATAGACAATTTGTTTTGCTATATCATGATCTTCTGTTCTTTGGTTCCTCCCAGATTTTCTGGTTTTACTATTCCATTTCAAAGCAGTTTAGATCATTTAAACTAGACTAATAAGAATGACTCATTTTTTAAAAATTTTTTTAAAGGCAAAAATATTACCTCTAACTACAAGGTATTCCTCTCTTCTTGAACCTAAGTCATATCTAAACGGTGGAAGCAAGGTTTATCCAAGGTAGGTCTAATATCACCAATAGAATTGGATACAGTTCTTCATCAGCAGGGATTTAGGTAACCTGCTCACATGCCCAGGACCACAGAAGAGCTTAGACAGCTCATGCCCTACAACTCCTGCTGTTGTTGTGCTCCTGCAGTGTAATCATAAAACCACATCTGCATATCAGGAAGTTCAGCTGACATTTCCATTTCTGTGGTGAATATTCTATGTTTAATGGACCCAAGCCAAAACAGGAACATCTTCTTCAACAGTTTAGCAGACTGGCCTGAGTAGTGATCAAACTCATCTGCAGAACTAGGTTCTCACATCTAAGATCAGGGTCTGCCTGTGTGTTAAATGTTTCTCTCTGAAAGGACCTGACCTTGGGGGAGGTGGGTGGCGCAGAGAGGAGTTTTGCATGCCTAGTAAAGTTTTCAGTAAAAGACAGTTACTAGTAATAAATTTCTGTGCTGCCTGTGCTGCCTGTTGGTGTTATGAATAGATGTGGGGGTTTAGATAAGTCCCTGCCTTTTGCCCAGGCCTCTGGCAGCAGGCAGTAGCTTTATTGAAGTGGCCAGCACCCCAAAACCCACTCTCGTTCACAACTTCTTTAAGAGTGGCTGATTCGGTCTATTATAGAATGAATTATTTATTTAATGGACACAAAACTCACAGACATAGGACTTAAAACAGACTATTACTACACAGGAATAAGACAAAAAAAACCTACCAGTAAGTACACACGGGGTTAAAGGTACTATTAATGTTACAACTAGCAGAGAAATAATATAACTTAGGATGTTTCTTACCATTCAGGTGTGATGGAACACACATCAAAGTCCTTTCCCTCAATTCCCAGGCAAGTAACTGCAGAATCTGTGTCCAAACTCCGGGGAGAAGTCCCACACGTTCTCAGGGTGTGTGTAGGAGACTTCTGTCTCCGTGGTAATTGGGTGGGCTTTTATAGACATAAGAACTGTGTCTTTTGGTCACTGATGTTTATTTTCTTTCATCTCTTCCCACATCTGCTCTCATACCAAGATGTGTACTCTGGGCTGGGGCTCGGACCCTCGGGCACCCAGAGGTGACCCCGTGCTGGGCCTTTGATCTGGCCTGAGTTATCTCTTCCTGATGCCCCAGCCATGACAGAGAGAGAGAGAGAGCGAGAGAGAGAGGAGAATGTCCTGCCACAGTTAGAAACAGAGGAAAGGAAGAGCTTTCTTGCAAATGGGTTCTGGTGTCAGTCAGAAAGCAGCCACTCATTTTGTGGAAGAAAGGTGGAAGCACCTTCTGTAATCACTCCTCAACTGCAGCTCACTGTCATCCACAGTCTGTATCAGACATGGATGGGAATCATAGAATCACAGAATCATTTAGGTGGAAAATGACTGCTAAGATTGCTGAGTCCGACTGTTAACCTAATGCTGAAAAGTCCACCACTAAACCGTGTCCCTAAAAGTCCACCACTAAACCATGTCCCTAAGTGCCATATCTGCTTGTCTTTTAAATACCTCCAGGGCTGGTAATTAATGCACTTCCATCATCAGCTGTTCCAGTGTTTGACCACCATTCCTGCGAAGAAATGTTTCCTAATATCCAACCTAAGCTTCCCCTGGCAGAAATGGAGCTCATTTCCTCTTGTCTTGTCATTTGTTACCTGGGAGAAAAGATGAAACCCCACCTGGCTACAACCTCCTTTCAGGCAGTTGTAGAGAGTGATAAGGTCCCCTCTGAGCCTCCTTTTCTCCAGGCTAAACACTCCCAGCTCCTTCAGCAACTCCTCATAGGAGTCTCTAGACCCTTCACCAGCTCCTTTGCCATTCTCTGGACACCTCAGCACCTCCATGCCCTTCTTGCAGTGAGGGACCCAGATCTGAACACAGGACTCGAGGCGCAGCCTCACCAGTGCTGAGTACAGGGGGACAATCACTGCCCTGGTCCTGCTGGCCACACTATTGCTGATCCAGGCCAGGATGCCGTTGGCCTTCTTGGCCACCTGGGCACACACTGGCTCATGTTCAGTCGGTTCTCAATCAGCACTCCCAGACCCTTTTCTACCAGGCGGCTTTCCAGACACTATTCCGCAAGCCTGTAGCGCTGAAAGGGGTTGTTGTGACCCAAGGACACAGCAGTTTGTCTTGAACTTCATACCACTGGCCTTGGCCCATCAATCCAGCCTATCCAGGACCCTCTACAGAGCACCCAAATTGGTGTCACCTGCAAAGTGACTGAGGGTGCCCTTGATCCCCTTGTCCAGATCACTGATAAAGATTTTAAACAGGATTGTCTCCTCTGAGGAACACCACTAGTGACCAGTCGCTGATGGAATCTTACACCACTCACCACCACTCTTTGGGCTTGGCCATCCAGCCAGTTTTTATCCAGCAAAAGGTACATCCTTCAAGCCACGAGCAGCTTGCAGGTAGCAAGCTACCTGATTCTCACAGTCCTCTGACCATAGCAGTGGCCACAGACATTCGGCTTAAGTGTTCAATAGTTTGGGTATGCTGTGAGCTGGGACATAGGCTTGGACTGAAGGAAAGGATCACTGAGATTTCTAGCTTAATAGAAATCATCAGCATGCTGTTCTAGAAAGCTCCTTCTGCCTTCAGTGTTCCCTTTCTTTCACACTGTGCACACATTCAATCTCACCTCTTTAAATCTTCCATTTCATCATCTTTTTTCTTCTCCAGAGCATAAATCTACGCGCAGGTCTTAACATAAATGCCTGTCCTCTGGACTGAACCCCTCTTTACAGCTTTACACATCCCACAGAAATAGATTTATTTGTTTCAGTGGGTTTATCCTCTGAAGCCAGGATTTTCCAGTTTAGATTCAACTCTCAGGAGAAAAACTTGCAGCACAAGTCATTATATATATCCAGCAATGACTCTCAGCTGCCAGAAAATTGCAGACCAATGGGACATTGCTGTAATCTCTGATTCCAACTGGTCCATGCATTTCCAGTGGCTGTGCATAAAGAGACTCAGAATTGTTCATTAAGTTTGTTGTGAAACCAAGTGTTTAATATCTGTAATTCCAAAGGATCAATGGGAAGTTAAATTGAGTGAAACTAGTTTTGAACTTGTGCAGTTGCAGAGAAACAGCAGCATCACATATCTCAAAAGAACGCTCATTTTCAATGTAGCACCATGATTTTGAAACTATTTCTACTGTTTCAGGCTGATGAGTGTTTTTCATTGTTGTTGATTTGCTTTTTAATGAACAGCTTCACTGTGCATGTTAAGAAACTACTGCAAAAAAAAAAAAAAACCAACCCAGCTGAAATGAGTAGAAGCACTTCTTTTACTGATAGGTTATCAACCACAACCATATTATTTGAAAAGTCTTGTCAGCAAGAAAGTTGAGTTAGTTTTCTTTTGTACACCTCGCTTGCATTTTCATGTTATTAAAATGCAAGAACAAAACCACATTGGGAATGCATTTGTCTTTAGTAATAGTTTATTGTTTCATATGGGTTCTTCTGTCTATTTAGGTACAAATTACCTGGTTCATTTATTTAAATGTATTGGAAATAGTGACTGCATTCTCTGTTTTTTTCTGTGCAGCTGCTTTTAGAGTGGTCTCTCTCCTTTCCTTGACAGGGTGCTAGGGCTCTGAGGACACAAGCAGCACTGAGTGTCCCTGACCAGCCTCCTCAAACTGTCCCCCACCTTGACCGTGTTCCAGGATGCCACATCAGCCCCCTGGGGCCATCAGTCCCTGCCCCGGAGATGCCACAGCAGGGCTGGTCTCCAGTTCACTGCAGCCCAGCCCCGTAGAATCTGGGCTTTTCCATCAAGCCCTGTGCACCCAAGGACTCCTGTTCCCACCTTCAGGGAGGTGCTGATGCGTGGGGCAGGAGCCGCCCATAACTGTCCCCAGCTGTCCTGCTCCTGTCTGAGGTGGTGGATCACTCCAGGGCTGTGTGAATAATTTGTGGAAAACACTACTCTTTGCCTCTGACACATTTTCTCTATCTGAGTAGGGGTAAAAGCATTGAGTTCAGATGGGCTCCTGGGCTCAGGAAGCAAGGAGAGAAGTGCCTTGGTAGCAGAGACAGGCTGTCAAGAGGCAGACTGCATCAAACAGCTGCTTTCTGTATTCCCTAGAATTTGTGGATTTTCAGGTATGCTGATGCTGCTAGGCTAAGGCATAGACAATGACAAATTATAAAGCATTGTGAACAGTCTTATAAAGGATAATTAGAGAAATGCGAATACATATGAAATGCATATATTTCTTTGGAAATTTCTTTGAAAATTTCCACTTGAAAATGATCATCTTTCCATAGCAATTTAGGACAATGGTAATAGTTCTATATTATCTTAGTCAGATTGTTTAAAAAACAAACAAACCACAACTATTTAAGGCTTGAGACTCAAGAGCCTTGTTTCTCAAAAGTACTTATGTAGTTGCCTTGAAGGCTGAAAGAAGAATAATCCTTGAGAAAGCTGTCTGAAATAAACCGTAAGGAATATGTCATTGCTATGAAAAGATACACTCCATCCTATTCTAGGTGGAATAGATGCCTCCTGTTAACTGAAAAAGGTTAGGCACCGGGGTGAATCTGTTTCACACCATGCCTTGCAAATTAGTAAATTAGACCTTGTTACTCCATCAGCTGGTACCTTCATAACACCTCTTTCTTGAAAAGGGATCCTGGAACTTCAGAGGGCCTTGACAAGACTGGATCATGGCTTTTTTAGTTGGTTTAATTATTTTTACCTTGTTAGTGGCCAAAAATCTCTAGAAATACTACGGTATCCCAGTCGGCGCTTGGAGTTACCCTTTCTCACATGGGACAGTTCTGGAATGGAGCAGAGCAGAGCAGTTTCACCACCAAGGAAACATCCAGATTGTACAATAGAAATAAGAGCTGCCTGAAAGCAGTAACACATTTTAACTCCAGTAAGGAGTTAGGAAAAATGCGCTTTTCCCTTTCATTCCTCTTCACTTTTTTTTTTTTCCTGTGGATCTGTGAAATAAAAGTACTAATAAGAAACAAATGTACATTTGCTATAAACCAGTAATGAACCTGTGTTTTTTGTCTTTGTGGCTGTGGTGGTTTGTATGAAAAAAGGTTAGACAAAGAGTATTCTAAAAGTTTGTCATGGAGAAGAGAAGAGAGCGGGAGAGGCTGTGAAAGGAATATGGGGCCAAATGCTCGCATTACCCTATATTTTATTAATCATAAAATGAATCAAAAACATTGAAGAAATTTCTGAGTCTCTACTCTGGGAGCCTACAAAATAAAATTTCTTTTCAACAGTCTCTGCCCTGCATTTTGCTGCCAGCCTAGAGATGATCCCATCTAAAATGCAAACCACAAGAACTGAGGTTAACTTGTGATATACTCTTTCGAAGCAGTTTTCCCCAAAACAGTAAATATCATTCCACAGCATATTTTTTTTTCTACAAGTCTCTTTGTTCTCCATTGCCACACTGGATAATTGTATACGGGTGAAATAGAAGCAATTTCCCACGATCAGAATATCATAGTATAATGTAGCAGATGTAAATAAATATTTTTGAAATAGAAGGGCATATTTTTAGGGCCAGAAGGATCTGGTCTTATCATGTAGTCTGA
Organism: Mohoua ochrocephala; assembly: GCA_013398855.1. Taxonomy (NCBI): domain Eukaryota; kingdom Metazoa; phylum Chordata; class Aves; order Passeriformes; family Acanthizidae; genus Mohoua; species Mohoua ochrocephala. The sequence continues at coordinate 21,926 of VZTA01009228.1, read as the reverse complement.
ACTCCTGTTTAAGAAATGTCACATGGTCCCCAATTTGTCACAGCAGAGCTCTAATTCCTGTACTGCCAACCCAAACGAAACAACCGAACAAATAACTAACTTTTAATTTTTTTTTTTTTTAAAAATCAAGAGGTATGGAAAATTACTTTGATATTGGCTGGTTTTCTCATTCTGTAAACAGCACATGGCCATGCAGTGTCCAGTACAGTATGTACAGCAATATGGAAGTGTTTTCTTGGCAACAACAAGAAAGTAAAGCAAGAGATGTCCAAAGGAACATAAGCGGAAGGCTGGTTGCTGATGGGCAAGATAAGTCTCCCCACCGAATTAGCCTACTTTGTCATTCCAAGTGTTGAAAACCTGATATTTTCCAAGATGTAATTAATATTCACTTTGAAGATGCTTTTAATGAGCTATGGATGCTAAGTTATTCTCTAACAGCTTTCCAGTTGTAAGTAATGATTCATTCAGAGAGTAACAGATTCAGCTTTGGAATGTCCCATCTTACTGCCCAGTCTTGCTATGCTCCTGCCAGCAAAACTCAATGTCTGCAGTGGTCGACCAAGCCATGTGGCACTACTACTGTGTAGTCTCTTGATATTAAACTGGCATCTAGCCCCCTTATTTCAATATTCCTCATTTCATGTTGCTATTAAGGTAGACTATTATTCCACTATTATACAGCACCAAAGGACTGTTCAGTCCAGCCATTAATATGCATAGCTAAATGTTCTACTTCGTGCATTTTCAAGTGTCAGGGAAAGAAAAGACACTGAGGATTTTATTCCATTTGTATCCCATATGTACAAATGTGTTCAGTTTATGGCCCTGGAGAGAAACTTTCCAGCTTCCAGAAGTGCATGCATAGCCTGGAATGTGAAAATGTGGTTGTTTTCTTTCTCTTATATTATCTTTGATAATAAAGATTGTACAGTCACATAGCTGGCATTTTTACTAGTGACTCATAAGGAAGAATAGAATCCAATTTTCTTGTCCTTAACAATCTTGGCTCTGATGCTGTAGTAAACAGAAAGCACTTATTGTCAGACAAGTATGTAGATATGATTCTAGGATAGAGGGGGCCACAGATCACTTCAGAAACAACCAAAAAGTAAAGCTGTTCTGTGAGAAGAACAACTAGTGAAGCCTGATTTGTTACAGGCTTCTTTCGAGCATCCCTGCAAATTTCATCTTTCCCCTTCTCCTAAATCCTCTCCTCATCTGTTGGTCTGGATCCATGTCAATTCTGGTTGAAACTGAGTAACAGGCTCCTTCATTTACAGAAAGTGAAGAAAGAGACAGCTCTTCCAGGGAAAGAAAGACAAGCAAAGAGAAAATACCATTATAAACCCTTAATTTCCTTGGAAAAGCAAGCTAGAGTATGTTTGGTATTCTAGCATTCTGGAAGTGAGTTGAGGCCCTAACCAATACTCCGTCCTAGTGTGTTAGGTTGTGTTAGGACAGGAGGAGAGGGAAGAAGCTCTTTGTGTCTGGTTGTGTCCTTCAGGTTGACAAGAAGCACATTCAGCTGAAAAACTTATCATGGGTCGTGGTCCCCTTACTATAAGGCTTTGTCTTGCATTTTCCCTTTAAAATATAGTCTCCAATGCAGTTTCAGCTATCAGCCTTGAATCAATAATTAATTCAAAAGTTCATAAAATGCGTTTCTTGTAGAAAGTCAGAATAGATATCAAGTGATTTCTTCCAGTTTTAAAATGTTTCAGCTGAAAAACTGCATGTAATCATGTGAATAGTTTCCTTATTCCAAGTAGTTATGTTTACAACAATCAGCATGTGTTCTCAAACACTCATTATTAGTTATAAAGGTTACATTTATCCATTCAATTTTCTTTTACCACTATTAAAGAGAACACCAGACTTTTCCGTTTGTGCAGAATCATCATACATGCAGAGGTTATGACCACATATACTGATAAATGTTCAATACTGGAGTTTGGTCAAGCTGTGATAAGAAGGTCCCCATATATGCGATAATTCAGAACTAGTATGTTCAAAATCCTTTTGGCCTACAATTCACCTTAAGAAATTCAATTAAGAGCACTGTGTCACTGCAGTCACTGTAAATGGATCTCTGTACAGGATGATGGTCCTCACATTTCTTGAAGGTAGTATAGAAATCCCCACTATGATTTTTCTTCTTTGCTGTTTCTTCTATTTCAAGTCAGCCTTCATTAATAACTTGGCAAATAAAATCTTTCTGAGCAAACACACCTGTATTGATAGACAGAAAAATCTACAATCACATCTAAGTCATGTATGCAGTTTGTGAGGTATTGATAGCTAACTTTTGGTCTCCTCCACAAAAGGTTCAAACTTGCATATTTGTATAAAAAAGTTTTAATGGTTATCTGTTGTAAATGCTTAAGTCTGTTAACAGACTGGAAAAACTTGATTGTTAGAATGTCCCTGCAACACCGCTCGTGGTCCTGTTTGGGTAGGATTGCATCCTGTGGATTAAATTATGTGAGGCAGCTCTTTAACCGAAATACAGCCAAGACCAAAACGTCCAACCCATAGTCTAACTCCAGTTTTCTGCTTCCATATTTCACTTTGTACTGCAATTCCACCTCTGCACGTCCCCAGACATCTCTGAATGTCTCAGCTCTGCTCCAGCCCCTTCAAGAAAAGATAAACCCAGGGCTCAGCCATCCTTACTGCCTGACTGCCCTGATTCCACATGTGTTCTTAAACTTATTTAACATCTGTGGACAGGATTGACAGAACTGGTTCAAATTTAAGCCATGGGCACTTTCTTTTGAAAAATTTTAGGAGTAAAATAATGGATTTTACATCCAAAAGGATATCAACATGAAGCATTATACTTTTTGTATTTTTTTCCATATGGATTTCAACCCTTTTCTGCACTCTGTATCTACCTTAAGTTCCAGAAGAAAAAGTTGCATTTCATTTTTGCTGCTATTAGGTCTAGACTCAGTTACAGTGGCCCAAGACTTCAGATCACCACTGACTCTAAAGTGACCTTTAATTTTCACAGTGCACACAGGGGCAATAGTGAAAAGCACTTTGTTGCTTATATGCCGAATTTTATTTTGGCACTTTCATGTGAGTTCTGCATTTTCTGTGATTTTCTGGACAGCGTGCAATTTCTCCAAACCAGAAATATCCAGAAACAAACCATTTCAGGCTCAGCTACTTGAAAATATCTATTAAAAAAACCATCCAGAAATATTAATACTAGACAAGAACAGAATCAATTGTCCTAGGCTGGCGCTTCTGTTGACACATCTTACAACACACTTCCTGCCTTGTGATTCCATCCCAGGAATTTCTCTGATGATGAAAACCACTGTCAAATATTTTAGCCCACTGAGCAAACCCTTTCTGATATTATATTTAATTTTCTCTGTTTACTTTGGGTAATCTGTAGGAAGAGTAGCCTCCTTACTTCCTGCAATTCTTGATTTTAAATTCCACAATATTGTTTTGACCTTTATAGTACTGGTAAGGAAATAACACCTACAATCTCTCTATGCCCATACTGTCCACTTCATGCTCCACTTCAGGCTTGGATAAGGATGGGGGCTGGGCAAAAGACTTGCCTAGAAACAAGCTATTAACGTGAGATGTGTTTTACAAATATACCCTAATTTGAGCAGTAGAAGGTCACGTGCGTGCTAGATAATTAATTTGGGGATTTGACAGACCAAAGGTCAGAATCACAACAAAATTAGCTGGTTTCTTTATATCAGCACTTATGAGGCAGAAGGTGGGGGATATGTATTGTGAGCACTCTCCAGTTAAACTGTTGTGCTAGCACAAAACATTACTGCATTAGGCTGTAGCCTGTAATCAATCCCAGCTGGAAGCTCATATCAACATTACTGTTCTTCTTGCCAGTTCCTTGTTAATCCTCTGAAAGGGTAGGTAAAAACAGGACCAGTGTCTTATATTACATAGGTTGATTTATAGAATCCAGCTATTCAAACATTTTATTCTGCACAATTTACAGGCCAAATAATTTTATTTCTGAAATGTTTAATTGGTTAATTTAGACCATACAAAATAAATGACAAAAGGCTCCAGCGGAAATTCCATCCCATAGTCTCATTTTGGAGTATTTTGTTCCCATTTGTAATGTCAGGCCTCCCTGTGTTCACTGTAGAAATGCTTTGTTGGGCCGAGAAGTGAGCTTTTATATACATATGGAATTCTTAGAAATACTGTCACTGAGCCAGGTATTTCAAAATGTATGTTTTCCCAGAAACCCCCCTCTATCGGATAGCATGCTTATCCATGCTGCTTCTCTCCTTTTTTAGAGCTGACACGGGATGGATAGGTGGCTCAAGTGTGAAGTTTTAGCTGCCCTGACAATGGCAGCAACACCCTCATGTACCTCCTGTTTTCCAGACCAGTTACTCCCATCATAATGAAGCCAAAAAGCTAGTAAGAGCCTGTCCCCTGGATGAAAACAGAGGAATTCAAATAGAGAAAAAAACTCACAATATAATTCTAGCCAGAAAACAACTAGCTAGAGCTTTGTACTCTTTCTTTTTTGTTGTTTTTCTTTTGGCTTAAAACCTTCTCTTTCTTCTCCCTCCTGACCTATAATCTTCAAAGTAGTTTGGATCCTTGGAGTCCCGTTGACTCATCATGAATCCTGGAAGTTAGTAGCCCGTCTGATGAAAATGTCCTTTCCTCCTACAAGTTACTGACAAACTCCATCCCCTGTTCACAGAAGCAGCTAGGACCACAGGGATCCCACATATTGGTTTGTCCCTGATCGAATTCCCAAAACATGCTTTTACTAACCCTGAACATACGGTTGTGTTTTTGCTGGCATCAAATGCAGCTGCCAAGGCTCAGAGGAGTTTGTATCCCATAATTCTGTCCATTTTATTCTCATATATTGGTCCTGAACTTCCATATCATATATAGATAGGTATGAACCAGATATCTGGGTTAAATAGCAAGCTATTCATGCTCTGGATACCTCCGAAATACACTAAAACAGTCTCAAAGACATTGTTGATATTACTAAGTCAGTTATTCAGAAAAGGATGCTGCCTCAAATGAGGGTGAAACCAGAAAAATCTACAAAAGCCACTGAACACTGGAAACACTTCTGTTCTTAAGGTGTTTGCTTTGGGAAAATGCTGCAGCAAAAGGGGAGCAGTTTTGGGTTACAATTGTACAGTCGGGCAGGTTCCGATCTGAGCCATACTGACTTCATGCACACCTGAGCACAACTCTTTATTTCATGCCTACTACTTATTTCCAATCTACGGTGAGCTGTGGTTCAAAAAATAATTCTGGTCTGTGTTTTTATTTTTTATTTTGAAGATTTTTTCTTCTAACAGAGATGAAAGATTAAGGCAGATCAAAATTTAAGGTAAAGTCTGAATTCCATAAAGCAGATTTCGGTCCTTTAGCCCATAGAGGAAGCTGTCCCTTGATAGTCAGAGAGCCAGAGCCCTGCGGAAACAACCTGGAGAGTTTTTTGATTCAAAGCTCTAGTTGATTTCCTAGTGGAAAGAAACTTATTTATAATAGTGTCAAATGCATTACACTAGCTACTTCATTGATTTTTTTTTTTTTTAATTATTTTTTAATTCTTTTGAAAACCATCATGCTAGAGTCTAATAGTGTTTTGGTAAACAGTTTTCTTGGCATAGACAAATAGAATAATAAAAAAATTACTTTAAACTCAGTGCTACCTTCTTTTTAAACTCTCAAACTTTTGAACATCTCCTTGACACTTGAATCCCTATTGTATCTTTGACTCTCATCTTGAAACTAGTTTATTCTTCTAAATTTGTAATGGTAGGAACAGGGATTGGAGAATTTTCTTTCCTTTAGAGAAAATCCTACTATGGGGATTTCTTTAAGTGAATTTAAGTCATCACTTTGTATAGAGTACAATTTCCTTTTCTGCATTCTCATTGTTTTTCTTAAGAAAATCTCTGGTTTAGTTATTAATCTCTCATTGTTTTTTATTATCAAATAACACCCCAAAACTCCGAGCCTTCTTTTTGTGAGTTGAGTAAACATTTCTTACTGAAATTTCACACAAAAGTAACACTCTAAGACTCCAAATAAGATAAAGGATTCTAGGTGCAGAAGAAAAGTAAAGGGAAAAAAAGGAAAAACGCAAAATATAGAAAGACTACTTGCTTTAGCAGAAGCCCATATTATGCGTCAAGGGATGTCAAATTTACAACGACCACGACTGCTGTTTATTTAGTATACACAAGGGTTTGAATATTTATGTCAGAATTTCTTGGCTAGAGATAGGTGCACACACACAAAGCATCATATCTGACATGCCTGGGTTCATCTAGCACACTGGGCATTGCTTTATGAGAAGCCTGTGTTTGTTCTGTGCATCCCAATCCGTTCCACATGCATCAGACACATCGGCCACACGGCGACGTGCAATGATTCCGGAACCGGCACTTTCGTTACACGGGCACTGGGTAAATACGTGAGCAGCCAACGAAACATAGGCAGCTTCCTGTCCTGATGTCTTCCTGTCCCTGAAAATCCAGCAGAGCTTCCCTGAACACATTTGATCCACTGTCCAAGGATTTACGGGCTCTGCCCTGACTGGGCTGTTGTGTTATGCAAGAGTTTCCTTGAAAAATACCAGAAATTGTCACTTCTGCCCAGAAAATAGGTGGCAAAAGAGTTGTTTAGAGAAATGCCATAGGCCTAGTAACACTATATTGTAGAAAGAAAAATTACCTAAAATTTGCTTCTCACTGATCAGGACTGGTTTAAATCATTGGTTCTCTCTGTAACTAATATAGCAAAGGAGCTCCGCCAGACTTCTAGATTGAATATGAAATCTGTGCTTAGATGTTTAATAATTTATGGTTTATTTGTTTACTTTTTGATATCCTACTTATTATTAAATGCTTATATTGCTTAAGAAAGCTTTGAATGACTAGCAAATTATTTTATTTTGGGGTAAGGTACTGTGTGACATTTCCTAGATACATCCTGAAGCAGGTAATATTTATGGAGGTCACTTGGGCGAGCAGTCAGATTTGTGAAGAGAGACATGTAGTACTTGTTTTAAAGTACTGTGCAAGTCAAAAGTCTGAAATGGCCAGAATGTTCCATGAGGGAAGAATTAAAAATATTGTTTTAGGTGTCTTCACGTGCAATAGATTTCTAATCGTCTGAATTAATAAAAACAATATAAAGAAAATAATATATTTATAGAACTGTTTTCTGGATTGCTTTCTTTATAAGGGAGTAGATAATCTTAGAGGTCTTGATGATCTTAGAGGTCTTTTGGAACCTTAACAATTGTATGGCTCTAGAACAGTGCTGATATCTTCAAACATCTTTGTTTAGCACTCCAGGAGCCTCACAGTATAAAGAAGAATGAAAATATAAAGTATAATGACTTTATACAATAAAATCACTGAGCATAAGGAACCAGGCACTTCCCAGGTGTACTTCCCTTTTGCTCTCAGTACACACTGACCTTATCCAGTCCCTGATCTTTATTAAATTGAGGTTCTGGAAAATATCTTAGATAAATAGGGTTGTGACCCTGTGAAGGCAAACTCTCTTGTAGACTATTAGGAAGTCCAAGTGGACTATTATGCTCATTCAATGTGAGAAATAGGCTCAGGGACTCAAGGATATTGACATGGTCTAGCATGGTATGATAGGGTTTCAGACCTCCAAGAGTCATTTGCAAAACACACATCTTCATAAAGGAGGTGCTTCTTGATTTTTGTATGGATAACACTTGTACTGAGAAATTTTGTCTCAGATTATCTATTGCAAGTAAATACAATTTTCTGTTTGTTAGATGTATTCTATCTTAGTGTTTCTATACAGATTTGAAAGTAGATGAATAGTGATTCGGGAGCACTCATTTAGCAAATACAAGTTTCTTGGGCCCCATAGGTCTTTTTTGTCAATCCTAACTGGAGTTTCAGCAATTTTTTCTCCTGAACTCAGTTTTCACACTGATGCCAACATACAGAACTAAACTTTCACCTTCCAAAACACCTTCATTTTTATTTTGTGAGGGCTGCACAAGTTTGTCTAAGAGTAAAATTTGTCGCTTCCTTTGATGGAAAAAATTTCATATAAGAAAAAATCTTCTACAAATCATTCTCAAAAGCTAAACACTTTCAAGATGTGACAGACACTTGTATGTCAAAGTTTATTCATTTTATGGGATTGTTCTGAGGACTAGATATGTTGCTTATGCAATCTCCCAGAAATCTTGTAAAGGTTCTCTTTAAAAACTGAAAACTTTCACACAAGTTTTCGCGTACAAAAATTTCTAAGTGCTTAATATAAAAACATGAAAGTGTCCTTTGAACCATGAGCCCATAGGAAGAATGGATTTAGGCTGCTTGCAATGCCTCAGCTAAAATTTCTTTATAGAGTTTTAGAGTGCTCAAAAAGAAAGTGATTTACTTTAAGCTATATTTTTTTTCAAGGCCATTTATATACCACATTGTCAGTCATCTGCAGCATCGTATGGCAGCTTCACAGCAAATAATTTTTCCTAAAGCCAGAGTCCTTATTAGAGCTGGACAAAAAAAGGAACAACTCTATCTCATAAATAATGTAAAAATTCTGAGGGTATCTTTTTTCTGCAAGAGGCAGAACTGAGTCTTTTCAATGTGTTTAATGAATCAGCCTGAGGATAGTCAATAGGTAAGAACAAGTGTTTCAATTTGCATTTAGCGTAAAACATTCTTTGCATTGGCTCCTATGTTAATAGTCCCATCAGTATGAGCTCTTTATCTTGATCAGTCTTCCTAGTGAACTTTCATCAAAACTGGTAAAATTCCTCTAAATTCCTCAAATTCCTCTAATTCCTCAGAAGTTCTCATTTGAGTTGAAATTACATTTTAGTGGTGGGGGAATAAAAAGGAGAACAATTATTGTTTGACACTTTTTTGTGGTTCTCTGATCCTTGCTTCTTTGGTTGCAAAAACTAGCACGTAGTGTATTGCAATAGCTAGATGCAAAAACGATTCCACCACGAATTATTTTAAAGGGAGGAAGTAATGACAGCAAATTTCATGTTATCATCAGGCTTATAATGTCACATTATCATGAACAAAGGAAAGAGACTCAAAAATACAAAAAAAAAAAAACTTTGTAAATTATTATTTTACTTTCCTACAGAATTTGAATTCACATCAAATTAATTTCTGGTACATAATTTGGTTGTATAGTCCAGAAAATGTTTGGGTTTCTGTGTAATTGAACAAACATGTCCTGTTCTCTTACAGATCTGGGTTTTAATTCTGTGGACTCCAACAGGGATCTCTCTGATTAAAGCTTTCTGTGGTATTGGTCACTGAAACATGAAGGAACCTAATATGCTCGAGAGAACTGCCCCTCCATGCAATTTGGTTGCAATTAGTAGCTCAGTCAGAAGTTATTAGGGAGGGACTGACTAGCAGACAGGCAGATTCCTGTTCGTGCTGCCTCCTCTCCCACACAAAAGAAACTCCTTTATTTTGGAAACTGGAGTGCTATTCCTTAGCTGCACTTTGTCAGAGAAATTTCTGGGTTTTGGCTTTAATTCTGTTAAATTCCTTGTTAGTTTTCTCGTAGACAGCTTTTAAACATTTTTATATTTTCAAAGCAAATTCCAGATACTTTCAATTCTTATATAATTCTTATGTGATATACAAGTCCTACAATATAGACAGGTTAAATGTCATTATTTAAAAGAGAGAAATTTAGAGGACATTTAGGACTGGCTGCATAAAGGCAGGAGACTACATTATGCTAAGACTTCATTTAAGTACATATTGTCATCAGTCTGTCTTGTGTTCTTCAGCATTCTTGGGACACAGACAACTGAAACATAGATGAATATAAACAAGCACTGGAAATGTGCAAATATTATCCCACAGGGTCCCAGGCCCCAACACACCACCAAACTAATTTTTCTTCAAGGGATAAATTGTATATTGGTTGCAGCCCTCCTCTCCTGCCTGTTTAATATTCAAACCAAGACTGAGCACCAGTGAGAAAGGGCAATGTCCACACCATGTTGTTGGAGGAATTTCTGCTTCTTGTCTAAATTTTCCATGAGAACATAAAATATTATGCTCAAAATTCTCACTGTTTGTGTGATTGTGTTGTGTTTGACATACTATAAAGAGTCTGAGCCACCATTTTAAGTGATGTAAGAACCATTCACTTGCAACTTAAGCTGGAAGAAATTTATCTTTTACCATGTTGAGTGGCCAGGGATGTGTAACATGGTAACAACCAGAAGTTCTCAGGAGATATGATTTGCTAATGTCATTTGGAGTTGCCTGATCTCACACTGGAATTTCCAAATTGAAAATATTCATCTCTTTCATGCTATTTTCTAAGTAGTAAATACCTGTTTAAAATAAATTTTCTGTTTCAATAAAAAACAAAGACACAATATTCTGGTGCAGCACGTGAGGACTTTGTTAATTTTTACCTGAGTCACTATAAAAATGTGATACCATCCTTAACTGTTCAATCCAAACTGAGTTGTGTGGAGTTCTTACTATTGTCAGAACACGGGAACAATTAAACCTCGTGGAAGCACAAAGGAAGAAAGCAAGCACATGCTGCCGCCACTTGCAGGAAAACAGACTTGTCATTTATTGTAGGAAACCAATGATTAGACTACAATAGCAGCAGCAGTTTGCTGATTTCCTTAATTTTTTTAGCAAGCAGAACTCAGCATCTGGACAATGAATTTTCCACCTAATCATCATCACAGATAGGATATTCAATTTGGCAGGGCAAAGATACCTCTACAAGGAATTACAGGATTTCATCTTAAGAATGTGCAATGGGTCCTTATTTACTGTCCAGGACATTCAGTGGCTGAGTTTCAAAGCACAAATCTAAGTGTTAAGTACTCATTTATTACTTAGTAAATTAATTAGAAAATTGTTTTACACTTAAAAAAGACAGTTTGCAATCATTTTTAAGACATGGGACGTGTGTGTGTGTGTTGTATCCTTTTGAAGAGTCTGCAATCTAATTTCCTGCTTGTAAAACAATACCTATGCTTTATAGAGTTTTGTATTTCTTAGCCAAACATTTTAATGGTGCAAGAGACAGGCTAGTTCTGTGACTGAAAGACTCATCAGCCTTCCAAAATCTTTTTTTCTAAGTTGTCCTTTAAATGTTAAAATTATTCCCCTTCCCATTTCATTTCAGTAACACGTTACTATGTACCTGTATCATTACCATTTAGTGGTATAATCCTGGGAAACATCCTCCTAATTGGGTCTTTTGCTACCAATTAGACAAAAGGGGGCCTTTTGTTGTAGGGCTCCTTACACCAATGATCTGACAAAAATAGGCTGTTCATATGCATAATAGCTGCCACCAGTTGTGGTAACTAGTCTCATCTAGAATCACATGCAGACAATCAAGTACCTGATTCTGGAAATTACATCCGCTGAGAAAAAAAAAAAAAAAAGAAGAAAGAAAAAAGGAGTGGTTTTGGTGGGGTTTTTTTGTTTTCTTGGTTTTTATGCTTTTTGGATTTTTGCTGATCTGAGCCTCTGCTGAAGGGAGTGGATATACTAAATAGAATATATCTTACTTATTACTTTCCTGTTTATGATAAGCAAACAGCATGACATCTCAGAGACAGTAGCTGGTATACTATAGAGAATATATTGCTTTTGATCTTATAAAGATCCAAAATGCCGAGGCCCAACACTGATTTCTGAAAAAATATGACTGTTTGTTTCAATCTTTGTGATATAAACATTTTATAGTGCTCATTATCACAAGCACATTACATTTACATCACCTTTGTAAAGCACAAATATATTACTCTCTAATTTTATCGATTTGGACTTCTCCAAGATAATATAGATAAACTGCTGGAGAAATATGAAGGGCATGTTTCTTGACTGAATCCATTTTTTCACTTCAAGATATTACACAGGACCTGTCTTTGGGTCCTGAATCCAGAGAAGAGTGTTATACCACCTAAGCTCCAACATGGTGCTGAAGAACTCAAAGTTGTTCCTGAGCTTGCAGGTTGAATCTAAATTTCCTGGAACTTGTCAAACAACAAAAAGCTCTGGTAAAGGCTTCCTCCTATCTGCAGCGTGTTTCATCTAGAGACTATTATAAGAAGAGAGTTTTGGGTTTAGCAATATTGACTTTATATCTGCAGAAAGCTTTCACCGACAGGAGCAGAGTCGTCATCCTTCCGCTGCCTGTGGGCGGGCTGCTGTCCACAGCTCAGAGCTTTCCAACCTCCCTGTAAAACCAGGGCAAAGATGTGACAATGACGCTATAAAGTAATTGCAGCCATGTGGAACTGGAAGGCAGAAAACTCTGGGACATTTATATGGGAAAAAGTTGCTTGAGACCATTTTTTGCCCTGAAAACTGTCTGAACTATATCAGATACACTATGTGTAAGATTTAGGTTTAATTACAAATCATTCGAAGTGCACCTTTCAGCTTCCCCACTGAAAACTAGGAGCAAATGTTCAGCACATGTGTAGGCACAGTAAATTAAACTAAGTCCTTCAGTTAAAGAAGCTTTTACATGAATCTTACTGTACTTGAAACATTAAACTTTTACAAATACTGTAATGTAGAAATGATTGCTGGAAAATAGTCTTTACCATTCCCATCTATCCTTTAATATATTAGATTGCAGTGCTGTTCCCTATGGTATGTTTTCAGGCACTTTGCCTTCTTTAAGCAGCTTATTCATTTGGTGGAATCACTTTCAGGTTATGTTATTCCTGCACTAGCTTCTTAGTAATTTTGGAGAGGATCCTTGTAAACCACCTGGATTTTAAACTCATTCCCTCAGAGGAGATTATTGTGTAGCCCACTAGAATTTACTCTCCAGAATTACATATGGACATTCAAACTACACATCCCTTTGCTTTTAATCCAACTAATGCTGCTTATGAAGCCTAAAAAGGTCTTGTTCCTCCTTGTTTACCTGTATTTCACTTTGATGAATATTCTTGTCATATCTTTGTCACTGTTCTCTATGCTCTACAGAATTTATTTAATTTTTCTTCTTTCGCACTTTTCCCTTATTTTTTAGTATAATTGAATTTTCTTCATTTTGTTGTCACATTTTTCCATCCCTGACATTAGTAAAATGTTATATTTTAGCTTTATTTTCATAATACTATGAAAGCAAAAATTTGTGGGTTTTTTCTGTCTTGAGGAGGCCTTGAGGTGTTGCAGGGAAGTTGTTTGGTTTGTGCACGTTTTTCTACACTGCCTTAAACGATGTTGGTTTAATATTGCCATTCTTATGGGAATTTTGCCATGGCTTGTCATGCATAGCCTTCTATAAGAATTACTGCTTTCTTCTTTCTTGTCTCCTAGGATTTATGTGCATTACACTGTGGTTGGTTGTTTTCTGGGGTGGTTTGTTGTTGTTGTTATTGGTTTGAGTTTTTTTATTTAAACAATTCTTTAGTAGATTTTGTGTCTTTTAACATCCTAATTCTTATAGTAAATTCATTTGGTTTCCTCTGTGCATGAGCATACATGTCTACTCACCAACATGTCCCTGTTAATAATTTTTAGAGTCTGTTCAGATTGAGCAAATGTTGAAAGAAGGCTGAAAGTTCAAAACCAGCAAATTTAATGAAAAATATATAGATTCTGGTTTTGATCTTAACTGAGAGGAATAGGCTGCTACATTAAGCCAGAAAACACGCATAGAAGAGAGACATTAAGGACTTCATCAAAAGAAGATCTTTTCTACCTCCCCGCACAACAGAAAACCCAGTCACAAAACACAAAGATATGGGAGTCCAGCTCTGTTGGCTCTCTGATGATAAAAGCATGTGCTTTACAGTAAACTCACTTGATTGTTTCCAGTTCCATTTTTTATCTGCCTGCATATTGGCTCTCTGTGGGCTCAGTTACTTGCCCTAAATTGTCTGACTGATACCTTGTGGGCATAACACAGAGGTATGGCAAGGTGTAGGCATCCTTATTTGATGTGAGACTATAAATACTCAGGAGAGAGCATATCTAGACATCTATGTGAAGAGTAAATGCAACCAAAAAACCAAAAAATTAATTTTAAAATGCCCGAGTCTCAGGGCATGGAGGACACAGTTCTTGGGATTTACATTGCCTAGCCTGAAAAAGCAGCATTTTCATCTATGATTTTTCTTTGACAAGTCAGTGATATAAGAAGTTCTACTGAATTCAAAAAAGACTTTGAAAGAATGACTTTTTAAAGTAGATGTAGGAAATGGGACAAATTGTATATGCCTTTCACCAGCATGAAGCACGGGAACAGTATTTCCTAAACTCTGCTGGAATAAGGCATCGCCTTATTATCCTTACAGGCACATCAAATCCTTCTGCTTCTAATCTTCTAGAAACGCTCAAAAAATCTTTCATACTGATGTTTTCATTGGCATTCATCTTCAAAGGTTCAATTCCAGTGCTGAAATAATTCTTGATAGTTTTATTCCCCCCCCCCGCCCCCCCCCTTAAGATATATGCCAAGCTCTCTAGTCCTTTCATTCTATTTCCACCACTTCCAGATTGCCAGGTACCTGGCTTGTAGCACAGGTACCCCATCACAGCTGCAGTGTAAGCAAGGCATGAGTGCAGCCTTTGGATGCTGACACACCTACCAAAATAAATATGAACTATTCTTCCACAGAATTATTTAGCTGCTTTTTGTTGGTTTTGTTGTGGTTGTTGTTTTTTAAATGTTAAACAAAGAAAGAAGCTGGATCTTCAGTGCACCTTTCTGAAAAGATAATTATTTTTATATAGATGTAGATATGTATTTATGTGTATATCCACTTTCCAGGAAAAAATGTACAAAAGAAATCTATTTATAAACCAGAGCTACCAATGTAAGTCTGTACATTCTAGGATAGATGAGCTCTCCTAAATCCTGTCTAAGTTACAGTGCAAGCACCTGACTTCCATGAAAAACCAATTTAGTAAATGACCACTCATTTTACAATATAGACTGTAAGATTTCAAAAGGAAAAGGAACAAGAAATGCAAAAAGGGACATTTTCTTTCCAAGCTTTTCTGTATTTCGGGTTTAGGCAGATCAATGCTGGCATCCTGCCCAGCTTCCAAGACTGAGTCGCTAGCTAATCACCAAATCTCCTCATCATAGCACACACTCTTGGTGTATCTGCTCTCTGACTAAAGGAGAGTCAAACCCCATCCTTTATTTAGCAATCAACAGTTACCTGGGAACTATGAGTCTTGCAGTCAAGGTCCTCCTCAGCCTGAGCAGACTTCTATATGCAGTTCCCACTTTCCCCAGCCACCAGACTGGCTTTTTACCTGGCTTTTTACCTACCAATGTTTGCTTTCCCTCAAACCATTGCTACAGAGGAGTTTGGTGCATGAGAGACATAGGACATAAAGAGGCAGGGCAGGAAGGAAACCCAAAGTAGCCACAGGGCTCCTGAACCTAGGGCAGGGAAGTGTCCTCCTTCCGGGAGCCTCAGGGGAAAGCGAGGCAGCCAGTTTACAGATTAAGGTATCAGATGTGCAGAAGATCTGGGATCACATAACCCTGGGGAGTGATTTGCTCCATTCTAGAGTAGGCATTTTACCAGCTGTGCCAGGGGTCCTGCTGGCTGTGCTGACTACAATTCCAACAGCTTTAGGGAAAGTTTTCTTATCTAGATTGCTTATAGACACCTTCGTGAGGACAAATAAATGCAGACATCTTAACCTGAGGTCTGAAGCACACCATTTCTACTTTATTTGAAAATCATAGTAGAGAAAATATTTCAAGGACCAAGATCAGGGACTGGAATCTGTTCCTTCTCATGAGAATATGGCCTTCTTTTACTCGTTCCATGTCCATCCCATTGTCAACAAAGGGGACTTCTTCCATTTCCCAAAGATCTCATATAGAGGTGGTAAGTCACGCTCCTGAGATCTAAGTGGTATGAGTTAAACCCCCCCACCCTGTTGAAGAAGAGTTACAACCCAAATTTCCTTTTTCCAGTGTTCTCTAGCTACTCAGTTATTGTAGGAAAGAAGTAGGTCACTGCTCCACCTTTGAAAAAAGACTCTTCTGGGTTGCTGCAGGTTGAAGATTATTATATTTCTGATGCAGCTTATAACTGTGACTGAATGACCTAGATTTCCAAACAGAGATATTTGGATCGTAGTTGTTTCCACAAATTTATGTAACTGTTGTTGATACTTTTCCATGTCAGCTGACACTGCTAAGCTAAAATACAAGGCATATCAGAATGTTTTGGAGTCATTTTGATTCTGAAATATTTTTTATTTACATTAGATCATGAGGAAGTTTAATTTTATTATCTCCAGGACACAGAACATTTAGTCTCAGGGGGCTGCTTATTCTTTAATTCAAGGCTACATTCTCTCTGCTTGATAGCTGATTTGATGTTCAGAGACCTTTCTAAATCCTTACTGTAAGTCACCACTTACCCAGAGCTCTGCAACTAGAATGGTAACCCCCATGCCACAGAATTTGCAATAACGTGCTGGAAATCTTTGGGGTTTTTCCCCATCATATGAGAGCAAGGATTTTTCTACCCTACAAGACTTTCACCTACCAAATCCATGTTCATATCGCTTATTTATGTGGACACAGAACCAAAGCTGGAGTTTAAATTGATGCGTAAGGTGTGGCTTGTGTTTAGTGATCACAGAGGTGAGAGGTTAAACCACAGAAATACAGTTTTCTTGGTGCTGAAGGACAGAGTCTGGCTTCTTAAAGGCATGTTAGAAGTGGTACACAGACACTTCAATTCAATTCCCTTCTGAGATGACTGAATAGATATCAAATAGAAATATGGATGTTCTTGGGGTTTTTTGTCCAGACTAGGATGAGCCTGATTTTCTGTAGTCACTAGCGCAATCTGGATAGCAGCACCAAGTCTCTGTGGAGATGAGACAACTCTGCACTGCCACGAAGAAGAAATAGAGGATAGTCAAATTTGAAATGTCATTACCGGCCAATAGAGACAAGATCCTTTTATTTTCTAAACTGTCTGATTTCCCATTAAAAATTTTATATTGAATACATTAAGCTATGCTGACCTTTGTGATGAATGTGTAAAGCATAGCTGCAAGCAGATCAGAAAGAAAAGAAAAAGAAATGTCAATATAAAGTAACAAATATGGATGAAATTAGTTTAATTACAGTGGAATTCCTGGTGGATTATATTATACTTGCAGTAATGCTAAAAGATTTCACCATGATTAATGTTATTAAAGTGTGTGCCAAGCGAAATAATGATTTTTCTCCTTTCATAGGAAAAAAGTTTCCACTTACAGTGTAGTAAGATGAAATATTTTACTTTTGCTGCGTAGGTACATTAATATTGGAATTAAATGAATAGGATGCAAGGGCATATCTAGAATTTTCTAAAGACGATTTCTCCCTGTTGGACACCATCTCTGATCCTCTCCTTTCTTCTGCCTCAACTTCTTATTTTGCATGGATCCTCTTTGTTTTTTCCCAAGACATAAAGCTTTTAAAACCCCCCACTTGGCTCTTTTCTCAGTTTGGTTTTTTGTCCTGATCTCTTCTTACAGATACAGAACTTTGTGCCTTTCTCTTTTTTTTAAAAAAATCCCTCCTAATTTCTGGCCTACTTCAAAGGTTCAGTAGTTTTCTTTTCAATATTTACCACTTAAAATGTCCTTTTTCACACTCACCTTGCCTTTCCCCATTATGAATTTCCTTGTAATTAAGAAGTGATCACTTTTAGCACATTTTTTGAGCACGTTCTGAGCTTTCATTTTGCCAGACCTGTGAGTTCATAGAACACTATCACCAGTTCTATCTTTCTTGGTTTTTTCTGATCTCTTCTGTTTCTTCTCTTTTCTCTCCTCTTGGTTTTTGTTGTTTGTTTGTTATTTTAAATTACTGTTTGTTGTCTCTCATTCCTTTCTCTTGCCCATTTTCATTGCCCCAAGAAAACAAATTCTAGTACTACACCATTCTGTTGTTTCACAGATCTGCACTTTTATTCCAAATTTTTAGATGAATTCAAATATCACTCTGAGTTTTCATTCTCTGCTCCACTTTTGCTCTCCTATCTTCAAGATTACACCCAAGTAATATGCCTAAAATATAAAATACAGCCTTTGCAGCCCATATCTTAAGGTAAGACTTATGTCTTAAATGTGATGACATCTTTTATTCTGATTCAGCACAACTTGCTATATTCAGAATAATGCAGCTCTTGGTTCATCCACCTTATTTCTGCTATTTCTCTTTTTGCATCTTTCCATTTGCGGTTTTATAAAATAGCTCAAGAAACAAGCTCCTTGTCTTGCTAATTCATCCTACCACTTCCTAGTGTTAAGAGACCAGACTTACCTTCAGTTTCTGAATCTCACATTTTATCTCAGGCTTAATTTTTACATTGATATTATTATAAACATTCCCTCAAAACTGAAACATCCCCCTTTAAATCCACCTTTAAAGTTTTTTTATATGAAGATGTGTCACAACAGAATGACCAAAGGTGACACAAGAGCACTCTCTACTGACAACAGTCTATTGTAATTTCTCTACACAGTTTTATGTGTGTGTATGTATGTGCGTGTGTTAACTGCTAGCTCAAAGTTTATGCTGGAGTCTTCTTAAGCTCCTTCTACTAGAAAGCCTCTTGTTGTATTGTATTTTTCCACCTTCTGGAAAAAAAAAATCACGGATCATAACTGAGAGCATAGCTAATATAGAAATACGAGAATAAGTAGCATTTCTGAGGGCTTTGTTTTATATATATTTTACATGCCTGTAGTGCAATGAAAAGATAGATGGCTCAGTTACTTTGAATGAGTTCACCTCACCTAACTTCAGCTACATCTGTGGTAGATTTCTTTTATGGTCAATAGGGAAAATAAGTACTTCTAGAATGTCATCCACTTCCTCTTAATATGGATGTCAAAACTTGGTATATAGCAAGAATGAAGTCCTGCTCTGCTAATGTACAATTGGAGTCCTGCCATCAGCATCAGTAGGGCCAGAATTTATCCCCAGATATGCTAAGAGCTTTTTCAGAGATCTATTCAAATCAACTTTCCAAACTCAACAAAGCACACCAAAATCTTAAGCCAAACCCCGCAGAAGATCCAAAATCAATATGGCTTTTCCAATATTATAATTTCTGATGTAGAAAACTTATAAATTTCCACTTAGAACATGACATGAATCAAGAGCGACATATTGAATAAATAACTAACTAAGTTACAATTACATATTTTAATCAGAGACAGAATTTTGGATCACCTCTGTGGAAAAAATGGATACCAGGGAGCAACCAAGCCACCACTTCAAAATAAAAATTAATGTTCATTATCAGTATTAATCAAATTAATTAATTAGAATATATAGTAGAAACAGAATGACTAAAACAAACCAACATTCTCTTAATTTAAAAAAAAACAAACTCACTTCCCCAATGTCTAATAACTCAGTCTAAGTCATCTATTTATCTATTTTCAATAATTAGTATTAGTGAAGAAAAATTTCTCATTAGAAAAGCTGAAGGCTGGAAAAGTCATCAAGGTACAGGTAATGTTTTCATCCCATGACAGTTTCTTCCTCAGAAAATGATTAAGGAGAAATAGCAGAACATTTTGTGGAATTGTATTATTAAAATTGCAATAATAATGATAATTATCATCTTGTCACAATATCTCTGGACTGCTTTCTTTGAAAACCCACTTCAAATATAAAAAACACTTCCAAATAAACTGTTATAATCCCTAAATGAGTGTGGTGGTGCATCCACCCCCCTTCCCAAGCCACACTATGACCTGAGAAATGCTTCCTAATCCTTGGCCTTGATGAGCAGCTGCTGGGCTCAGCTCCTCTTGAGCTTATCAGAAACACTGTCTGCTCCCAGGAACTTGTGCTGTCTAACTGATGCCTTAGGATTTAGCTTTTATATTTTTCAGATCCTGTACTGTAACTCTAAAACTCCATAGCCTGATAGCTGCTGCTCTCCCATTCTGGTCAGACATAACAAATCCTCTCTAGGCCTGGACTCGAGGACACCCTGCTGTCCCAGGCCCTGAAATATGCAAACTAAGCCTCCAAAAGGGGGAACAAACTTGGGGTAATGACATCATTAACTGAAATTGTAATTGGAGAATTAACCCTGATATGCAAATGGACCAAACTTATAAAAGTGTGAAGAACCCGTGACTCATTGTGCATTTTAGGTACAGCCCTAGCCCATAGTGTACCTTATTACAATAAGGCCCTTCAATAAATACCTGCTTTTATTCTCTTAATCTTGTCTAGCCTCTGTTTTCAGGTAGCCCCTCTAAGGCACAATAACAAGCTCCTGTTTTTTAACAAACAGCCTTGGAAACTTCTTGCCTGAATAGCAACCCAAATAGAATAATAGTTTTGTTATCAAACTTTCAAAGAAAGTTACCTACCTGAATTGCAGCCAGGATGGAAAATTATTCTGACTAAAGCCAAATCTCTTGTGACCTTATGAACAGCAGTCCAAAGTGAGACCCTTGGAGCTCTCCTAGACCGCAGTGGGCTGTGACCAACATCTCTCTCTTGGGGCCAGTGAACTCTCCTGTTTCCTGTACTCAGAGGATCGCTGAATGACAGCAGATCCTGGGCTGATACCCCCACTCCTTGAGGATCAGTGCTTTACCCCTTGAGAAGATGCAAAGGCATTCAGATTTCACTGAATTTGAGGGGAATTTTTCACACGTGTACAGACTCTTAATGTCTGTGTGCACGTGAGTGTGAATATGCTATAGCAAATGTACTTTGGAATATTGTTCTCATAGATTTTTAAGTAGTTTAACTTTGTAGTAAGTCAGGCCTGTAAGTAAGTTACTGTTGTGATACAGTAAATTCTACATGAATCCTTTGCTAAATCATTTAACTTAAGCTATCAATTAAGTGCTACTAAGTGCAGTTGGGCCTTTAAGCATAAACTCTTGGTCAGTTTAGGCTCAGTTTAGCACAGGGGTCTACTCTGAACCTTGTGACTCAACAGGAAGATCTTCCATATTCCTTTTTATTCTTGCCTTTTCCTATCCATTTCTGTCCCCTCAACCCTCTCCCTGCCACCCCAGCTTCCACCTAGATAGTTTTGGGGTTATTTTTGTTTGGATTGATTTATTTTGGATTTTTGTTGCCTTTTTCTCTGTATGCTTTAGCAATCTAGTAAGCAGTACAGTGAATCTTGCCAACAAACTTTGTTGTGCTTTTGCTTTTATATTAAACCTGCTTTTGCCGATACTTTTGCATGTGATTTCTTAAGCAATCTTAAAACATTCATTCGCGACAACGAGGAGGAAAACTTGAAATGTGATGTGTGAGGATAAAACTTTTTTCGTAGATAACCAAGTTATACATGCTTTACTTCCCACTTAAACCTTATGCTTCTCAGGACAGGATCACAGCACTGTTTATGAAAATAGGTGACAGATTGTACTGGGTTTGGCTGGGATAATTTATTTCACAGTAGCTGGTATGGAGCTGTGTTTTGGATTTGTGCTGGAAACGATATAGAAAACCCAGGGATGCTTTAGTTATTGCTGATCAGTTCTTGCACAGAGCCAAGGTCTCTTCTGCTTCTCACCCTCTCACCGGGAAGGAGGCTTTGGGTGCACCAGGAGTTGGGAGGGGACAGAGTGGCAACAGCTGACCTCAGCTGATATCCCATACCACATGGCATCATGCTCAGCATATAGAGCTGGGAGAAAAAGAAGGAAACAGGGACACTGTTCAAAGTTATAGCATTTATCTTCCCAAGATATGGTTACATGTGATGGAGCCCTGTTTTCGTGCCTGCTGATGGAAAGTAGTGAATTAATGTTTTTTTTCTTGCCTTGCATGCACGGCTTTCTCCTTATCTATTAAATTGCTTTTTACTCACCCCATGAGTTGTCTCACCTTTACTCTTCTGATTCTTTCCCTGTCCTGGTTTGAGACAA